>FR990099.1:24220170-24820170 GCA_905404275.2 Hedya salicella | reverse complement strand
ACTAGAACTAAAAATGTTTTTAACTGATGACAAGACTTGAATTGCTGTACATTATCCAGATTACCCATCAATTATTGCATCATTAACCTGTTTATCTATTCTTTGTATAACATCCTAATTCTATAAGGCATTCCGGCCCAAATATATTCTTAGTTCTGTACCCCAGAGACCTAACTAACAGTGCGGGCCCCTGGGAGAGCCCATCGATTCATTACCGACCACTGTCCTGACTTCCCATGCAGTCCCTGAAGTAAGATATACCCGCAGTAACCAACCTCATTTTGTTGCAATGCTTATTTAAACTATTTTCTATTTTTAAATGACTTAGTTCTGTGTCCACAGAGACATAGCCCACACTGCGGGCTCCTGGGAGCGTCCATCGTTTCATTACAGACCACGGCTGTCCTGACGCCTATGCAGTCCCTGAAGTAAGATGCGCATAGTATAGTAACCAACCTCATTTTATTGCCATGCTCATTTAAACTATTTAGTAATTTGAAATGACTCAGTTCTGTGACTACAGAGACCTAGCCCACACTGCGGGCTCCTGGGAGCGACCATCGTTTCATTACAGACCACGGCTGTCCTGACGCCTATACAGTCCCTGAAGTAAGGTGCGCATAGTATAGTAACTAACCTCATTTTGTTGCCATGCTCATTTAAACTATTTAGTAATTTGAAATGACTCAGTTCTTTGACTTCAGAGAGCTAACCCATACTGCTAGCTCCTGGGAACGTCCATATTACGACGACACGTTTGGCTCAGTGGGTTGTACAACGGCGTACGAAGCTGGCGGTCCCGGGCTCGAATCCCGGCCAGGGCAAGTGTTTGTGTGATGAGCACGAATGATTGTTCTTGGGTCTTGGATGTTTTCTATGTATTTAAATATTATCATTTATCTATATATAATATATATCGTCGCCTAGTACCCATAGTACAACCTTTGCATAGTTTAGGACTAGGTCGATTTGTGTAAGATGGTCCCTGTGTTATTTATTTTATTTTTTTATATTTTCATAACAGACTACTGTTCCGTGGAGCCCCTGAAGTAAGATACGCGCAGCAATCAACCTCATTTGGCTACACTGCTCATTTAAACTATTTAGAAATTTTAAATGACTCAGTTCTGTGACTACAGAGACCTAACCCACACTGCTAGCTCCTGAGAACGTCCATATTTTCATAACAGACTACTGTTCCGAGCAGCACCTGAAGTAAGATACGCGCAGCAATCAACCTCATTTGGTTACAATGCTCATTTAAACTATTTAGTAATTTTAAATAACTCAGTTCTGTGACAACAGAGACCTAACCCACACTGCTAGCTCCTGGGAACGTCCATATTTTCATAACAGACCACTGTTCCGTGGAGCCCCTGAAGTAAGATACGCGCAGTAATCAACCTCATTTGGCTACACTGTTCATTTAAACTATTTAGTCATTTTAAATAACTCAGTTCTGTGACAACCGAGACCTAACCCACACTGCTAGCTCCTGGGAACGTCCATATTTTCATAACAGACCACTGTTTCGTGGAGCCCCTGAAGTAAGATACGCGCAGCAATCAACCTCATTTGGCTACACTGCTCATTTAAACTATTTAGTAATTTTAAATAACTCAGTTCTGTGACAACAGAGACCTAACCCACACTGCTAGCTCCTGGGAACGTCCATATTTTCATAACAGACCACTGTTGCGTGCAGCCCCTAAAGTAAGATACGCGCAGTAACCAACCTCATTTGGTTACAATGCCCATTTAAACTATTTAGTCATTTTAAATGACTTGGGTTTGTGCCCACAGAGACCTAACCCATATAGCGGGCTCCTGGGAGTGTCCATCGATACATTACAGACCACTGTCCTGGCTGCCCATGCAGCCCCTGAAGTAAGATACGCGCAGTAACATTTAGTTGCAATGCTCAATTAAACCATGCAGTAATTTCAATTGACCTAGTTTTGTGCCCTGAAACGAAAACGAAAGAAACCTGACCCACACTGCGGCTGAAGGGAGCATTCATCGACTCATTACAGACCACTGTCCTGAGTGCCCATGCAGTCAGTCCCTGAAGTAGGATACGCGAAGTGGTCACTTTGCAGCATTGCACAACAAACGAGGTTAACCAACCTCATTTTGTTGTAATGCCCAATATGCCCATTTAAAGTATTTAGTAATATTAAATGACTTAGTTCAGTGCACACAAAGACCTAACGCTCACTACGGGCTCCTGCGAGGCGTCCATTTATTGATTTGATTACGACAAAGACCACTGTCCTGACTTCCCGAGCAGATCCTGAAGTAAGATACACGCAGTAGTTGTAACCTAGTAATTTCCAATGACTCAGTTCTGTGCCCACAAAGACCTAACCCATAGTGCTGTCTCCTGGGAGCGTCCATCAATTCATTACAGACCACGCCAGTCTTGGCTGCCCCTGAAGTAGGATACGCGCAAAGTAACGAACCTCACTTTATTGCAACGCTCATTTAGAAGATTATAGCTAGAGTAGATTTTATATATGACCGCTTCACATGCTGATCACACGAGGAGTCTGTTTAGTACATAAGTTCAATCAACTATGAACCCTGTTAACTACTTTAAACGAGCCATTATTGTATATACATATGCACGTATATTTATATATATATGTATTTGTAATAGTTTTTTCTTACTTACAGAATACACAGATGGCGCTGTGCTTTTGATGCATGATTTCTACTTCACGCTATTGTCTATCGTCTATATATATAAAAGAAAAAGTCCTGACTGATTGACATATCATCGCGGTTCCGAAACTACTCAACTTAGAGACTTGACATTTTCACAGTATTAGTCACAGTACTATTTATATCATCAACAAGGAATAAGGAAGGATTTTTGGAAATTGATCTCCTAACGGGGTTAAATTGGGGTCGAAAGTTTGTATGCAAAACCTGTAATTATTTGAGTGACTGTTATAATATTTCGCGTATAAACTTTTCATTTAAAACTAAGCAAACTAATTTCAGCATTTTTGGAAATTCATCCCCTAACGGTGTTAAATTGGGGTAGAAAGTTTGTATGGAAAACCTGTAATTATTTGAGTAACGGTTATAATATTTCACGTAAAGACTCTTCATTTAAAACTCATAAAACTAATTTGAGCATTTTTAGAAATTCATACCTGAAGAGGGCGAAACAAGGGTGTTAAGAAGTATATATGTCAGTTCAGATATTTAATCGTCTACCGGAAGATCTTAAACGATCAGAGATGCCGGAGTTCAAGTCTGAACTATATAAATGGTGTTTGGAAAAGACATATTATAGCGTTAATGAAAATTTAGTAGATATTTAAAGAATGTTTGACATGAATAAGGAATTGCAATCTATTTAATTTGACATAAATACACATTTTTTTTAATTTATCAAATACTATTTTACCACATATTTATTATAATTATATTTTTTTGGTGGCATTGTTGGGAAGTATATTATATTATATTATGAATATTTATGAAAGTGAATTTATTGTATGCCAAGTCTGGCTGATTGTGCTGGCCTTATTGGAAATATTGTACCATCTATTGTTGTACCCACAGTCTACAATAAAAATATTTGACTTTTGACTTTGAAGCGATGAATATAAATTTTAAAGACATTAGAGGGACCGATGGTATGATGGGTGGAGTCACTATGTTGTTAGCTGGAGACTTTCGTCAGACTCTACCCGTAATTTCTTCCCGTAAGTTAAAACTTGCATTAAGGCGTCAAATATTTGGCCTTTAATCAAAAAACTCCACCTTGAGATAAATATGCGAGTGCACCTTAAGGGTGATATTTGCGCTGGAGAATTGAAATGTTCAATATTATCAATAGTTAAATCTCAATTGTCTAATTACATCTTCTTTTTTTCAAATTACAGGTATATAAAAAAGTAACGTGACTAATAACTATTGACAGACAATGCAAAGCCCTAACTGCGGATGGTAGGAATACGAGAATTGAACACATATTCCGTTAGAGCATTATGTAGAGGCACACTGAAGAAGTATTTTTTGAAATTCGAGCTTTACGCGGACGAAGTCGCGGGCAAAAGCTTGTATATATATATATATATACGTGTGTACATTTCATTTGTTTCTTGGAAATGGCTCTAACACTTTGAATGAAATTCAGTGCGTGGGATGTTTGTATAAATAGGTTTTATCCTTAAAAAACAAAAAACGTGCTCCCATTGAGAAAAGCTCAGTCACCTCAGATTCTTAAATTTTATATGAACACCTTTTGCTGCACGTCTACTTTCAGAAGACTAAATAAAACAATGACTTCTTAAACTCAATGTACCATTGAATAAAATACTAGAAACACTAAGTAGTAAGTAGCTAATGTCCATCGTTTCAAAGGTTTAAATCCTGTATACTTCCTGTACAGTGTCCTTTGTGTTGCGGGAATGGTTCAAGAGATGTCTGGAAACAAAATGGCGAATATACGCAGACATTGTTCGCTAAGAGTACAGTCCACAATCCACAACAGCAATGGCCCATCATAACTTCTCTCGGCGAATGTGTCGCGCGGGACGCATTCGGCACCAAAGCGCCAACTATACTGCAGCTTTGGCAATTCAATTTTCTTACTGACCATATCGGCATTACAATTCATCCCTCATCGGAAAACGCGGAAAGAGCCGGCGGGGAGACATTAGCGGTATCGAGCCTTGATTGTTAGGGAATTATTTCCTGACCCATTTATCTGATTATGATGTTAATCTAATGCCATAACAGAATATAGTAGGAACGCTGTAGGTAATGGCGCGGCGGTTTGACAGCGTCGCGGGTTTATTTAATCAACATCACGTTACTTAGCTGTCACGGGAAGACCCCGATGGAACGAACTCTGCCATACAATAATGATATTACCATCGAGAGGTATATTGCCTGCGATAGTTTTATACCTACTTTTGTTTTCAAACAAATGTTTCGCGGAAATTGTGAGATTACTTGTTTCAGACTGAATTACTAAATATTTATTTACGCTCTTGTTATTTATAAGTTGTGTCTCACATTTTCGCCCGTATGTTGTGATTGTGACTACGGTAACGTTACAGTAAATGGTCTAAATGTGCGAATTTTAATTTTTTGAGAAAAACAGATGTCGCTACGCTACGTATCGAGCTCTTCAATCGCAAGTCGCTCTCTGTTTATCATTCTACTTAGTACCACAGACTACTATACTAGAACAGACACATAATGTCGAACAACGAAATTGAACGTCACTAACTCTGGCTATACAACTGGCTATATTGTTTTCCCTGGTTCTCCGCAAGATGGCAATAACGAGAACGTGCGCACATTATCGCCATCTAGTAAAGATTTGGGGATACGATAACTAGGACATAACAGGGTCGGCAGATGGCGCATAATTCCAACTTACGAATGGTTCAATGCGAACGAAGTTTTGGAAATAGCTACCTATTTTTATTCGCAGAAAAGTAATGCGCCTCATGCGCCGCTTTCGAGCGCAGTCCACGTACATAAAAGAAAAGATTGCTTTGGTTTGACTTGGTGTTTGAGGGGAGCCGGATATACTTACTTAAGTATTATTTTACCATCCTTGGATGGACAAATACTTAGGAATCGCGAGTATTAAAATTGGTGATGGCTGATGCGACTCTAAACACACAATAGGTACGTACATACAGAAGCATACCTACTTAAGGACATAAAATATCAATAGTTTTCGATTCGTAGGTTTTCAACAATAGCCTGTTTAATTGGGATGTTGACTGTAGACTGTAGGTATTGTGACTGACTTAAATATAAATTAAATTTACGTCATGGTAGTTGACAGAAATCATAAACAATTTTTAGTTCTTTTTTGTTTCTAGTTTGGTCTTATATGGTCTTATCAACATACTCAACTACCACGCACAGGACACAGGTGATTTATATTACGTAATTTATAAACTCCAAAGAAATAGTTTCGCAGATTTCAAAATTCGCGCGCCGCACCGCCCCGCGCTGGTCGCTTACCGATCATACTCGATTAAAACCTATTCATGTTACTCTCTCGCCGCCGAGTTCCAATGTAAAATTTGAAACCACGAAAGTTAAACTAAAATGATATCAAGGCTATAAATTAATTTGTTCTATTATTTTCGAACAAAAGAATATGATAATAATAGCTTCTGCCCGCGACTTCGTCCGCCTTAAATTCGTTTATCGCGGATAAGGGTATTTTTCCGGGATAAAAAGTAGCCTATGTCCTTTCCCAGGACTCAAACTATGTCCATACCAAATTTCATCCAAATCAGTTCAGCAGTTTAAGCGTGAAGAGGTAACAGACAGACAGACACACACTTTTGCATTTATAATATTAGTATGGATACTTGTAGTCAAAAATTATAATTTAAGTATGAAAGATACTTATAATTATTTACACCAAGCAAAATTTCGGGTCGACGGTATCAAATCCACTTGTTCACGAAAGTAGGGTACATGCCTGAAATTTATTTATCGCTTTTCTTAACTAAATATCAAAATACAGTAAAAACTATTTCAAAATGTGAAATTAAAATTAAAATCGGCCAAGAAATACGCATAATAAAGGCATTTTAAACTAGTAATTAGACAGAGAAGTCCGATATGCACTGTTACGTCACAGTGCACTCCGGCCATATAAAATCCATATCAAATTCTGTTTTGCAAGAAAGAAATAGAATGAAATGTTTGATGGCTTATATCTTGGTTATTTTTATAGCCATTCGAAAAAATATCTTTGTCTACTGTTTGTTACATGAAAATGAGCTTTTAATAAACCAAAAATAAAAATTCATGAATATTCCCTATTGTAAATACGATTAGACCGTCACGTTGTGATTTTACCTTATTTATATTAAACTAGTAAGAAAAAGCGGCCAAGTGCGAGTCGGACTCGACCATGAAGGGTTCCGCAGCCGTTTATACAAAAAAATTCACTACAGATGAAAAAAAAGGCGATATGAAAAAAAACACTAACAAAAGAGCGTATCTCCCCGGCACTAACGTCCTTTTGCTGAGAAGCGCAGTTTTTTGGCAATAACTTAAAAACGGTATGTCCGATCATGTTGAAAACAATTTTCGTCGGAAGTATTTATTAAGTTTTATATTTGTAAATGTTTTCATATTTTTTGAACATACTGTTTAGAAAATAGAGGGGGGGGGGGGGCACACAATTTTTGCTACTTTCGGAGCGAATATTTCGGAAAATATTCACTAAATCAAAAAAAAAATCTTAGAAACCTTAAAATGTTTTTAGAAGAACTGTCGAAATGGAGTGCCCCCCCTAGAAATATATATATTTTTTATTTAACTATCAAACTAAGTAGCGGTTTACACAAGACACCTATGCTCCAAATTTCATCAATTCCAAATTACACCTTATAGTTTTTGAGTAAAATGCCTGTGACATACGGACGGACAGACAGACAGACAGACATGACGAATCTATAATGGTTTGCTATTTTGACTACGGAACCCTAAAAAACATGGTACTGCTACTTGTAAACTAAAAGTACGTACCGTAAACAGTTGTTAATAGACACGATTTTCAACTTCCAGAGCAATTTTAGGAATTAATTCAGCATATAAAGTTAATAATGTACGATTTATTTTTGAGTCTTAGTTATTGCTACAAATTTGCATTTAAAGAATTAGCATTTATCCGTTTCATTTAGACAAAACCCGAAAAAAGTACATGATTTCTACATATCCGAGAAACGGGGTTAATAGACACGTCGCCATGTCTCGCGTGTACTTGGGATATTTTATAGGCCGATATTACTCGCTGCTGTTATGGCAAATGTACTGGATGTGCTTAATGCGCAGTATTATATTTTATAATGAATAAGAAGCTCTCATTGCACGTCAGTCAGTTCGGGTTTGGGCCCGGGTTGGCAACTGAAAGTGCTATCCTGTGCCTAAAGCATACCGGCGCGTATTATGTTTGCAGGAATACGCGAGTTTAAGCTTGTTACCTGGATCCATCAAAAGCGTTTGATCTGGCTTCCTACGATGTACTGTGAAGAAAACTAGAAGGTATTAACTTAGCTCCCGATCTTAAAGGTATCTTTAGATATTGATATGGAAACCAGATCATCCGAGCACATTATTCGAGTCGTATAGATTAGAATGTGGGGTGAGGCAGGGGGGGGGGGGTCATTGTCACGCTTGTAGCTTAGGATGCATATGCACGGGGTTAATATGAAAAATGAGCTATACCGCCGACATGGTCCTGTTGTATCAGAAGGCTGCTTAAAGTGTGTGATGATTACGCACACACGCACGGACTCACTTATAATGTAAACAAAAATCAGTACATGGTTGGGGTCGAGTCTAAAATACCATCTGTATATCTTAGACTCAACACGGTTGCCCTAGAAAGGGTATGCCAGTACAAATATCTAGATCATATTTTTACTTCCGACCTCAAGGACCATGCTGATATGCAACGTGAACGTAGGGCCTTATCGATCACAGCCAAAATGATTGCACACAGATTTGCTCGGTGCTCAAGAGAGAGTCAAGTTACTTTATTTAAAGCTTTTTGCACAATATTTTACACCTACAGCCTTTAGAGAAAGTTCAACTAGAAATCGTATAGGGCTCTACAAGTGCAATGTAACAATGCGTATCCCTATACGCTGCTGAGCTGATGGGGTTGCCGCGATACTGCAACGCATCAGGGATGTTTACGGACGCGCATTTGGCGTGTTTTAAAGCTACCACGCGCCTGCGAGCCGCATCCCTGGTGCGACGCGTGCGCTCCAGTGCCAACAGCGTCCTGGCAATGATTGTGGACAAATCTTGCCCTTATATTGCATCGTGCTGCGGACTTCATGCGCCCAGTCCCACCGTGGTTGACACATTGAGAAATCGATGACGTCTGTCAATGTGTCAACTGATGCCTTACTCTAAGTTTTATAAAATATAGTTTTGGTGTTAGTGTTTAAGTATTTAAATTATGAGTCATTTGATACGAAATAAATAATTGAAATTGTTACGTTCATAGAAAAAAAAAACATACTAAAATGTAACGAGACTGAGATGGAGATTTTGGACATTTTTTTTCTAAGACGTTAGAATGTTTGATCGATTCTGAATTCTGAATAAAAATTTATATTATGAAGAAAAAAACATTTTTTATATACATTATGTCATATGACAACCCTAACACATTTTTTTCTATTGCCCCCCTTTCGTTTTTATCGACCACTCAGTCGTGTCTTGTGCCCCAAAAGCGTGTCTATAAACCCCATACGGAGCGTCGATTGACCCCTAGCATCATGTCTATTGTAAGTATTCACTTATGGACACATTTTTCCACTTTTACGCTTAACTATCAAGAACATTGGTATTGTCTTTTATTATTTAGACACTGGATACTAAATTACTAAATAAAATTATCATTAAATTCCCTGCTATCACAAAGTTTTGGGAAACATTATTTCTAACCTTGGCGACAGCTGACTTCATACTAAAACATTATCTGTGACGATTTACATGCGCTCAAAATGTTCCTATTGAAAAGAACGAATATTCTACTATACACGTACATAACTGTCATAGTAGAGTAGATATCTCACGGTAGCAACGTTAAAAAATCCGAAGATGTCTCTTTTCACCCCGCGATGTCTATTGACCCCCGTTTAGTTTTGAATTTTACATTAAGAAAGCACAACACATAACTGTCCCCTTGCTTCAAATAAAATTATTTCTTTTGCTAACATACTCGAAAAGGTTTTGTAATAACGCGCGATAAATACTATTTACAGCCGTGCAGTCATTATTCTCAGGAACGCGTGATCATAAAATCTTTCCCATTCCTTGCGGGGTCTGTGTATAGGCTGATTAATTGATGATGATGATATTCTTCTTTTCATTGACAAAGTATTGAGAAAACCTACTTAAGTACAACTAAAATGTCAAAGGTGTGTTTCTTTTTTCTTTCGCCGAAAAGCCAATAAAAAACCATGTATACTGCTTGAGTGTGACTAGTACAATGTTGAAAAAAAGCTATCCATTTGACTGCCAGCGATGCAACAGTGATGTGTTACTATTTTGACCAATCACGTAAATCTATGAAGTCGGCCGGCCAGCCGTGTAGCCTTGAACGATGCTTCCGCCGTTTGATGCGATTTGTACCTACTTGCTTACAAACTTTTTGTCATCGTTATCTATACTATTATAAAGTTGTAAAAATGAAATGTCTGTACATTGAAGATATTTTCAAAAAAATGGTTGTTACGGACTTTTTGGAGTTCACTAAACAAAAAATATTTTTTTTGGATTTTATGTATGTTTGTATGTGTCGTTGTGGCTGCATCGCGCAAAATCGGCTAAACCGATTTCAACTATTTTTGGCACACGGGTAGCCGAGTATGTCCAGATGGTTATAGGATACTTACTTATAACCCGACTACGCTGAAGAAAAAAAAGAGGGTTATGACTTTTTCCCCTCCGCGTACGAAGTTGCGCCTTTTAGTTGAGTATAAAATTAAATTCCCTTACGTCAAAGGATATCTTAGTTTTGATTGTGGCAACTAAATGCAATCAAACAGTGTAGTCAACCCATGAAAATGTTGCAGGGTGTACTTAAAATCATGCATTATTTTGAAATAATGAGAATTTGACGGGTATTCTTGATTTAACAGATTTTTCATTGCTCGTATTGCAAAACTTATTGAATTAATTGGCAACAGATCGAGACTAGGTTAACGTGTTATACTGTTAGTTCCTATTAAGTAGGTACCTACTTATATTTTTACTATCAAAATAATAATAAGCATTTTATTAATTCAAAAACCCCTTAATATAGGTAGGGTTCATTATATCGCTAGTTCAACACATTTATAATGATCTATTTTCAAATATTACAATTTACATTGTCATGTTGTTAAACTCTCGCGCGCGCAACGTCTCGCTCGTCGCGACGCGCGAAATTTGAAATTAGCGAAATCATTTATGCGCAATTTAAATAAATCGCACAATAAAAGTCAAACTTTTTAAAGTGTATGATGATTTAATCAATTGATTAGATTATGTAAGAGCGAAATTCGAACGGAAAACAATCTATTTCATTGTTTTTATACAGATTCAACTAGTTACGACAAACTCATAGAAAATCATTTTAATTTTACCGACATCCAAATTATATCATGTAATTTATAACGACTGCGTTTTATCCCGTGGTTCTATAAAAGTATTTTGTTTTACAATTTCTATAGCAGTATTATTAAATACTTATCAGCACACAGTAATTAACATTTCGGACATCCATTCTATATTTAATGCATAAGTATAAAAAATATGAATACAAAATACCTATAACGCATCATTCTGAAATTTGTTATTTATAAATAGTTAAATACACATTATTTATTCACTAAACAAAAGCCAAGCACTTCCGAATTATCAAAACTTGTCAATGTATTACACGGTCCACTTACTGGCCTATTTATGTATTGTTTGTTACGAAACGCGTGCTATGTTTACCGTGCTTGTACCTCGAAGTACATCATCATGGAGACGGGGTGAGATATCATGTATGCCGTCCTTTTCTTATGTACATCGTTCGAAGAGAATGGCATGCGTGTCTCGGCCAGTTTCTGTTTTCTGATCAAGCGCCATCTAGTGACGCTACTGTAAACAAATATGAGAGGTTCAAAGCTCGAGCGGAGCTTGAATTGGCATGTTGAAAATCTGTTTTTAATGGTTTTTTGTTTTATTCAGAATTATGCATATAATTAGTGTTGATGTGGATGTTTATTCGTAAAATATACTAATTTTTATTTGAAGGCCCATATTTTTCTTAAATTCGATATATTTATATTGTTTCATTTGAAATTGTTACCTATGGCGCCATCTATTGGTGAGTGTTAGCCCTAAAAATATTTGTTAGAGAATGGGACCCCATGTTAGTACTTAATTAGTTCTCGCCAACAATAAAGGAGGTGTAAAAATATTCAAATGTAGGTATCAACACTATGAACAATGTTCAGTAGGTAGTTCAGGTTAAGTGAGAAATCTGCGTCATGCAACGTATGTAAGTGCATGCCTCTTCACAAAAAAAAACAATAATTATAAGACAGTATACATCCCTGCAGCTAATATATAGTATTACATTTCAATACGCTTGAAGTTCACACACATATCATGTATCATGTTGCTTATAGCTTCTTATATCTAGTCATTTTTTAATATTTTTGCTTAGAAACATTTGCTCTAGATGCCACAATTAACCCACCGGAATACCGTGGACGGAATCTTGAAATTGTGAGTAATAAATCTGATTAGGGTTCTAGGATAAATCTCGTATCAAGCAATAACAAACACAATTGCCGTGCGTCTCCACCGGTATGATGGGCTAGCTGCCGAACTTGAGAACTGTAACTGTAATGTGTTCAGAGACGTTAGTATGATGCCGTGTGGGACAGCGACGCGGCCCGGGCGGCCCGGCCTCCCGACTCGTCCGCTCCCGGCTGTGTTGGGCCATCGTTAACTAAATATGTTTTGGGATCCAAATACATAAGATATGCGAGATATAAGTACGAACTAGAGGTTAGTCTGCGTGTTACTGAAACATTGTATCTAATTTTGAGTTTACTCGTTGTCTACTTATTCAGTTTTTATATTCAGTAATTTGTAGTTTCATAAAATCCAGGAAAAGTAGAAAGATACTAAGTTAATTGGCGCTACTCGCCATCTGCATACTTTTTAACCAAAGTGAGTAAGTAGTTAGTTATGATCTGAATTTATGATTTCACCTATTTATGACCCAACTTACATCCCATTTTCGTGAGATCATAAATCTACATGATACGTAAATTAATATGGATCGGCTAATCCAGTCCTCTACTAGGAGAACTGCTTCCGTTTTACGAGTCATCTCACGATAAAACTATCAAAGTACAATTTTAACCACTAAATAATATTAGTGACAACGATGATACATTCTCATTAAACAACATCAATTAAACTTAAAAGCTGAACATCGAGTTATTTTCCTGTGAGGGTGGCCCAGGGCGCGGGCCCGGGGCGAGACGGGAGGCCCCAGGAGGCCCCACGGGATCTGGCCCGAGCAGCCGTGCGCGCCCGCTCCCACGGGAGCCGCGTGGGCGGCGGGAGGCCTCCGCCGGGACCCCCACCATACCCACCACCTATACCCGTACCCGCGCAAGGTCGGCCACACTGATGTTTTTAACGATATCTTTAGACAAACTCCTGCCGCCGGTTAAGTTCGAATAGGAAATTATGGTAACCGTGGGTATGAAATCATGAAGTAAAGAATAAAGAGGCAGTTTAGACATTTCAAAATACGGATAAATTTGAATGAAACAACTTCAAATCTGTCATCGTGCCTTATACTGAAGGTCCACTCCTCAGGACCCGGGGAACCCTTAAGGTGCGACTTTGTCTGTCTGTCTGTTTGTCCGACTGCTATAGCGCTATATCTCAGGAACTATTTATGCTATCCATTTGAAATTTGAAATAGTTATAACATCATGGCTACCTTTTTCTATGAAATTCTGACCTAGTAGCCACTAGCCACTAGGTTAAACAGGGTATCAAATAAAAAGGCTTTTTTTCTCATTCTCAAATAGTTTTTCAGTTATTTTTTCCTTTGGTTGAAATCTTAATTCATGAAGGATAATGTGGAAAAAAATCCCGACCCCCTACGAAGTTAGCCTAACGAATATTTTGAAAATTATCTCTAATAATATAAATTAGTATAAATATAACAGAAAATTATAGCCATATAACTTTCTAGCTTATTATTTTTATATTATAAAAACCATTTTTTAACTATCCAGTTGCGTTAAGTTTCGCACTTAATTAGATGTAGATTAGACACAGATTATCAGGTGCCAGGTGCATTTTAACTTAACCGGTCAGTTAGGTTGGGATCGGTGCACAAGTCAGACTCGCACTTGTCCTTTTTTTTACCCCCACACAAATCGAGAGGTGGCATAAGCTTGAAGCCATTGTATATGTTTATTGAATGATAACCGAATTTAATTAACAATTTTAATTATTGCCTTGCAGAGATTATTAATATTTGACGACTGAAGTCAGACCATGAAGGTTTTCAGAAATCTTTACGAATAACTAGGCAAGTCGCCGGTCGGTGCCACTGAGGCGAGGAGTCTTTTTGGCAAGAAGTGTCACGATCTTGAGCTGCAATTGGAAGAGTTGCACTTTTTTTCAGAAAGTATAGCTGCCGGTGAATTATCCATTTCTGATATGATAACGCTTATACTGGATATATCGAGTTCATATTTGTTTTTTCCTGTTTAATCTGTGGAATTCATTTTTCAACACATACCTATTTTTTTATCGGTTGTGGTCGACGTTGCCAGATTTACTGCTAAACATCCTAACCTACAAACAAGTTTTTATGTACCTACTAAGACTTACTTAGACAAATATCCTCCAAATCACAATTGTAACGATTTTAATTATCGTATAATATAGTCAGCATAAACGCAGGTCGCGCGAGAGGTCAACATCAGCATAAAACAGTTATGATATGGCTTTAGCGTATTTCCCAGATGCGCGCTGGGCGGAGGTGCCTGAGTACCCAGGGGAAATTTCACAACGTTCCCGCCGGCTCTCTGCGGGCCTCTACAAGTTTTATGGACGCGCAACACCCTCTCCCCACTCGCTCCCCCCCCCCCCCCCCCCCATCAACTTCTTATCGCTGGAAGTTTAACATCTAGTCTTTAACGTTAATAGACAACAGATTTAATCACGTCATTGGCACCGGTGGATATTCGGGATATTCGGATTGGTGGAAATCTAGTGTAAATCGGAATAGTCTAGGCTGGTAGAGCTTATTTTATTTAAAGGCCTGCCTTACGTTTTAGTAGTAATGAAAAAGTGTACAAGAGATGTATTTTTACTGTAATTTGTATTCACTAGCTTTAGAAGCTTTTCATCGAAGTACGACGATTTTCAGGGTTGCCAGCAATATGGCTCTATCCTCATACTAACAGAAGTTCCTTGTTCAAATAGCACTGCACATACCTATAACAGACATTTCTCTTGGGAAATGCTAAAACGAAAAGTCTTTTATTTCCGTTTTATGAACTCTCGTAATAACCACAGAGCACACAACTTTTCGATTCAGTCGCACCGAGTTAGTCAGTCAACGAAAATGCCCTGCATTAGCCAGCACATAAGCTCAGCTGAACGGCACAAGTAACAAGATAAAAAAAGTTGACACTCCAAGCCAAATTGACTTAACCCTCTTCAAAGGGCTTACAAATACGTCCACCCAAAGCTTTTACCTCGCATTAAACATTCATACATTTTATTGTGATCTTTACACCTCCCTCGTCAAGTGCACGCGCAATGCAGCGGAGATTTAGGAATTGTCCAGTTTTTTCAGGCAAGCGGGATTGTGAAGGACATTATTATCCACTAGAAGATGCCTTTATAATCGTTGGCGAAGGAGGAAAAGGCATAACCCGTTTTTTACTTCAGCGTAGTTGGGTAAAAAGTATCCTATAATCATTCCTAGATGATACTACCCCAGTATCAAATTGAAATCTTATTAGCCGTATTGGCATAATGAGGACACAACGACATTCCAACCGAGAGATGGCGGTATGGTGGTGCCGCATTCAATTTCCATACATTTTAAGAAGAGTAATTCCAATACTCGTGAAAATTTTTCTTAGAATAATGACCACGGTAAGGTAACTGTAACGGTTTTGTAATAGTTTATAATAACGAAGTACCTATCTCAGTACTTTCAAAATACAAGACAATTTCGTAAACGTAAGTTTTTTAATTGAGGAAACAAGGAATTCAATCCAATTCTACCTATTTAATATACGGCATTACTAAAGACCCAGCAAATGACAGGTACGCGGAGACCGACATTAGTGTAAACAATTCAAGATAACGGCAATCCGTTTTTATAGTCTGCCCGGGACAGAAGGATTAACATTTCCACTGGATATAAAATTTTAATTCCCCGCTTGAGGGATGGCGGGGTGAAATTGACGTGTTATTGGGCCCCAGCGATCGCGACGCGGCGTCGGACCAAATCATAAACACGACATACTGCCGACATACGCACCTGCATACTAAATGAATGTTGACAGCTCGATTCAAACCCCAACATGGAAGTCATGGAGCACAACTTTTTAAAACTTACGGCTGGTTTGTTACCCAAAAATTGCGTGTGTGTGCCTGACTTTTATATCGATATTCTGTGCTCACTGAATCTAATCATACCTACTAAATACTGCCGAAGTTTAATAATAATAAAAAAAAACAGATAATAAAAGCTTCTTATTAAAATTTCGTGCATTGTTCGAAATGAAAATCAGGTTTTGTGTACCAATTCATATTTAGTTATTTCAGGCCAAAATTAAGACCTAAAAAGGTGCCAAGAGCCTACGGAAATTTTCAGTCCTTCACCTTTCTTTCACTTGTTTTCTCCATTAGGTACGTTACGAGGTCAAATAAATCAACAAACAAGATATTGTCATAATGACAGCAACAACTTCCTTTCGTAGAGCAGCAAATAAAGCAGTGTGTAAATATTATCGGAGAGTCAGAAGTGGAGGCTAGGTAACAAAAGCCTACGCAGAACTTCAGACTTTAGGGCTCCGTGCCAAATGTTAAAACCGTTCGTCAAATACTACTACTAGTCTACTAGGTCAATTAGGGTATCATATGAAAGGGCTTCATCTGTAAATTTTTGAATATTTTTTTTTGTTTTGTTTAAATTTTGTTTTTAAAAGAAAATGTGAAAAAAATCACCATTCCCCCTATCTCCAAAGTTTAACCAGACGAAAATTCTGAAATTTTCGCAATTTGTATATATAAACATAAATATTACACGAGAATTGTAGCCATGTCTCTAACTAGGTATATTTTTTTAATTTTCGAACAGCACCCTGGTTGCGTTCAGTGTGCACCTCATTTGTGTGCAATGCTATAGATATCAGGTGCAAACTTAACTCAACCGAAACCGGGTAATAATGTTAGGGTGAAAGTTTGCACGGAACCCTCGGTGCGCGAGTCCGACTCTCACTTGGCCGGTTTTATTTCAAACAAATTAACAGACACACAAGATATTGACATAATTACAGTGACAACTTCCTTTTCAAAACATTATTTCTTCTTCACCATCTCCATTAACCCGCATTCAAACAGAATTCACCATGTACATTAACATTAGGGAACAGTCTGGCAACTCTACTGTTTTGGCGAGGCTTAAAAACGGCTCCAATTATTTTTCAGCTAGCAAAATTTCTATACACGTGTTTAGCTATAATATATGTAAAGTTACGTTTGTGTGCAGTTCAGTTCAGTGACGTCATGATTTGTCAGTGCATCAAAATTTTAATTACCGTATAATATAGTCAGCATAAACGCAGGTCGCGCGAGATGTCAACATTTGCATAAAACACAAAATGCCCACAACTCATACACACGTACTTGCAGTCTTAGATTGTGGATTTTTTGAGCTCATTTTACTCAACATCAATAGCACTCAATAGCAATCAGAATCAACAGTGCTCTTGATTTTGAGTAAAACGAGCTCGAAAAGTCCACAATCTACGGCAACACGTTTATGTGAAAATGCCCAATTATTACTGATTATGTTTCATCTTAACTATCTCCTTTAACCGCATAAATACATTTGCCCCACCTGACCTTACGTATAAATAACCAACGCAATACAATTTTCCTTAATTAAACCATTGCCTCATGAACCAAATCCCCGCAGCAAATAAATAAAGCAGTGTGTAAATATATGTTAGTGCTAGAAGTGGAGGTTATTGCATTAGGTAGGTATCCCAAGGCTGAGTCGCAGCATCCTCGCGGTCCCCACGGGACGCATTACGAAAGTACTAGACACGCCAGATCGATACATTCAGTTAAAACATTACACCCTGTTCGGTTACAAACAACTTTGTTCTCGGCGTAAAGAAAGCACTGCCTGTGCCTGGTCGCGAACTTAGCTGTTTTCGCGGTTCCTGTTTGTGAGGCGTGAACAAAGTGCATCAACTACAGTTAAACCGAACAATGCCTGACAACTCTCAGCGCAAAAAAGACGTACAGGCTTAGGCTATTTTACCCCCTGCAGCTGCACAAAAGTTATATGTTTGACGTGTGTCTGTGGAAGGTGAAAGGATGAGCCGATTTTGGTTTAGTTTTTAGGATTCCGTACCCAAATGATAAAACGAAAGCCTAATCCGTCTGTCTGTGTGTCTGTCTGTCCGCCTGTCACCGGTCTGTATGTCATGAATCGTGATACTGCAACAACTGACAACTGTCTAGACAGTGGAAATTATCACAGATGATGTATTTTTGTTCTTGCTATAAGAACAAATACTAAAAACAGTATAATGTTATGTCGGTCTATCTATGTCAGTAACTAATATAAAATGATCGAACACCGCGTACATTTTTCTTAGGAGTAGGGCTCTGCTAACACTGGATTTTCATAAATACAGCCGTCTGTAGCGTATATTTTGTACGGAAACCTCGACGCGCGGGTCAGACTCACACTTGGCCGGTTTTTGTGTTTTTAGAGTGTTCTTATTCAAGAAAATCGGTTCACCCGTTAGGAAATTATCAGTTTTTTTTCTAGAAGTGTGGGGGATTTTTTTATAGTTATAATAGGGAATATGCATGAATTTTTATTAAAAGCTCATTAATGTAACAAACAGTAGACAAAAATATTTTTTCGAATAGCTATAAAAATTACTAAGATATAAGCCATCAAACATTTCATTCTATCTCTTTCTTGCAAAACAGAATTTAACATGGAGTTAATATGGCCGAAGTGCACTGTGACGTAACAATGCACATCGGACCTCTCTGTCTAATTACTAGTTTAAAATGCCTATATTACGCGTATTTCTACGCCGATTTTAATTTTAATTTCACATTTTCAAATAGTTTTTACGGTATTTGGTATTTAGTTAAGAAAAGCGATAAAAGAAAATTCATGCATGTACCCTATTATACGTTACGATTATACATTACTTGTAATATAACGTATGCATAGAGTTTGAAACAAGTTGGCTCAGCTGCCTACCGAATAGTCGTTACAATACCCTGTATTGTATTGTACCGCAGGATTACTATGAATCCTTAATCAATCAAAATTTTAAATAGGGCTCTTTCGGACGATAAACATTTTTCGTAACCATTCAATTAAATTTAAGTTATTTATTGCAGATCATTTTGTTCATTAAAGATCTTTAATTTAGATATTGTTGAAAACATGAGCCCTGTGGAGCACAGAACAATATCTTATGTAACCTAAAATTGACGACACGTTTAGCTCAGTTGATTGTACAACGGCTTAAGAAGCTGGCGGTCCCGGGTTCGAATCCTGGCCAGGGCAAGTGTTTGTGTGATGAGCACGAATGTTTTTTCCTGGGTCTTGGATGTTTTCTATATATTAAATATTACAATTTACCTATGTTTTATGTATATCGTCGCCTGCTACCCATAGTGCAAGCCTTGCTTAGTTTGGGACTAGGTCGATATGTGTAAGATTATCCCTGATATTTATTCATTATTTAATAAATAAGAATGTAAAAAATTCAAATAAAACCACAGTGAGCTAGATTATCATTAAAATTGATAATGAGAAAAAATATTACGAAAGAAATACTAATATTCAATGTATACATTAATAATGTAAATTAGGCTAAATAAAACAATAACTATTAAAATAATTATTAGTAGTGTTTGCATCAACGACATTATAATTAGGATAACACTGATTGAGTTGCACTCTGCAAGGACAATTTCAAAGTCTTATCTACACATAAGTAGGTACTTATACAAAATAAACACATTACCCTCCTTTGCGTCGCGCAGTCGGGTAATTACAAAGACTTCGTGTCTTATAATTTCGTAGTATAACTGGAGCAACTTACTTTTTCTATGTAAGTATATAGGTATGTATTGCCTAAAATTCTTGAAGTTGTAAGGTAATTTAACCGTCCCAATACTTGTCGGACAGCTTAATTCCAATAATTAGCATCCTGTTGGTCACCTTTATTGCTACGTACCTAATACGAATATAAGGTTGGAGATGCCAACTAATGGGACAGTATCGAGCACTGGGATATTTACCTTATGGAGGCGTTACCCACTTTTCTTAATATGTGTGCATGTAAGTAAGTGTTAACTGCAGCTGACTGTACGAGTACATTCTGTAAATATAATCACTACCAGTTGTTTCCGAAGTCATGCCTACCCAAAATAGAGCAGCATTTTTTTTTCTTTATGCCAAATTTTTTGTAGTAAACCTAGTATTAGTTGTAGAGAAACTTCTCTATCCACTCTTCTTTACCCAAACTTGTGGTCCTAAAATTATTTTCATAAACTGTCAAACAAAATAAAGGCCTATAGGCCTCATAACTAACCATTTTAGATTCGACTGTAGTTAGCGGGGGACCGTAGGACGAGCTGAAAAAGGCTTTTTTTTCGACTACGGATAAAAGGAGCGGTTATATGATTCAGTTCATATTAAGTGTACCTTTCTCAAATAAAATCAAGTCGGTTTATTTCTTCGTTGTATTGTTATATCAAGATAAACAGATAAGTATAGATAATCACACTTTAAGATTTAAATTTACATTCCTAATCTAAGAGAAAAGATTGCAGTCAATGCCTCTCGCTTCGCTCTACTATCGCTAGCTCGATGTTGAAAAGATAATGCCGCTTTCAGAAGACATACCCAAAATAGAGCAACAAAATGCAAAGCCTAATGCTCATTAAGGTGGCCGACCATTAGTTAGGCTCTCCGGTAGTGAGCGCCAGACCGCAGGCGGCGCTGATAAAACGCGCATATTACGCGCCCGCCGCGAAGCGGTGCGGCCGCGGCGCGTCCATCACCGCGGCTAACGCCGGCTCTTTGACATCAGCCTATTAGTTTTTGTTGTGTTGCACCCTGAGTTAAACTCTATCAGTATTATAGTGCACAGGTGCATATACTGCTTCAAACATAATTATGTATATTATATATATTTAGCTATCCTGCGTAGACACTGTTTAGTGTTTATTGTCGAATTGCTCGGTGTCGGTGTGTTTGAGGAAAGCGATTTTTGATTAATAAGAAGTGTGCAATGCAATAAGGGTCAAATGTTGTCTACATACGAATATGAGGATGAAATATAAATAAAAATACATACAAAAATGTAATTTAAAAAATATACCCAGGTACTTAAATATATTATTTGTCGCCAGTAAGTACCAACTTTTAGGAATGATGTTCAGAAATAGTTTGCTATAATATCTAAAACTTATTAATATTTAACTGAAGCGTAAAAAATTATAAATTTATATTTCAGAACTTTTTTTGGAATGGAAGTAGTGTGATATTATATGGTATTTATGGTATCTATCTAGATGTACAAATTTTCAGGAGCAGGTCAGGTTATTAGTCCCTTAACAGTATTTTTTATTGTATCAAAATTTCTGACGCCACTTCATCTCTGAACACACTTTTTTCCGAGCCGGTAACCGTTTTTTGTATTTCACAGCAGCATTTTGACTATGCCTAAATTTAAATTTTCGAAATCCATAGAAACCTCATACAATAAATACCTACATATATTTTCAATGATAAAACCGTCTACGCCTGTTGTTTATAATTTCTCTTACATACTGATATACATACATTTAAGGCCCAATTTCACCATGCACTGTTAGTGGTTAATGCTTTCTTAAGGACTGATTACGCCTGTCAAAGCGACATTGACATTCGTAATTAGCCGTTGAATTCTAACAGAACTTGGTAAATTGCGACCTTAAGGGTCTTTCGTTTTTTTTATGTGCAACAAAGAGTATTATTGTTGTAATAACTCACGTTTCAGTGATCTCGGCTTCGCCTGTTTCCTTCTCGACATGCTTCACACTTCACAAGCACATGTGTCCATCGAGCGAAGTTGGCGGGACCGCGAGACGCGACGGCACGGGGACGAGGGCGGCGGTTCCGCGCGTACTGCCGTGTTGGCGCCCAACAAGTGGCCATAACAATGTAACCTGCGCAAACTCATAAGTGAGGGGTTTCTTGGACGTATCTTATCATGTAGGCACTGCGAGCAAGTGTGTCTGGTTCTAGTGTAAGTATGCTGTTAATACAATACGATAAGGCGTCCGGGATGTTTTCTTGCGTTAACAACTTACAGTCAAGGGCTCGAGGCTCTTATGGTTAGTATAGTGGCGCAGATTTTTTTTTAAGTTAAGAAAAAACGCAGGCAACGAAGCATTTGAGATATACGTGTAAGTGTTATTGCTGCTCGTTACCCGCTTTCGCGCGCTTACCTTATTTTCCAAATACATATACATTTTCTATATATCCCAGTTTATGTGTAATAAACAAGCCACCTTTTCTTTTTGACTGAATTTTATTACTGCACTGTCTATACGACGCCAAAATTAGAACTTAATTGACGACAATCAATAGTAAGTACTTACCTAGTAATTTAAAATGTACCTACGTTACGTATCCATGTAATATAAAGTAATTTATAAAAATAAATTATATGTAAATACTGAACAGATACATTTCTGCGCCCTCGCAAGACTTAAGATTGAGTTCCGTTGTATTTGATTGCAATAAATTAAAAGAATTCAAATTCAAATTCAAAATTATTTATTTTCAATTGTGTTTACAAAGTTGACGAATCCTTCTTTTAAGTTAAAAACTTGTATTAGGAGGAAATTCGCTCTTTCATCCAAGTTGTACTTATATTAAAAATACAAATTAACTAAACATAGTATAAGAGATTAACTTAAAACTAAATTATTTAGTTATATTAAACAATTTCACAAGTACGTAACTTACATGCTAATTACACGCGTGCATAGGAAGCTGCAATTTTGAGTTCAAACATACATTTACTACGGATTTATGTTAGTTATAGTAATGCAAAATTTTAGGGTTACGACATGAGTAATAGTTCAATGTCGTCATACTTTTTACTCTTAAGCCAGGTTGTTATTTGATTTTTACACTCTCTATAGGTTAAGTGGTAAATTTTCTCAGTTCTATTTATTTTATTATAAAGTAATGTTGATGCAATTTTAAACTGTTTTTTAGCAAAATTAGTCCTAATTTTAGGTATTTTTATTTAAAAAATATAAGAATAATATAAAGACACCTATCGGCAATTATGAAAAGCATTCCCCAACTAGACGGCATCCACGTATATCAAAGCTTAGCAATAAATATTTATTATGTCACTTCATTCGAGACACTACTTAGTTAGTAGTGTAGTAGTGTCTACTACAATAAATATAGACTTCATAGTGACCGATTAAATACCGCGTAGATAATTATAGAAACAAACATGGCGATAGGGCTTCCGTTTTTACAATGGTTACGGAACTCAAAAGGTAGCTATTAAGCAATATCATTTAAAATTATAAACAATGATCTAACTAAGTTTTTCCTGTTGCGTAGCACGTGTGTTATCAGCGAGCTCATCAGGAACTGTGAATTTTCGGAATAAATAGCAGCCTATGTCTTTCGAATGCCCATATTAACTGTATCACGTCGTCAAAAAAACTCATCGATTCATAATTACTTTATACCTGAGAGACTATAAGATAAGTCAAATAAGTAATAAGCACATTTTCGGATATAAGTAAGTATAAATATACTTAGTTATAACTACATAAGATTTTTATTTGCTGCTATAAGGTACGGGTACCTACCTACTTCGTTCGCGGAGGAGTAATTTGCCATTGCCCTCTTTTTTGTTTTAGCGTTGTCGGGAAAAAAATATCACATAACCATCTGTGGACGCCCAGGTACCTACCTGTGTACCCATGTACCAAAAATAGTTGAAATCCGTTTAGCCGATTTGGCGTGATGAAGCCGCAACGACACAAACAAACGAACAAAACGTCTAATATAATATTTTTTAATTCTGCAACCTCCAAATAGTCCGTTACAATCCTTTTTTTGAAATAAAACAATTTAACGGATTATATCGCGTATATTATCTAATTTTAGTTCCCGACGTTTCGGAAGCTTTCCAGCTTTCCATGGTCACGGGAGGACTGAGAAAAGATGAATTTTCCTCTGTCAAAGTTACAATTTGTGCAAACTACCCATTTTTTGAAAAAAACACAAATAAAGGTGTACATACATGCCAGATGGGCCTAAGCTGTAAAGACAGTTACACATGTGCCAGAAGGGCTTAATTATTTTATTCTAATAATTTACCAAGCAGCATTTCACAAATGAGGCGTACTGAGGAGAAAAGAAACGCTGCAAAGAAAAACTCCCAGGCTACCTTATTACTAATTATAATATTTAAAAAAACAGAGACTATTAAACTACTTTTAAACAGATAAGATATTTTACACCGTTCGGAAATTAAGGTTTTGCAGTCCTGTGTCTCGCTTGTTCCTTGATGAGATGTATTACAGGATCCTAAGCTGGTGGTAGTGACAATCCATCTTCTCTATTGAAATTAGGATGCTTTTTAATCTCAATAGCCTCGCGTAGCATCCTGGGAAAATATCTTTTTTCTTTGGCAAGGATAGAAGGTTTATCAAACTTAATTGAGTGGTTTGGTTTGTCAATGACATGTTCACAGACTGCAGACCTATTACACCGACGGTGCTTGACATCTGCTATGTGCTCCTTCACCCGGGTTGATACACTGCGTTTCGTTTGACCAATGTATGAAAGACCACACTCGCAGTCCAGCTTATAAATGCCTGCACTCTGCAAAGGGGTGCTACTCTTCACGGGTCTAAGGTATTGAGACACCTTCTTCAACGGCTTGAAATATGTTTTTATAGAAGCACGCTTCAAGATGTTTCCGATCTTGTCTGTGACCCCTTTCACATATGGTAATACGGCAGGTTTACGCTCGACTGTTGGTTTCTTCATACTGGGATTCTGCTTGGAACGTGGTATCTGGAGCTCGTTGGCTCGAAGCGCACGTTTGACTTGCGAAACGTCGGGAACTAAAATGAGATAATATACGCGATATAATTCGTTAAATTGTTTTATTTCAATGAGTAATAATCGCGGAAACAGAAGAAAATATAATCTTTTTTTTTAATATCTTCAATACATGGACATTTTATTTTTACAAATAACGGTTCCAGTAATGGACGGGTTAAGGATCTTTTGGATTTATTTTGGTTATATTTCGTTCACTTTTTAAGTTTAACGGTTAGTGAATACATTAAAATATCCCTGAATAAACATTCTTTAAGAAAAGGGGAAAAAAGTATAAAAAACTATTTCTTTTCTGAGAAAATGACTAAAAATTTTAAGAGCCTGATTTCCTAGTAAAATCCTTGAATGGACAGTGGAGATCCTGGAATGGACACCCCAATAATGGACACTTTTATCAAGGAAGCATTTATATATTTCGAAAATGGCGTCTATTTGGAAGTCAAGATGGCGGACATCACTTTGTAGGTGTCGTTTTCTAAGTTTTTGGAAGTGCGGATTTTGAAAATGGCGTCCAGTTTGGAATTCAAGATGGCGGACATCACTTTTAACGAAAAAGATATCATGGGAGTCGTTTTCCTGGTTTTTGGGGGTGCGGATTTCGAAGATGGCGTCTTTTTTGGAATTCAAGATGGCGGGCATCACTTTTAGTAAAAAAAATATCATGGACGCTATTTTCGAAATCCGCACCCCCAAAACCCTAGTTTTTTTCGACCCTCTTTTCTCGGCGGCACAGTGGTTTACCGCCCATACAACGCTGCGACAAAAATACAAAATGCGATATTTCTTTGATATTTATGATTAAAACAAATTCATTTAGGTAAACAAATATTTATTTATTAAAAAAAATTACAATGTGTACGAATAATTTACTTAACAGCAATTGTACAAAACACAAATCAAAAGAGAATAAAATAAGCACATATTATAATTTCTTAAGCAACTAAGCAATCTAAAACTTCTGTGGAAAGCGAGGTTTTTTTTCTTCTTAGGTAATTTTCTGAAATTTGTTATTAACGGATCAGAGCTCAGATGGAGTCTGTTCCGGGCCTATGATGGTTGCGTTTGTCACGCGATAAATAAGCGACATAGCTGCCGTCACCTTCTGACACGTATGTGAGTGCAAGAGTGACAGACGCGTTATCATGTCATTTATCTCATGATAAACGCGACCATCATAGGCCCGCTGAAAATCTTCGTTTGTGGACTTCTTAGACATTTTTCGTATGTGACGCAGTCGTCGGTATGATTTTAAATCTTTATTCCTAGCTTCTGCCGCTTCTTCTGATAATTCACCTAAAGATAAGAGTGCATGTTCTATAATTGTAGAACCATGCACTAATACCTTATGCATAGAAGCTGGAAGATAATACCAAAGGTAGGTTTGGACAATGTGTCTGGAATTTTCCGAGACGAATTCTCCAAACTAATCCGGGTCGATTTTGTAGCCAGAATCCAAGGCATGCAAAATGATTGCACATCGTTGTATTAATATTTTCTCGATTCCAGTAATTTCAGACGAAAATTCAGGATTCTCAAAAAATTTACTAGCTGTATTTCCATTATTTAAGCTTTCACTTCCCCCAGACTTAGGCTTATCCACGATCAAACCCATTTTGTCCATAAATTGGGATAGAATGTGTTTTTTCACTCTGCAACTTTTTCTTTTGCTTCCTGCCTTCTAACTTGCCACAATTGTACTTTAAGTCCGTAGAAAACATGTCTAAAGATCAAAAACCTACTCCTGGCATGTTTCTCAAGAAATTGCTACTTTATGTAACGGTTTTTTTCGCCAATATACCACAATTTTCTGACAAATATATGATATTCGGATATGCAACTTGTCCAAATCAATATTTTCTTTATTTTCTATGGCTAAATTATCCTGTATATCGCCAAAAATTTGCAGAATTCGTTCGGTAACGCTTAATTTCTTGCCATCATGTTTCATCCAAATATTTAATATATCCATGCTCGTAAACTTATATACACGACTAATATCTGCAACAAAAACATTCTGGTAAAGTATCATACAAAAATTAACAATGCACAATAAAATTAAAAAGTTAAACCTTAACCAAGTATTTCGTAGCGCAAGGCTATGAAAAATTCATATGGGCGTAGCACCGACATAACTGTCAAACTAGGATTATCAAGGATGTAATATTTAAAAAATTGTAAAATATAAGCTTTTATATAACACAACAAAATAAAAAGAACCAGGAAAAAAGAGGAAATATGTACTAAAAATCAAGAAGTATTTGCTGTAAGCAAAATATTTTCTTGAAAATCTATTTCTGGCGAAGCAGCTATCATATAACAATTAAACTTAATATTTAAAACATATGAATATAAAACATAATCATACATACCCTGTTCTTGACCATGACAAAAACAAAACACGGGAATAATAACTCCGATAATCTGAGAAAAAAAACACGAGATAATAACGTGACTCACTGATAAGAAGATAGTGCACTGCTGATGCTTTCACTTTGGATGCAAATTTCGGAACGAAAGTAATTAGCAAATTGCGTTTAATTTTCATTTTCTTACAGGATAGACTTAGTAGTTTAATTGAGTCGGTTAACTTCAAACTCGGGTAAATCCATTTCTGTCATTTTTTAAGATTTTTGTTTATAATAAAAGGTTAAGAAATTGGTTTTGTTTCTATTTCATGGATTAAGTATAATTTCATGTAGTTTTTGAGAAAAATAAAGTTAAGATCACAATTTTTTATCAAAATCTGGTAAATCCATATGACAGTTTATTTCAAATGAAGGCAAGTCCATCAAAGCCAATCAGCGAAAGAAGTTTGTTCAATATGGCTGTCAGTCGACGTCAACTCTGCGTCAATAAATCTAGATAAATCCAGGTCTGTTAAATCACAATTATACAAATCCACACTGTGTTTTTTCAAAGATAGATAAATTGCAAACGATTATATCAAATGAAGGTAAATCCAATCAATTTTTTTTGTAAAGAATACACTATTTTAGATGGTTTTTAAGCTGAGTGTGTCGAACAGGATCGATTTTTTAATGCTTTAGCCATAATACAAATAATCTGCCTTTCAAATGACCGAATTATCACTTTTTTCAATAATCTCCCAAGTGGTTAGAGTGGATTTATCTGAGTTTGAAGTTAACCGACTCTAATTACCGATGACTCATGTCAGAATTATAACAACATCGATTTTTGATTTTTGACGTATGGGAGAGACCACAGTGGGCGGCTTCGATTTTTTTGGTTTCTAATTTGATGAGAAATTTTCCAGTTCATTTTTACAAATTGTACATCACTGGATAGCCATAAAAATGTACAATGGCCCAAGAATGGATATCAAAAAAAAATATGATCCAATAATAAACAATGTCTCTAAATAATTATATTTATATTCTAGCTCGCCATAACCTTCGAATAATAATTTTTCTATGTCTTACGTTTCTTACAAAATAATTTAATAATAATTTTATTTCAAGAAATTAAAAAATATACACAAAAACATAACCCAACCTTCTTAACGATTTTGTTAAGAAAATTGCATAATTACAAAAAAACACCGCAGCACAATTATGTTTATCTTATTTTTTATGAAGAAAATGGTCAACGCGCATGTCATATTTTTCTATAGTCTATGGAAAGTCTATACTTTATGGTCCAAATGTTGTTACTGCTTAATTTGTCTCGCTTTTAATTACCATTTTGTATCACTGGATCCATGTACATTACTGGTTCTTTACGATAATACCTAGTAATAGATTAACGCCAGATTCTTTAGTAACTCGAATCTTGCGTTCTTCATATAATGAGCACATGATGAGCAGCTTTGGTACTATGTCACACTAAAAGGCAAATTATACTAGCAGTGCTTTTATATTTTTCACGATTTCTCAGCTATGAGAGAAAGTTCTACACCATGGACAGCAAATCCCATGTTAATATTAACATTCGTTTACCAACAATCCAACCCCGGTAGCCCGGTACAATAATTGCCGGGTATTACTGTACTTTGGTTGTCATTTGCAGCGTTCATTCTTTTAGGTACTTACACGAAAATATCCGACTTTATTCTATAGTAACCGAATATACAGGGTGTCCCAAGAAGTAGTGATATACTGAAGCTGGGACGTAGAGGACCTAGAGGGCTATCTAAATCACCCCCATGTATGTTCCGCGATTTTTCGTATTTTCGGAGTTATGACTTTTTTTTTAATTCTTCACCTATCGCCGAGTACGATGAGATTTTTATTTATGGTGACGTGAATTATTGCGGTAGATGCTTGATTGTTTTTGTGTACTAAGCTGATAGATAGGCCAATTCAGTATGGTAACATTTACTATCGTTAGATCTTTGAATGGAATAAAAAAAAAAATGCCAAGAATGATAAAACTACCCAATATGTTCACATCTACTACATCAGGATCCGGCATAGTGGCCATACGGCCTGATCTGGTACCCGGTATGTAACCTTCCAAATACGCATTATGTACTCTTAAGATCATGCGATAGTCAGGAAACGTTTCAGGTTAAGGCCCGCCTCTTCGTTCCACATGTTCCCGGTACAGCCCTGAAGCTTCCGCCGCATTCCCCCTAGCATAACCGTAATAGTAATGCATTTCTGCGTATTCACGTGAAGTAAACATGATCACTTACACGCAAACTCAAGTCCAGTTAAATAATGCCAAGTCGTGGATTCCAGGTAATAACACTAATCCAAATCGTAATGCAAGTCAAAGTCCATATGAATAGCCAAAATGATTAGAGAAACGAACAATTAGCAGTATTAAAACACAATTTTTAAATTATTGAAAAATACCAACGATGACCAAACAACGTGAAAATTATCTCATGCGTCAACCGTCTTTTGTTATTTGTTCTTTTTCTATTGATGGCCAGTGCGTGATTAAGAACGAATTTTATTTAGAAAGTTAATTAATTTTGCACTTGCCACATTTAGATTTCAAGTTTTATGAATAATAAAATGACATTTTCAGGGTAGCTACCAGATAGATAGAGCAAGTTTTTAAAAGTCAAAAGGTAATTTTTTTATGTGATTTTATCTTTTTAAAGCCCCTTGTAGTGTGAACATATTGGGTAATTTTATCATTCTTGGCATTTAATTTTTTTTTTATTCCCTTCAAAGATCTAACGATAGTAAATGTTACCATACTGAATTGGCCTATCTATCAGCTTAGCACACAAAAAAAATTAAGCATCTACCGCAATAATTCACGTCACCATAAATAAAAATCTCATCGTACTCGGCGATAGGTGAAGAATTAAAAAAAAAGTCATAACTCCGAAAATACGAAAAATCGCGGAACATACATGGGGGTGATTTAGATAGCCCTCTAGGTCCTCTACCTCCCAGCTTCAGTAATATCACTACTTCTTAGGACACCCTGTATAATAGGGATGTTGACAACTTTTTTCCGTGGAATGTTACAGGACGACCTTTCAATAATATAAATACTGGTAAAAAAACTACTTCAATGTCATAAAAACTCCACGAGATACAACAACGTTAGAATCACATTTTTGGACTTTCCCAAAAATGCTCCATACTAAACCCTAGGACGGCGTGACGTCACACCTTCCAATCACATTTTTGGACTTTCCCAAAAACGCTCCATACTAAACCCTAGGACGGCGTGACGTCACACCTTCCAACCTTAAATGGGGAACTTAATAACTTTGTTCTGCAGCTTTGTTAAAACTTGTGTTTATCGAAATGGTTTCATAACAAAAGTTACCATACATTTCATGGGTTATTCAATGGTATTATTATATATTAATATTTCCACACTTTAAAAATGGACTTTCCCACCTATTTTTCAAGGCTCATAAAACAAGATACACGTAAGGTATCGAACTCAAAGTTCTTTTTTTGGATTTTCGTCATAAAAACTACTATATCGCAGCAATATTTTATTACTGTTTGAATATACAGTCAACATCCCTATTATTTACATATTAGGGCCTTTGCACATAGCGTTTTTAGTCGCGGCGCGCTTTAGAAACGCGCGTCAATAGCGCGTTTTTCATTCCATAGAGCTGCATGACCTATGCATGACACAGCCTAATGAAACGCGTGTGCAAAAGCCCTAATAATTTCCGGGGTTGGTTTCAGACTCTTTTGAGACGATGACGATATACTACATTAAAAGGTACAAGATCAAGCAACTGATGAAGACAAAAAAAATGCCCTTAAAGTATGGCACCAACGACAACTTTTCCTATACGGTGTTAAGAAGAAATGAGACTTGTATTTTATCTTTGTAACTAATATAAAAGATCATAGAGTCAACCTATCTACCTTCAACCCTAAATTTCAAAATGTTGATTTATATAAATTCTAAAAATTAATGTACATTCGCGTCATTTTATTACGCTTGTTGTGTGAAAATACTTGAAAAACACGGCCTGTTTGGCACGCTTCGTTAACATGATAAAGCGTTAACAAGAAAAAAACGCCTTTCCAAAGTCAATGCCATAGATGTCAAAACAAGTTCGACAAAAATGACGGAAGTAAATCAATGATCATATGTGCCGAACAACAGTTAACTTTTATATCGTTATTTTAGCTACAAAAATTCAAGTGAAAATCTTAACACATTTATAATGGATTTGCCTTTTGAAGTGAGTTATCATAGTGATTTTACCACTAGTACAATCTCTTAATACCATGGATCAACGGAATCCTTTGTTACCTATGCATATTAGGATTTTTTCACGTGATTCGATTACCTAAACATATCTGACTATCTTTGTTGATAATCTTTATGTTTTTTGTTTTGATTGGATCAATATAACATTAATATTAAATTCACCAAGTCACTAGAATGAAATACATAAGTTCAACTGAAATAATTATTTTATTTCATAGATTATTAATTTTAAATTTGTTGAATTATTCAAGTCTGTAATATTTTGGGTTGTGCCAAGAAAACATTCGGTCTAATTGCATAATAATCACAAAATAATTAAAGCTATTCTTATTTCAGGTGTTAGTGTACATTTTTAAATACTTACCGAAATCTGACAGAAAAGCCGCTAGCGAAACATGCCTGTCGTGGTACCAAGCAGCTAATGCCCATTGTTTTTTAAAGAACAAAATTGTTATTATGTACAAATCTGCATTCAATGAAGATATGTCTCTACTGCAAATATTTGAAAATTCTTCTACAATTTATTATAATTATTTATTTAATGAAGTAGAAATATCAAATAAACTACTCGGATTCTGGGATAGAATGGGGGAGTACATTTTAAGCCTCACCCTTAGAAACTGTGATATTTGTGAGAAAGTTTTTGTACACATTTTGCAAAAATGCACAAACCTTGAGGCATTAAGTATCCAGAGCTGTAGAGAGCTGTTTATGTCAGGAAGATTACTGGAGGGAAAGACCGAGGGGCTGTTGGTGGATAATCTAGAAAATCTAAAAGCTCTTAGTATGTGTGGTAATCAATACCTCACAGATGCTCTGTTCAACAGATTTGTGACTGCAGCTCCAGCTTTAGAAGAGCTCAATTTATCGGCATGTTCTCTGCAGTTTCATTTGGGTTTAGTTAAAAAGTTTTACACAGCAGGAACAGATATAACCCAAAATCCATCGGAGAGTGTACTGACCTTCTATTTTGTACATCATTTCATTACCTCTAGAGCTAAAAAAATTAAGAAACTGCTATTTTCCAATACACTAATTGATGGAGCAGCACTTAAATCCCTTTCAGAGACTCCTAACTTAAAATTACAGTCATTGGAAGTGCGATCATGTGACCAACTCACTAACACTGGAATTCTAGCCTTGACAACTCATCAGACATCTTTGAGGGAGCTGGATGTAAGCTTATGTACCAGAGTCACAGATCAGTCCCTTGTACATATCTGCAAAAATCTAGTCAACTTAGAATACCTCAATGTGCAGAGATGTCGAGCGGTGACAGACCTCGGAGTAATAGAACTGCATGGGTTGAAGAAGCTAAAATCTTTGAATATATCTGAATGTGAATTAATTACCAAGGATGGGTTAAGCAAGGGAATCTGTGCTCAAGAGAATCATTTACTAGAAGAGTTAGATATTCATTCATTAAACTTGGATCAGACTGGACTGATTATGATTCTAGAAAAGTTACCCAAATTACGTTCATTGGATATAAGTTACTGTTTCAATGCAGTTACTGACACATCAATTCAGGTAATATTTAAAAACCAGGTATTTCTACAAAGTTTAAAAATGAGCCATTGTGATAAAGTGTCTGATGTTGGTTTGACTGGCATGGGAAAATTAGAGCCGGAGGGGGAAAATGATGAACCTATAATGTCTAACTATGATGACAGAAATACACATCAAAGGATTTATCTGGGATCAAGAGCTGAAGAGGAGATAGTTCGTGACGCTAAGCGAAAACTGGATGTTATGAGAATGTGTGAAAAAGTAAACACAGATACTTTTACAGGATACTCTTTGGCACGTTTGAGGAACCTACAAGTTTTGGATATCAGTGTTTGCAACAAAATTACTGATGTCAGCCTCACATACGCCTTTAACTTTAAGGAACTGGTAATTTTGAACCTGAGTAGATGCCAGCAAATTACCCACGACGGAATAGTTCCTTTAGTTGAAAACTGCCCGAGTATTGAACATCTCAATTTAATGGATTGTTACAATTTACGAGACGAAGCAGTGACAGAAATTGTGAAGGGATTACACCGGCTGCAAACCCTGGAACTAAAGGTTATACATTGTTTTAATAAAGAATAGTTTGGTACCAACCAACCACACCACTACTAGATTAAATACAATCTTAAAATGAATGCCACACAACTGAATTTACCCTACATTTGAATGCATGTTTCATTAGTCAGTTCAGTTTAAGATTGGTTTTACTCTAGTAGTTTTCTGTCGTGCGAAACAATATGGGCAGTAATTCCGGATAAAAACTTAAGTATATTAAAGGATATATTCCCATCCAAATTCAATAAGGTGCAAATTACTTTGAGCCCTTAGTACTGAGTGCCGATATTGTTAGCATGGCAATTTCCTTGAAGCAGCTCATTGTTCACTTAGTGAATCCAGAGCATTAATAGAACTAACAATTCCCATAAAATAGTCCAGTCCTACTTCCTATAATTTAGTTTAGATCTACCATATTAAAAAGCATCTACAGAACATTTTACGATATCCATTTCTAAAATGTTGGCAATATGCTTCTGTTATTTGTAAATATTCAACAGCGTCATTTGGCAGCGTATTAATTATTATTTTCGCGTCAGATTTTAAATATCAGTAGTATCTAATTTCAGACCTTTATCGTGGTTCCCCTTGCTTATGCATTTTTTTTGTAATAATTATATGTGGCATAATCAGTATGGGCATAATTGTAATCGAACATAAACTGAATACGCATAACCAGACTTCGCATATACGTATTACGCATAATTCTTGGCCAAAATGTTTTATACATAACTATAAGATACCCCGCAACTTTGTACGCGGAGGGGAAAAAGTCGGAATAGATGGCATCCCTTTATTTTACTGCAATTCATAGTATATTTCGTGTTCTTCCAGGGTTGCAATCAGCTGACAGATAAAACTTTACAGTCGGTGCAGACATACTGCCGGAAACTAAAGTTCCTGGATGTCCAAGGATGCCGCAACATTTCCCCCGAGCTAGCTTGTTCCATCGGCAGCAATTTATCAACGCTGCACACGGTGCTCATGTCAAAACCCGGCCCATACGAAGTCGACGGTGTGAAGCAAAAATCTCCGGCCCCAACGTTTCTCCCTGCACTCATGAGAAGATTTCGCTTACATTAATTATTCTTGATTATTATTGGTGTACCGCTGCCATGAAAACAAGAGGACTGTCAATCTCCATGCATAAAGCCGCTCCCCGATATGTACAATGCCATCTATGTATAAGTATTATTTTTTACAATTACGAACTAATTGTTACTGTACTAAGTTTCTTCGTTGAATTATAAAATCGTTAAATGTTTTGTTTTAAAGCACCATCTAGTTTTGCCTGAATATCTTGCGGCCGGAGCACGATCCAAAGCACGTCAATTAACAGTCCTCTTGGTTTAATGGCCCTTGATAATGTTAAGTATCAGTTCGCATGAAACTACTAAACGCCACCTAGCGCCTGGTCATGACTACAATTTCCCTTACAGAATCGTGTAGACGAAATGAAAAATCGTTGAATTACTTCACGTCATGTGGAAGCATATTTTATGTAGAAAAACACTTATATAAAATGCCACTGTCGACGCAGCATTCTTTCCTAACGCGGTATTCAAGTGAAACGGTAGAATTATTTTTATTAATTAGCTAAGCTAAAGATTGCGCGTTTTCTTGAGAGGTCCGTTTGGTTAAGCTTGAATTTTCTTTAAATACCGTCTAAACCAAACCTACATAATATCATGTCATCATCAGCCGAAAGCCTTCCACTACTGCGCTTATACACCCCCCAAGAAACCCTACCTTGGCCGGTTCTGCGCCGCCCGCACCCAGCAGACTCCTCTGGGTCATCAATCCACCTTGTGAGGACCAAACCTTTGTAGTTATTTTTATTAACCGTTCCTTTGTCACTGCCACTAACAGATTAACTTAACTATTAACTGGAGCTCTTCTCGCTAAAATGTCCTCTCCCTTCCATCGTCCAAATCGCGTTATGCGAACACGCAAAGCCATAAAATACTAATATCACCTTTTTATTGTTTTAAGACAGAACTGTTGCTTTTAATGTCTGATTGTAACGGTTTTTTTACTTATGCTTTCCAAATATATCGTTAGTTGTATAGATATTCCATGGCAAACAACTCAGTCACCAAATTGACTTTTCCATAAACACCTATTTATTGTTAACTGGTTTTTCTCGTGGAATCACCCGCGTAACAAGCGCATTTTCATTCTCCGTAAAATCATTCTTCGTAAGTTTGATGGGCCGACGCAAAGAGAATATAAACACTACGAGGCTGACGACTGACACGAATGCTTAGATTCATTGCTTGGTACGTCTACTTAAAATGACAAATCAACACTGAACTGACAGCAATGAACCAGAAATAGCGATTTACTATCAGAAAAATTCAAAAATATTTTCTATTACTCACTAAATATACGTACACTTTTTATCCTCCGACCTTTAACACATTCACTGCCAGGAACCCGCCTAGCGGGTGCTCTGCTCGTAGACGATACCATGCGTTTCCCCGTATGAAGAGGAAAGTGCATAGCGCTTCGAAAAGCTTAGCAGAGAAAATATTAATTAACAAAATTGCCTTAAAACCATAAATATTGACAAAATAGTTCAGTTGTATGCCCTGTTTACTCTTGACTCTACATCACAATTTACAACGACGACCTGATTAAAAAATATAACTAATTACTGAGCTAGTTGTGATTGTAACTATAGATTTATTGTTCTGTGATCGCAGAACCAAATTAAACATAGAGATAGAGTGGATTCTGGGCGATGATCTGGAAATCTAAGAACTCTTACGAGTATTATGCACTCAAGGAAAGAAGTAATAGATACTTCCGTTCTATTTTGTTTCTGCAACTCTATTTTGAAGTGACTAAATTAGTTTGAATCTATTTAGAGAAAAGGATGACATGCGTACTGTATGTAGGTTCCTCCATATTGCATTCCATTGTATTACTCATTTTGAAGTTATTGTTTGCGCCTTTTTATTTACTAATATTAAACGTGCATTTATTTAAAAGTTTGTACATCAATTATCGCATTTTTTATAGTTTCCTATTTAATTGGTAATATTTTTAATGATTACTGATTCTTCGTTGAAGTGTCGTTCATTCATTTTCGTAAATAAGATAAAATAAGCTCTTACTTATGAATAATAATCAACGAATTGGTAGCTAACAAAACAGGGAAGTTAAAGGCTTCTGTGAAAATTAACGCTATTTATGTACAAACTTTTTTAGAAATGCTCAAACTGTGACATTACAATGTACAGAAATATTAATGTTATTTTTGATAGATTGTTACTTTATTATGTTTATATAAAGGATATTGGTGTAACCTAACTCCTCAAAGGAGATTTAGAATAGCTGTGATAACATTATTTTAATAGTACAAATTGTAACATAATACGTTTTAGTGCAATAAATTGTCTAAATTATTTTATAATTATTTTTTTAAACACTCCCTGCTATACATACTAACCTTTTGACCGCCAAGCAGCGATGTAATAGATATGACCCAGAAGCCACAACAAGAAAATAAAATACTTAAAAATAAAATGTAATTGCAGAGCGAGTTATTGATATTATATTTGGAGTTTTTGAACCATGAAATTTGGTCGGCGTATGCCGACGCTGGCGTCAGAGGCACGAATGTTTGAAGACTGAATTTGCTGTCTTCGGCGCTCAAAGGGCTAACATAGGTATGTACAGCCAACTACGAAGCCACTTGGAAAAGTGGATGCAGTAGTCGACCGTACATAACTGACGATGTTGCCTACTTAGTGATGATAATCTAGTTATTCTAGATCTAATAGGTAGGTACCTAGCAGAGGCGTGGCGTCAGGAAAATTACAAGGGAAGCCGAAGCGTATTTATTCACTCATATTTGAAGAAAAAGGTGCTTAGAAGCCTTTCCTTGGGCCACCCGGTGAGAATCGGCTTATATGGACGCCACGCCGCTGGTACCTAGCCGTAAGAAGTAAGTGGTTGCGCGATCTAGTCATCATCATAATTTTAAAGCACTCTGCCATTTCCGCATCGACCGATCGTTCGCTGCCTTCATCCATCTTTTTTCTGCTATTTGACCTGAGATACCCTACGAAATTCGTATTGTGCACTGTGCAGTCCCTCTCGCTCTAAGGTTAAACTGTACTAAGTGAGTGAGATGGCGCTGTACGAACATCGGAGTAGCCCCTCAGATCGTAGGTTGACACCTAATGCGCTAGTGCCGTTGTTGATAATACTTCACTGCGGGCGGGGGGATCAAGGGGCAAACTCGGACTTCTACTATTAACCAGTCAGCCACGAGTTTTCAACCTCCGATGAAAAAAAGAGGAGTGTTATAAGTTTAACGTACGTATTTCTGGCATCCTAAATGAATGGAGCGAAATCTGTTTTTTTTTTCTCTGAAAGGTGACTTCATCGCATTTTCTTAGCTATGGTTCAAGAAAATCGGTTAAACCTTTTGAGGAACGTCAGCTTTTTCTAGACCTGCCAGGAGTTGTAGCGGTTCACCGATTAGGTACAGCCAGCTGCAAAGTAAAGTAGCCCCTCTGCCATAGATACACACATTTATATGGCAGGGGAGTCAGGTTTCTCTGTTAGTTGACCGTACTTGACACTGGACAGCATAATTGCATGGACATTTGTCAGAAAGTTTGCTTTGCAGCGAAACGAGACGCCATCTATCCGGTAACTACATTGGTTTCATAAGATCTTACTACTTGGCGTTGATAACATCATAATATTAAAAAATAAATCTCGGTTGAACTTACGATCGCCAAACACACAGCAAGTCATTCAAATATTCAATTTACATTATGGAACGTATTATTAGAATCCAGTATTTTTGAATGCACCTTCAATTAAATATAATATTACTTAGATTCACCGTCATATATATACCAAAGCCATCGATGATTTTGCTAATTCAAACACAAAATACAAAAACGCTTTTTTCCTATACCGAGAGGATTTGAACCCGAAACACTCGCCGTAAAGACCAACTCATTAAACCCCTTAGCCATCAAGCTATATTCGACGTGGATGAACTTTATAACCGTATTTGTAAAAACTAATCAACTACGTTTGCAAGGAATGCGTTTAGTGTTAATAGTTTTTTTTATATTATTTTTTACTGAGATTAATTAACGCTGCTTAAACAAAACATTTTTATTTAAACAAATACATATTTATAATTAAGACACATGTTGAATCGTTGTTTAATAGTGCAACAATTATATAAAAGTAACATACTTAGAGGGTAGACTTAAGATTATGAATATACCGTAATAGTTTTTATACAAAGAAACTGTTCGTTCGTTCCCTTGCGGCAGCCGTCCGTTCGATTGTATTTTTGATTGAGTTTTAGTATTTATTTAGTTCTTTTATTTTGTAATAATGGGTACTCGTTGCAATATTGACTTTGACCACAATGTTACAAATAATTACTTTGCATAGTCAATGCAAAAATTTGACAGAAATTGCCACAGACACCGGTTTAAGCGTAAGTATTATTGTTTACATTTCTTTCAATTTTTTTTTTATATTAGTTATATCTGTATGCTAATTTAATAATGATTATACATTTCTGAAAATTGTTACTCAGGAAAACAGTTGTGTTATGGGTGCGACAATTCACAGAGGAAGGATCATATCTGCACCGCCAAAGGACCGGTAGACCTCGACTTATAAGCGCATAGCGGCGTCAAAGCATGGTCCAGGAATATGAAGAAAGTGGTTTTCCACCAACAACCCATTACACCCGTTTATTTAACACAGGCGTGGACACTGTTCGCCGTGTTCTCCACACAGTGAGGGTTTACATCCTCGCAAGCATGCAGTCAAACCCTTGCTGACTTCACAGCTCAAAGAAGCGAGACTAAAGTTTGCTCGAGAATACTTAAATGCCGATTGAAGTAATGTCATTTTCACTGACGAAAAAACGTTTCACTAGTCAACACGGACGTTTAAGCTTGTGGCGTCGAAATAATACGCGTTATAATAACGATCACGTAGTGCCCAATGTGCAATCTGGTCGCATTACAGTGAATATGTGGAGTTGGATGAGCGGGGCTGACCCGGGAGAACTCGTCAGAGTGCCCAGTCGGGCTAATTGGTGATTACGTCAATGTGCTGGAGGAGACCATGATTCAAAATATGTATCCGGAGGAAGAATTACCCATAATTTCATTTGTGCAGGATAATAGTCTTATACATCGTTCCCAAAGTGTGGGTGAGTGTTTTCGCCGGCATTATAACATAAATATCATTTCGTGGCCTGCTAGATTTAAATCCCATTGAAAACCTGTGGCTATACCATTTAAGGACAGAAGTAAGTGGAGATATGGTTATACTGATGTTTATTAGTAGTTAAACAGGGCGTCATTGCGTTAAGTATATTTTATTTTTATATTTTTCTATACTATGATAGTAAATAACTACATTTTTATACTACAAAACGGGACTCAATCACGTATTGTTTTTTTTGCATATACGCTATTTTGTGACAGTATTTTACGAAATTTTTTTCATCACTCAGTCTTTGAATTGTTAAGAAATGATAAGTTAGTAAAGCAGTAAAAGGTAAATGTTAAAGTGCGTTCGCCTACAATGATAACCAGTCTCAGACTTATAATTAATTGTATTCGCTTATAATACTGTTTTGTTGAAGGGAAGCTTCAATCCTCTTTCCTATTTTGGAAATGAATACTTAAGCTATACCCTCAACAACATGTAACGATCAAATGTGCACGACATTATTTTTTTTTTCATATAATCATCAAATCAAATCAAATCAAAATATTCTTTATTCAAGTAAGCCTAGTTACAAGCACTTTCGAAATGCCAGTTACATGAGAGTGAATGTTTGCTGGGAGAAATACAATATGATCTAACATTTGCTGCAAGGATTAGGGAAACCCAGAAAAACCTAATCAGATCATTTAACTTAAGTGTAATATTATTGATAAAATCATCATTTTTAAAATTAAAATAATCAATAAGATAAATCCCAAAAGGATTGTCAATAAAAAATAAATAATCTAGAATGTGTCTAGAATCAAATTCTAAATGTCAGAGTATATAAAACAATTAAGATTAAAATAATTATAATACCTTAGGTATTCCTTAAAATAATTATTCATATACCTACATGACGCTATAATTTACATTAATCCCACGCGGCTTCATCATTCATGTAGTCTTGTGTGCTATAATAAGCTTTAGAAAATAATTTTCGTTTCACAATATTTTTGAATTTAAAAAATGGACAACTCAGTTATGCTGCTAGGAAGTTTATTATAAAATCTCACACAGTTACCCATGAATGATCTCCTTATTTTATGGAGCCTAGTAGCACTGCGAGCTTATGCTTATTTCTAGTATTAATATTATGTATATCACAGTTCTTCTTAAAGTCGGTAATATTTTTATGTACATACATAATATTTTCATAAATGTATTGACAATGCACTGTCATTATATTAATGTCCTTAAACTTATCTCTAAGCGAGTCTGTATAGTTCATTTTATATATCGCACGAACAGCCCGCTTCTGCAGCACAGATATAGTATTAATGTCGGAAGCACTGCCCCATAGTAAGATGCCATACGACATAATACTGTGGAAATAACTGAAATACACTAATCGAGCCGTTATCACGTCTGTTAATTGACGAATCTTACTTACTGCAAAAGCTGCAGAACTCAGTCTATTCGAGAGATTAGCAATATGGGGACCCCATTGGAGCTTAGAATCTAATGTTATACCGAGAAAGACTGTACTATTAACTAGTTCCAGTTCCTCACCTTTAACCATAACGCTTGCTTGCTCGTATTTTACGTTACTCGTGACAAACTTAACACATTTAGTCTTTTTCTCATTCAACAATAAATTATTTACATTAAACCAATTTACTACTTCACAGATAGCATTGTTTACGTCATTGTAGGATCGTTGATTTCGTACGACTTTGAAAATTAGAGACGTATCATCTGCAAACAAAACTATCTCATGGTGGGTCTTTACGAGGTGTGGCAAGTCGTTTATATAGATAAGGAACAGGAAAGGTCCCAATATTGATCCCTGCGGCACACCCATACAGACTAATGACCCCGGTGAACGCTTTCCATTCACGTCAACCCTTTGTATTCTACCATTTAAATAAGACTCTAATAAATTTAGTGCTGATCCGTAGTGGTGTAGCTTCCTGATCAGTGTCTCATGATTAACGCAATCGAAGGCCTTAGATAAATCACAGAAGATGCCTAAAGCACCTCGCGATTCCTTCCAGGCATCGAAAATGTGTTTTACGAGCTCAACTCCGGCGTTGGATGTCGAGCGACCCCGCGTAAAACCGAATTGCTTACTATGCATCAAATTATTCAAATTAAAATGTTTTAACAATTGATATAGAATTAGCTTTTCAAAAATTTTACTGAATGTAGGTAGTACAGTTATTGGTCTAAAGTTAGTGGGGTCAGAGGTACTACCTGATTTAAATATCAAATCAAATCAAATCTAATCAAAATATTCTTTATTCAAGTAGGCCTAGTTACAAGCACTTTCGAAATGTCAGTTACATGAGAGTGAATGTTTAATAAAGGAGTTATTTTGCTATGTTTCATCAGATCAGGAAACTCACCGCAGTCAACACTGTTATTGAATATATCTGCCAAGTCAGGCGCTATTACTTCTATTAGGAATTTGACAGCATGGACTGAGACCCCCCATAGGTCATAGGTTTTTTTGAAATTAATTGATTTAAATGCCTTTACTACATCTGAAGGACTGACATGTTCAAAATAAAAGTCCTTACTACATTCTGGGACGTTTTCTTTTAACAACAAAACGGCAGACGAAGGTGATGAATTTAAACACTTTGTTGTGGATTACTTAACCTGAGTATGTGTCAATTTCAACTCGGCACCTCAACGCGTTCTCGAGATAAAGGGTTTTGACAGACAGACGGACAACAAAGTGATCCTGTAAGGGTTCCGTTTTTTCCGATTGTGGTACGGAACCCAAAAGTGTTTCCATACAAATTGCCAAAGTTATAGGGTACTCCAGTTATACTAGAAACTTGAGATTTGGTATAGAAAATGAAAAAAGGTATGAAAATATGAAAAGCGCCATATCTCAAAAACTACTTATGCTAAGTATTTGAAATCTAGGAATATTCATAAACATGGTCAGCCCACATGTACTGCACAGGAAATATTAAAAAATATATTTTTATTTTCTAAAAAAACGACGAATACGAGGGGGTAATAATTAAAAGTCTAGCTACTGGGTCAAATGGGGTATCATATGAAAGGGCTTAACCTGCATATTTTCAAACATTTTTTTATTGTGATTAGTTTTTCTTTTATTAAGGAAAATGTGAACCCCCCCCCCCCCCCCCCCCCCTTATCTCGGAAGTTTACCAATCGATTTTTCACAATTTGTATTTAATAAATATAAATATTACATGAAAATTATAGCCATGTCACTAACAATTTTTTTTATTCGCTAAAAACCTATTTGAGCAACCCGGTTGCGTTAAGTGTGCACCTGATTTGTATGCAATGCTATAGATATCAGGTGCAAACCGTTACCGGGTAATAAAATTAGGGTAAGTAAAAATTTCTACGGAACCCTTGGTGCGCGAGTCCGACTCGCACTTGGCCGGTTTTTTTATATCTATATCAGTATCCAATACTGACCCCATATTGTGTACATTTTGGAACAGGGCTCTGCTATCGCTGGATTTTCATAGACAGGTACGGATGTTCACAGCGTATATTTTGACACTTCTATTCCTACTAGACGTTTTAGACGAACTATTCACATACCTACCTACAAATTTGAGTCGGACTATAAGGTGAATGATATTGTTCTTAACTATTAGTCAAAATAATCTGTTGAATCGTTTGGAGGTTCATCGAATATTTTACTAGATAGATATGATATGTGTATCGGCCTTTTAGGGTTCCGTACCAAAAAGGTACAAACCAGCCAAGAACATGTCAGATCCTGCTCCGTGTAGGGTTTCGCAGCCTTTCATACAAAAAAAGCACTACAGATGAAAAAATACGATGTGTACTAGCAAAAGAGCGTATCTCCACGGCACTTACGTCTTTTGTCTGAGAAGCGCAGTTTTTCGGCAATAACTCATACACGGTATATCCGGTCATGGTGAATTTTTTTTTAGTTGAAAGTATATATTAAAAAGCTTTATCAGTGTAATTTTTTTTAAGTTTTTGTAAGGTTTAGAAAATAGAGGGGTGGGAGACACACAATTTATGCTACCGTCCAAGCGATTATTTCGAAAAATATTTACGCACTAAATTAAAAAACCTTTTTTTAGAAACCTCAAAATGTTTTTAAAGGAACTCTCGAAATATGTATTGAGTGAAGAAATATTTTTTTTGTTATTTAACTATCAGACATGTCGCAGGGAAATAGCCAAAACAGAGATTTGATCAAATCTCTAAGGGATATGACCAAATCACGCAGGATGTTAAATGGCGAATCAATTTTATCATTTGTCTAGAAAAAGTCATTTGATTAAATCCCTGAATCAGTTAAGTGAAATGACGAAATCAGCCGAAAAAGGGAACTCGATTTGTCATTTCACCAGATTTCATTAGTGATTTTATAAAATCCCTGAAACACGTCAGTGAGTTGACGAAACGAAAAAAGTCAATTCGTTTTATCATTTCACTAGACAAGTTCAGCGATATCATAAAGAAGTAGCGGCTTATACACTTACAAGGATAGGCCGCTACTTAGTCGTCTGATATCTCATCATCTCTATACTCCAAATTTCATCAATATACATCTCGTAGTTTTCGAGTAAAATGACTGTGACATACGGACGGACGGACGGACGGACATGACGAAAGTTTAAGGACGCCGTTTTTGCCATTTTGGCTACGGAACCCTACAGTCTGAAGGAAAACATGAAAGAATAAATTATTCCCCTCCTTATCTCAGAAGTTCACCACGCGAAAATTTTGAATATTGGTATGCAGCGCAATATATCAGGTGCAAACTTAACCAGAACCGGATAATAATATTAGGGTAAGTGAATGTTTGTACGGAACCCTCGGGGCGCGAGTCAGTCTCGCATTTGGCCGGTTGTTTTTATCATATGTGGGCAAGTAAAATAAAAGACTCGTTCATCTCAACCTTTTATTAAATCTAACATTAAAAATAACTTACATCAATTTAACGAAATATATAATATATTATATCCTTACATACTTTGTTACTCTAGCAAACTTTGTTCATAATGAAATTAAAATGTTTTATACAATGGCAAAATATTATCTACATAATAATCTTTCTACAAATAAGTACTCTAGCGATTATCGTCCTAGATTATAAAATATGCGTATATGTTTCAAGTTCTTCAAAGAGGCCAAATAACAAATGTAAAAATTTTAGTTTCTTGCATTAGACACGCTATTCTGAGTAAATAAAACTCAACGCAGGATAATCTTATATTGTAAAACAAGCGGTCTTGTTTGTTTTTTAAACGGTGTCTTGTTCCGCTCTCCGAAGCTCTAAGTTCATATCGGGTCGTCCTGCTCAATCAATGTTGAACTTACTTAGACCATGGGAGTGAGGGACAGCACGATATACATACTAACCCTACTGGCTAGTAAGTCTAACCTTATACCTTCGGATTAGAAAAGGAAACTCTAAAGAGTCTAAAGTTCAAAATTAGTATCGTGCCATCCCGCTTAATCAAATTTTGTTTGAAACGAAAGCGATAGGGATGGCCACTGTACGAATTTCGGAGCCCTCTGCAGCATGTATACAATTTTCGAACTTAGGAGTAGACCTCGACTAAGACGATAAACGTTAGTGTACCTACTATACCAGCAGAACTGAACAGCCATAATGCTCCCAGCAACTGCTAAAATTTACATACCATCGACAATGAAGCGTTATCTCACCACCACAACAATATCTCTCAATAATTGCAATATCATTGCAATTTTTTTTTTGAGACATTATAGCCTGACAAGCGCTTTCGTGACATTTCCCGTGGTCTACGGGCGACGAGGGGAAAGACAGCGGGGGCGAGTAAGAAGTGTGCGCGCTGCAGGGTCATCGTGCTCCGCCGCGAGCACACTTCATACCCGTCCCCGCTGGCCCCCTCTCGCCCACAGACCATGGGAGTGCCACGAAAGAATTGGTCAAGCTACAGTCATGAAATTGGAATTACAACATTGGACGGACTTCAATATAAGGCCGATGTAAATAAAGTTCAAAACCACCAATAACTTCAGATCTTTGGTAATTGTGAGTGGAAAATACGAAACTAATATCAATAACGTTACAATTGTAAGATACCGCCTCACTGACGACCATTCAGCACATAACTTGACCCTGTACATTTATAATACAAATCGTTACAATTATATAATTGATACTGATATTATTTTATTATTAAGGCGTAGTAAGGTTTTCATAGTCTCAGTTCTAGTGTATTAAGGTATAGTATATAAACTAATAATAGCACTAGCGGATTGGACCATGTGTTTCTAAGGTGTCCGATGTTAGGATATTTTTTGACGTCTAATCTAGTTTATTATTTTATTTTCTATGAATGTATATGAACGTTGAATTTTTTGTGAATCATGAAACATGTAGGTAAATGCGAAATCCTTGACACGACTAGGTACTAAGTTACGGTTAATCCTATTACCATCATAAATAGCGGCAATGTTAGGTTAAACATGCATACTTACTTAAATAGTAAACAAGTAGGTACCAAGTAATTTTGTACATCATTAGCGTGGCGAGGTTTCCATGGAACTCAATTCTCATTCGTTTGTCTTTAAGTTAATGTGTCATCACACATTATCACCCTCCGCGTAAACATACTCCAATTTCTTGTCATTGGTCGACATGGATTAGGTTTGAACCTGACGAACAATTCTATTATCTTAATTTTCCAGTTACATCGCAATTGATTACTTTGAAGTAGAAGATATTACGTTAACACTGCCACACCAAGGGCGATCCCTGTAATACATGACAAGACTATCTTATGCCCTTGGCAAGAAATAGTGTTAGCAGGTACCTACGTTAGTTTCAATTCTACAGTGAAGATACTAGTATTTGTTCATCTGGTACAAAGCTAATCAAGGACAGAAAATAAAAAAAAACAACTATATGTACCACAGACGGTTTTTTTTGAGTCAATAATCATTAGTTGGCGCCACCGAGCAGAGATGGGCAAAATCTAATCGACTAACGATTAAGTTTAACAGAATTAATTGCGACTAACGATTGAAAACGACGACTGATCAATCTTAGTTGTATAGAGTGCAACTAGTTTAGTTGCAACTAAATTAGTTGCCGATTGATTTTGGACAACTCAACTTTGTAATCGACTAATTACTTTGTAACAGACTAATTTTCCGCGATTGATGTTAGAAGCAAATTGAACGGTAAACCTCGGTATGGCTTAACGGATGTATAAAAATAAAATAGTCATGTATTACTTAAGATATTTTGACCATTTCTATGGAGTGAGATCTCTGTGCTAACTATTATTCTCTTTTTTCTTAATACCAACCGAATGATCTTAAATTGTGTATTACACGTTTAGTTAGACAAAAACCGGCCAAGAGCATGTCGGACCATGCTCAATGTAGGGTTGAAATACAATATAATGAAATGAAATACAATGAAAAAAATTCGATATGAAAAAAAAAACACTAACAAAAGAGCGTATCTCCTCGGCACTTACGTCCTTTTACGGAGAAGCGCAGTTTTTTGGAAATAACTTAAAAACGGTATGTCCGATCATGTTGACAACAATGTAACAACAAATTAAGTAGCGGCTTACAGTAGACATCTATATTCTAAATTTCATTAGTATACGTCTTATAGTTTTTGAGTAAAACGCCTGTGGCATACAGACGGACGGAAGGACATGACGAACATGAACTATAAGGGTTCCGTTTTTGCCATTTTGGCTACGGAACCCTAAAAATGAACCTAAAAATGAACCTAAAATTGGATTAAGTTTCTCTTATCTAACTGGGTACTGTGTGCATTAGTAAGATAAAACTTAAGAAAACACAATTATATAAATCAAACTTTGTATACCTATTCAATATAAATGCAACCATGATAATATATTTAGTTCTTGCAATCGTATAAATCGTAGTTACATATTGCAAGTTAAATAAAAAAAATGCCAAAACGAGCGACTATGTAGTTTTAATATAGATTTAACCGTGAAATTTAGTCGATTGAATCTAAAACTAATTTAATTGTTAGTCGAACTTTCTCGCAACTAATTTAATTGCAACTAAATCAATCGCGATTGAAAAACTACGATTGATATTTTTGATCGATTGATTAGTTAACTAAAAAAATAATCGATTAATGCCCATCTCCGCCACCGAGGCATCAGGTCTAATTAAGAAGTGTCAAAAATCCACCAATTTGATAATTTTCGGTTAAATGAAAACTCTCACTCCAGATTTTAAAAAGCGAGTTATATCTGTGCCAGCTTATCCAAAGACATGCTTGACGTCTTGCCATTGTTTCATATGAATTTGTGTTCCAACGGAAATGTAAGAATTGAGATTTTACCCACAGTAGGTAATCATTTGCCCATATTCAAATGGATATAATCGATACGAACACTGGTGGGAGCACCAACAAGGTGACCTTGGGCTAACACTACAGCAACACCATAAAATATCCCATTTATTTTGGCCTTTTCTATACATTATTTGCAAATATGATATCTTCTGTTGTAAACCAAAACGTTTTGTTCCTTACAAACCCCTAAGGTGAATCAAGGTAAGACGGAAGTATAGGAAAGACTAAAATTTTACCGAAAATGCTCTTAAAGGCGTTGAAATGAAGTAAATTTTTCGAACTTTCCCACACTTGTCTTATCTCCAATTAGTTTAGAAAAATAGCGTCAGATTTTTAATGACATTTGTCGACGGATGATATAAGCTACTAAAACCATATACATATATATAGCAATTGACCAATTTCTGTAGTATTTTTTAATAAACATGTATTGTAAAATCCGTGATATTATAGGAATAAACAACGATATCGTAATAATTGCTGATGCTCCTTTTCTGGGCCGAGCAGACGTGGCTAGTTGTCAACATCAATGTGTAACTGCTACATATTACAAAATTATGTTTCTGCACGGGTCTGTGAGTCCGAGATAAACGCGGAAATTACTAGCCTACCATTGATGCGGATTTTACGAACCCTAGATGATAAATCAAGTACATCATATATGTATAAAGCATTTTAATCAAAAGCGCGAGACGGATAGCAAATCATATTTGTATAAAATGCCACGTTTGAAAAATATCAAACATACATTAATTACAGTTTAGGATAAATTTAAACACGCCTGGGCAAATAAATGCTGAATTTAGTTGAATATGCTTTGCCAAAAAAATATTTTATTGACTAAATGCATAATAGATGACATAGATTTAGACAAACTTAGGTCTATGATTAACTTATTAATTGAGATTAATTACTTAGGTATTGTCTAATCAAAATTATAAGTAGGATTATATTACGTTTACTTAGAACCATCACTGACAACGAGACTATCTTTCCTTCGGAACGCAAGATTGAAATACTTTGAAATTCCGTCAACAAAAACATCTACAATGATTATTGGATCATATGAATAACATTGTATTGACTAATTTCGGACCATCCATAAATAAAATAATCAAACATATCAGCGCTTTTCCATATAAAAAATAACGTCTTTCAATAATCTGTACAAAATTTACATCTGTCCAAAAAAAGACCAAACAGTAGGTAATATGGCGATGTACTTAGCCGATCAAATATATATACATACAAAAAAAAGGGCATGGCAAGGCTCATGCGCCGCAGTTTGCGACACATCGCTACACCAGCTCGCCGCCGTTGTGACATCACTTCTTTCAGTTATCCTCTAAACACTGCATCACTTGAGCCCTCCCGAACCTATTCAGTGGGTTAAGATAAACGCTTGCGTTCTCCAACCGTTAAAAAAAAATGCGCGTGGGCGCGTGGCGAGGGCTCATGGTTTCTGCGGGAACGCGGGAGAGCCGATCTGCACCTGAGGCGTGTTCAACGTGTAACTAGACGGACTCGGCGGCGGCGGCGCCTCCTGGGAGTTGTCACTCGCCAACTCTAGGTTCATATCCTCAAAGTAAGGAATATTCCCTGTATACGACATAAGCTGATTCCCCTCAGCTGAAATATGCCCAAGAAAAAAGAAGCGTTAATCTTTCGTCGTGGATAAAATACAATATATGACATAAGCGTATTTAATATAAATTATATTTGCGAACGTAAGACGATGAGACCGACGCAAAGTGCGAATGATTTGTAAATTAATCGAATACTAGAATGCTAATTTAACAACCAATGTAAATATAATGCCCACGCCCACAATGAAATGCCAAAACCAAGCAACTATTTAACCGGGAACGATTTGCCAAGTCAATTGACGCTTACTCAAGATATTTCATTTGGTGTACACGGAAATGTTAGGGGATTTTTCATGCAGCTGCTTGCTTAGTATGACACCTTAAGCCGCTACAGTCAATGTATTTTCTTTTAAAGTTTGTTTATGGTTTCTTCCCTTTTAAAGGAATGAAACAACCCTTATAATTTCCTTTAGCTTCTGCTGATCTGAGGAGACAATTTTGAATAGGAAAAACTGCTGAGAAGTATCCTAGTATCTAGTTTATGTAAAAAAACTGTTTTTACATATCATAAAAACGTGGCGAAATATTGTCCTTTTAACATTTAGCGCACTATAAAGTCATAAAATGTGTTTAACATTTCCGTCTACACCATACTTATTAAAGAACTAAAAATATTTGTACATTTACTACAGTGCTAATTAGGTATGATGAAAGAGGAACCATTGCAGCCGTTCGCTTAACTATCTTATGAATAATTATAATGCATGCACTTTCCTTATTAGCTACTCGTAATCTAAGATTACTAGATACTTTGTGAAAGTTGCCTTTATTGCAAAAGAAATGCATAAATTAGTTAAAAGGTCAAAAAACTATTAATATTTAAAAGAAAAAAGTATATATTACAAACTGAAAATTAATTTCACTTGTTTCTACAATTACAGTGCTAGCATCAAAACTAAATATGTAATCTCAAAGTAACCAAAATGAATTTTGTACTGTTCTTCGGTACTTAAAAGATAAAAATAATAATAGAATTATACTTTATACATAAACAAAATATAATATATTAAAAACATGCAAGTTCATTAGGATAAAATACGGAAAACAGAAACTCGGGCCTACTAGTTAATAGTAAACAAATCGATTAATTATAAACACAAACAAAAATGAATTTAAGCTTTGTACTGCATAATAAATCACGAGTTCACGGCATGATTTAATGCCACTAAAGACTAAGGAACCAAAACGCATCTGCACTTTGCTTACTAGTCGCTGGTATTGGTTCATGTACTAATAGTATGAGAAATTTAGACAAAATCAGCGTAAATAATGTAGAATTCAAAATCGGTACCGGGCTTCCATGAGGTGTTCTGATAAAGCTCCTAAAAATCCCTGGGTGTGGAGGCTTCGCTGACCTCAGGATTTTGGTTTAAATGTCACTTTTTCAGTTATTTGCTTCTATCGAGAAAACCTTCATAAATACTTGCACAGTTGCTTTAACACAATAAGCTACAGTTAATTTCGTACAAATTAAATACATTTACATACACAAAAAAATCATATACATTTTTATCTTTGGTATAATAATTGTGTTGAATTTCATAAAACCTACAAAAGTTCGGGTGATTTTTGCCCTGCTGTATTTGTCTTGCACTTTAAGATCTGGAGCTGATTCTGGATACAGTAGTTTATCAGATAGTCAAGAGAAGAATAACATCGAAGAATCAAGAAACATCGCGCGGGTAGGTACTGGGGGGGAGGGAAGTGAAGCTCGATTCCGCCGTGCATCATTTACAATAATATTTAATTTACGACTTTCAGAAAAAAGTAGCTAAATAATATTAAAATGTTTATGTCCTGTGGTCGTTTTATTTATGTTTTGCTTGAAAATATGAATAAATCATTTTGGTGAAAGAAATATTTAGGTCGTTCTTACTTTTTCGACAAGTCCTCTCGGCATTTACACTAGGACGTAAAATTTTGGAGTAATATTGCTCTAAATCTAAATGAAGCACGGCGAAGCCGAGCTTCACTCCCCTCTCCCCAGTGCCCGCGCGATGGTCTTCACTGGTTATCGGTCTTATTTACTCTGACCAATTTGACCATCTGATCAATAACTGTAGATCTTAAAGTGTATAGCAAATATAGTTAGTCAAAAAGCACTCCAACTTTGGAAGGTTTCATAAAATTCGACGTCTTTTTCTATGGGATGATTACACCAACAATAAAAAATCATATACCCAATTTTTTACTGAATTTACCGTAGTTCATTTTTGCAATTTACACAATTGCTAAGTTTCTTAAAAGGTTGTCGAGATAGAAGCAAATATCTAAATGAAAAAACTCAAAAGTAAAATTATTATGTAGTTTGTTCAATTCATGTGCCGTGTAAAGAAACTGCAAAATGTTCACGATTTTAGTACCTTGTTACAAACTTCAAAATAGCATTAATTGTATTTATTGTATAGAATGAATTGAAAAAAGGTTAAATGTAAGTAAATTTAAGAAATTATATTACTTATTTATTACCTTTAATTTTTTTTGTCGGTTTTACTTTTTGTTAAATATTAATTTATTTCACGCTTTTTATTTATTGAAACAAGCGCAATAACGCCAAAAACACTATTTTACTATAGAGATCCGGTGCTGACCGGACTTCGGCTCCATCTCATCAGGAACATTTAAGTTTATAACAGAGAAGTTGCGTAACGAACATAATCAAGCTATCTTTTCGCCACCCATAAGTCACTTATCATTGAAGAGTTCCGATGGCATTATGTGGTCTTCTTCGTTAGTTCCACTTCACCAATCTATATTTCCTGAATGCAAATGCTTGACTTGTTTCTTAAAAAACCGAAATCGCTGTTTTTGCCTACAATATTTGAGGAGTTCCTTTGATGACTATTGGATCCCATCATCGAATCTTCACCAAAATTATATGGGACCAACTTGTACATCTCAAAATATTTTTTTGTGTGAAACAAAAAAGAATTTCCGAAATTGATCCAATAGTCTCAATCGAGGTGAACATACATAAAAAAAAGATTCCTATAAATTGAGAAACTCTTCTTTTTTTAAGCCGGATAAAAAGTGGCATTTAAACCGAAATCCTGAGATCAACGGAGCTCCCACACACGGGGACTTTTAAGAGATTTATCAGAACACCTCTAGGAAGCCCTGTATCGATTTTGAAAACTAAACAAATTATTTACGCTCATTAGATTAATTGATGCAAATTTGCTCAGGCTAAATAAAAACAAACATCAAACGTGCGAACTAACTTTAATTAAAAAATCAAAACTGGAAACTACTTGAAATATTTTTAGTACCATCATCCTTATACAGGTCCTCGATTCGACTCTCGTCGGCTCTTACATTTGATATCTCACCTTTCTTCTTTGCTTTAATTAACAATAAAACAAAATTACAGCAAAAACAATAATTGAATTCATTTACATTAAACCCTTATAAAGTTTGTCCAGCATTCGTTTTAGTACCAACCCCTTACAGTATCATAGTCGCGTCAGCAATAAATGTGATCAGATCATACAACTATAATATACAGTAATACATTTGACAGAACGTCTGTAGAATGAGTTCCTATTTGGCACAAGTGCTCTTCTGACAGTATCACAGACCGCAACCAGCATGACTAAAATAACCCGTTACCAAAACGTCCAACCCTCGTCGACATGACGTTGACGGGTTCAGCATTACTTTAAACTCTTGAAAGGATGAGGTAGGTACAGGTTACTTTGCGGGCGACCCATCGCTGTTATGGATCAGCCAATCAAAATCAAGCATCGGATACTGTTTGGTTGTATCTACAATTAACATAAACGTGAAATATAACTCAAATAACATTTTCATTTTGCCTGTATGGAAAACAGACTTATGACGGTGATAATTAAAAAAAAAGTTATTATCAGTGGTGATTTCACTGGCTCTGTATCAGTCATCGCTTCTCTACATCGGAACATTCATACCATCACCCGAACACTACAAAATTGGGGACAAACTTCCATGCAGATTATCAGATTAAATAAACTTACCACTGTTTGAAGCCCTAGCTCGCTCGTCAACGGGGCTATACGACAACCCATAGAAAGGATCATCAGACCCGAAAAGCTGAAACAAAACATTGTATTAAAGTGAGAATTCCTGTACTTGAAGAAAATATTACTAGTCATTAGATTTCTCAAAAAAAAGTCAAGTGCGAGTCGTACTCGCGCACCGAGGGTTCCGTACATAATAGGGAAATAAATATATTTACTAAGTATAAAGAAATGAACAAGTTTTCCACCTGGTTACGATAACTTTGCACCTGGAATATATGGCTACTTATAGAAGTGAGGTGCACACTTAACGTAACCCAGGTTATTAAAAAAGTAATTATTTTTCTTGTGGGAGACTACTGTAATTTTTTCAAGATTTCAATTTCAATAGTTTCGGAGCTAAGGGAGGAAATGGTATTTTTTCTATCACATTCTGTAATCATTCTTGGACAAATATATTGAAATTAAAAATATATATGTACATATGTGCATTATTAGATCACCATATATGTACACAATAAATTTCAACTATTTTCATCAAGTAGATCTTGGGGAAATACGCTGTGACAGACAGACATACACATGAGTGACCCTATACGGGTTCCGATTTTTCATCATATTTACGGAACCCTAAAAACGAACAACTTAAAACTACAAATTCTTGTCATCATCATAATGTCACAAACCGTTCTCCACTGGTTGATAATTACCAAATTTCATACCAACTGTTGTAAATCTTGAATAAATTAATACTGCGAAAAGTAACTATGTGAGACTAGTATGTACAAGAATGTAATGTTATGCTATTTGTTTGTTAATTGGTATTACGTAATCGTGTGTCGGCAGCTGACCGGGGGGAATGGCGAAAGACATCGTAGGTCCTAGCCTTGCATCAGTTATCTATGGACAACAGAATTATATAATACACATAATAAATTAAATGATTCATCTCTTTAATGTTACGAAGTGGCCATTGAAGGGACCCCCCCTGGGAGGTGTGCTCTATTTACAATTAAAAGTTTATCAAAATTTTCAGTTTTCAAATTTATTTCATGTGGTACAATTTTATTATTATTTTGTCGTCTGATCTACGTTTACCACTAGGAATAAAATTAGTCATGATAATGGCTTATTACAATCTGATATTTAAAGAATACTTTTGAATGTAAATGTCTAAATGGTACGTTGTTTACATTATCCAAGGTCGGCATAGCATAACAAGGAGGAAAAGCCCTGGAAGGCTGAAATCCCGCTTGCATTACGTAACATTCTAACGTTCTGTGCTATATAATCATAATTAAGTTTCATTCAAAAATCCCGCCAAACAGTGACGCAGCATTATGTCGTAACAGTGAATGAACCTATTGCGTAGTCGATACTACTATGCTATATTTATACTATGGTTACGTAGCAGGTGTAGCTGTGTGCGTGCGACTCAGAGAAGGCACACGGCATACCACGCTGTCTCTACACGTTGCTTGCAACGTGACTCGGTGCGGTACTACCAACATCGTGACGCAAAACGTCAATGTTTACATCCCCCAAATAACACACACACATACAAATATCAGATATCTATACATATACATAATCTGTTGACAATATGATTTAAAGTCCACCATTTAAAATCATTGCCGCGAAAATTAGTATTTCCAGCCAACGGAAAACTTGATCGGGGCTTTATAATAAATATAAGTAACTAAGATTTGGCTGATGGAAATGAATAACTAGTAAAATAATCATGTAATCATAGGATGAAATGTCTCACCCCCATTAAAGTGTTTGTGTCTAAAGCATAGCTGTCACTCCTCAATAACTCTCTCAGTGACTCAATGTCGGTTTGCATGGAGTCCAGATGATCATCAATATCAGTCCTGAAACAGCAAAATGAAACATATTATCACTTTATAAAACCAGGGAATATGAATTCTGACCACAATAAGCGATAACAACATGTTTTATACCATTTTATTGAAATTAAATGTAATTTCAAACGACCAACCCTTATAAACACCTTTTCGCAAGCAGTAGTCATACTGGAGATATTGTATAGATAGATGGTTCTTTAAAATTATCGGTATTGATAATACAATATGAATAACAATAATTTATAGAACCATCTGATTCTTTAATGGTCTATTATAGATACTTATCAAAGTTAGAAAAGGAAAATGAACATAAAATGAATGCTAGTTTTTTGCAGTGCAGGGATTCAACTCTCAATAAATATTTATAGTAGGCCACCGGCAGCAGCAATTGTTATTCAGAATAATTATCATAATGACACATACTTGTTTGTATTTGTCCCAAAGACAGAAGCATATTCCTCAAGATTTTTGCTGTGGTTATCTCTCCTATTCCTGTATATTGAAGCCAAACTTTTAAATGTTAACAGTACACAAAACATTAAATATAGTGGATTATTTTCAAGTATCCACATCATTTTGTAGAGTATATAGCTGGGCAGCAAAAGTATGTTTTTGAAATAGGACCAGACTGCTATGATCTCCCGATGCAGCATTATGTATGATGATTTAGTATATTATACTAGATTTATATTTCAGGATTGAAAAACAGTATTAAATATACTCACATTGAATTAAATCTATTGGCATCAGTGTTATTGTTGACAGTAGCAAGAGTCATATTGTTCCAGTCCAAATCATCCTGCAGCTCAGTCTTAATGTCAGCCAGGGTAACCATGTTTGTATTACTGTCCTTACTTGATTTCTTGGACTTCTTTGAAGTTTTAGCATTTTCAGTTTTTTCAAGTTTAATGTTGATTCCACCAAACATTTTGTCCTTGGAGGTAGACATGCCAGGATGGAATTCTGCATTTTGTAGTGCACTTTGGAGAATTTCATCTGTTGCAACTCCATTGTCAACTGAATCTTCATCAGCAAAAATTTCGGCTGGCAATCTCAAATCAGCAGAAGGATTTAAGTTGTTGAAACTACTAGCTGATGTAATTTTCTTAACTGGCTTGGCAATATTTCTTTGCTTTTTAGATTTTTCTGTAGATTCTGTTGTTGATGGATTAGCAAAAACTTGATTTAGTATTGGTTGGTCCATTGGTGATGTGGGACATTTGCCTATAGTGGGAGATGGAGATGTTACTACTGGTTGAGCATCTGTAGGACTTAATAAAACATTGGTTCTGGCTATGGGATATACAATTCTCACACCACCTGGAAATAATTTAAGTTGTTTAAGTGTTAGGTTTCTGTGTATAAACTGACCCCTATGTCAGATAGGCAATTGAGAACTTGGCCAACAAACACCTCACTTAAAACTGTATGAACTTGATTATGTAAGAGCGATTTTTCTCATCAAATGTACAAATTTGTTGTGCACAGATCACACTATTATCTATTGCCCTACAAGATATGTACTCAACAATAAAATAAAAAAATCTTAATTTATCATTATTTGATGTGATCGGAACTCTTATTATAGAAAAGACAGAAAATACAATGTATTGTAAACTAGGTACCTGTGTCTAAGTCATCTCCATCTTCCATAGTAACTTCATACTGTACAGAACCTGAGGGGTTACTGGAACTGTAGTCAGGGTTCACATTGGCAACTGGGGGCACATCTATTGTAACAAAACTAGCCGGATCCAATGACTCTTGTGAAATCTCTGACTGTAAGATATCATCCTGGGCCAGTTCATGAATTGTTGGGCCATCCTCCTGAAACAAAATAATATCATCAATACAATGTCATCTCCAGCGTTCATTAACATTATCAGTAAAGGATTGTAACTATAGAGTGTAATTTACCAGATTTTCTTCATTCAGATCATCTAATAATGTATCCTTATCCAATTTAAGGTTCTTTAATCGCCCTGGATGGGCGCCGTCTCCTGTGGAGTTATGTGCTGCATTGTTGATCATCAACTGGTATGGTCTCTTCACACCAACATTATTACTACTTGCATTATTTGGTCTAGCCGGCTGGACTAATGACATCAGGAATTGTATCAACTGGAAGAATAAAATTCAGAATTAGTAAAAATTTATTACTAAATATTGTATAAATCACATACTTACATTGTTTACAATCTGCTGCTGTTTGATGTGTTTCTGCCTAAGAATGGCAACCTCTCTCCATAAAGCTTCATTTTCCTGTTTCATTGCACTGAACTTAGCGTCTAAGTTTTCTTGCTTTCCTTTCATTTGTTTAACATCAGTGAGTACTTTGTTCATTAACTCAGGTTTCAAAAGTATTTTCTCCCCACTTTCTCCACTTGTCACTATTGTCTTTGGATTGGCAATTTTTCTTTTGATGTGTTCAAGCAAATATGCATGACCCCTCATAAAACAAGGATGTGAGAATTCAATTTCATCCTTCTCATATCGAAGACCACCATTTTCTACAGATGTAATTTTATGAAATCCATACATATTTAATTGTCTGATGAAACTAGCCATATTATTATGTTTATAGTACAATGGGAGCAATTCCCTAGCAAAATCAGCTTGGTTTTTTATGACAAATGTTTTCCCTCCCTGAAATTTAAGATATATAGGAAATGAAAACAAAGTATATTCATGAAAAAGTGCTATAGTTTGAAGCTATATTTTGGCATTAGAGCCAAACAAATTATTGTTAGACTTATGATTGTAACTTCGTTATTCAGTTCAGCCAATCCAGAATAGGTACCCAACCCAAAAAGGTATCATTGTCCGGTGCAAATTGGTGTCAGGAACCGATAGCATGGTATAAAACGTGACATCTGACTTTATATTTATTTATGTTTGCAGTGACAACCTGCGACTTTATAGGTTGTTATTATTGCTTTTTTCTACCGGCTTTCGTAATATGTTTATCAAATTTTGCTTGTATCCTTAAAACTGTGAATCAGAACCGTTGAAAGGGCAAAATATACTTACAGGGCTCCAAGTTATTAAGTGATTGGTTTCAGTATCGTTGACCAGTTTCCATAATTTTCCTAAAAAGGCAGGGACACTTGCCCCTATTTCTACAACGGAGCGCATTTTAGCAATATTGGCGTTTATTTACCACGACTAATGTAAGGAGTTTTATTATTTCACGTATAATATTTTTCAGAGGAAACGACTGTCCGAAATCGCCATTACATTACACACAAATAATGACTGATTCACTCACACAGGTATGTAGTGTAATATGTAGTACGTAATACCACCTTAACAATAACCGATGCATTCCGATTTTATACATTCGAATATATATATTTTCATTTTTGTAAAGAAAAAAAAAGATGCAGCTGCATACTGTATTTTCTACAAAATAAGTAATATTGGTTCTCTTCATGATTGATCTCATTCTATTAGATTCAATCAGGCTTTATTTCCTCAAATAATAAACCTCCAGACAGTTAGACAGTCCAGAAAATCTGATCAAATCGGCAACCTTTTTTGACCGTGTATACGCTCAACAAAACCCAGTCACTTGTGCCGAGGTCGTCCTCGCGACTCCGAACCCCGGAAAACGAAGTTCGTAACTTGCTATTCCTTTCGCTCTCATGTTAAGCTGTATTTGAGTGAGCGGGATGGCGGCATACGAACTTCGTTTTTCGAGTTTCGGTGTAGCCCCTCAGAGGGCCTACTACGAAACCCGAAAAACGAAGTTCGTAACGTGCTGTCCCTCTCGCTCTCATGTTATACTCCATTTGACTGAGCGGGATGGCGCCATACGAACTTCGTTTTTCGAATTTCGGAGTAGTCCCTCAGGTGATGCGAGCGCCTCGATTGATTGGTTGCTTTACAGTAGAAACTAAAAAAAATATTTGTTTTCTATGATAGCTGTGGTCAAAGAAATGTCATTAGTGTCAGTCAAGCAAGTGTCACCGTATTATTGCGTGTAGGTAGGTATCGTTCGTTCGTTCCGTGACTCCGTGTTTGCTTATTCCGTTCCGTTTTCGTGTCATCGCAGTCGTGACGACGTGACCATAAGAGTGTATATACTGTTACGCGACTGAGCAAGTGGTATGCGGCGTAACGTTTGCATATGTTCGGCGTCATTTAATTCATTATAACTATATTTTTCCATAATAGTTGTCTGACAAGTTATTAATTTTAAGCATATTATACGATTGCGTATGTCTTCATTCATTAGTGTATAAAACATTCTAGGATGGAGGTGAGTTGTACTAATGAAACCAGTTTTATTATTCGCTTTGATTCTGTCTAATGTTCGATAGTATATATAAACGCATTTTTCTTCTAGATTGAGATTTTGAGTAACGTAGGATCGAAGCCGCTGGGTAAGATTCAGGTACCCGAGAATGCGACCATTCAAGTTGTAAAGGATAAGATTTACCAGTCTATTAAGAAGTCTTTGTATCCCAGCCGTCAATCTATAACTCTAGAAGCTAAAGGCAAATCATTGAAGGATGAACAGGCACTCAAGGATTTGAACATCCAGAATGGTTGCAAGCTGTACGTCAGAGATCTTGGTCCTCAAATCTCGTGGAAAGGAGTCTTTTTGGCGGAATATGCGGGCCCATTATTCGTCTACCTTTGGGTGTACCAGAGACCTTGGATTCTCTATGGAACACCTACCGAAGGTCCCTCAACTGTTGCCAGGTATGATCATTTTCAATAAAAATGTTGTGACCTCTAACTGTTAATGAATTTTGAAATGCTAATTATACGATTGCGTATGTCTTCATTCATTAGTGTATAAAACATTCTAGGATGGAGGTGAGTTGTACTAATGAAACCAGTTTCATTATTCGCTTTAAAGCATCCAGAAAGAAATAATGTGTAAAAGTGTTCTCTTTAACAAATTTCAATTAAAACCTACTACATTACAAAGTCTATGTATTAATATATATGTAGTTAGGTTTTAATTGAAATTTGTTAAACAGAACACTTTTACACATTATTTCTTTCTGGATGCTTTATGATTGTAATGTCAGTACTACGTAATGTAACATAAGGATGATGTAAATACAGATAATTGTCACTCAATCAATCAATCAATCAATCAAAATATTCTTTATTCAAGTAGGCCTAGTTACAAGCACTTTCAAACCGGTTTCGCGGGGGCAAAAATGTACCAGTCCTAGTGATTAATTAAAAATCAACTAAGTTTATCGACACCGATAAAAATAATTTTTTAATCATCATTATCATAACTAAACTAATGGCTAAGTTTGAATAAGTTTAACTATGTGCAAACCTCTTTCATTTATACTTATTGCAACTATAAACAACCGATATCTGACTTCACAACCATTGAATCGTTGAATAATTCAATTATTTTGCATTCCGATCAATTAAAACTACCTTTTTGTTTCTTAAGGCGGCTAAAAATGCCTCGCAAGAAAAAAGATCATTCATCTTCATGGAAACCTGACCATTCAGATATAGATGATAAAGGTACGACTTACTTTTGCAAGAAATGTAAAATTCATATATCACGAAAAAAAAAATCCGTACAAAGGCATATAAGAAGCGAAAGGCATAACAGCGTCGCTAAAAACTAAAACGTATTTAATCTGGATTTGCTAAAATTTATTTTAGCTTGCAACACACCATGGACCCAGGTGGGAAATCCCATTTTCATCAATTTTATATCTGATTGCATATTTGGGAAATATGGTTCAGAAACATATATTCTTAAGGAATCAGTTTTGAGAAAAACAACCTTAGACATTGCATATAAGGAGACGATGAAACAGATTAAGACTAAACTAGGAAATTCTAGAATTTATGTGAGTGTAGACGAAAGTACAGATGCCAATGGGCGTCAGATTGGGAATGTAATAGTTGGAGCACTACTAGAAAATGAAATAGGTACCCCACACAATATCTAGCGTTTGTCTAGAGGAAGTAAATAATACTAACATTATATATTATAACAAATGTTATTCAAAATGCCCTAGAGACATTGTGGGGAAGTAACCACAACAAACATGATAAAGTTTTGTTGCTTCTTACGGATGGCGTAGCCTACATGCCGAAAGCTGGTAAGAATTTGAAAAAGGTTTTTCCGAATTTAGTACACGTCACATGTTTGGCACATGGAGTAAATAGGGTGGCTGAACAAGTGCGATTATTGTTTCCTGCTGTAAATAATTTAATTGCTAATACAAAAAAGGTATTTCTGAAATCACCTAAAGGAATAAAAATAAATCACCAAATGTTACCGCACGTTCCTTTGCCACCACAGCCGACGATAATACGATGGGGAACATGGATGAAAGCGGCTATTTACTATCATAAATATTTACCAGCCATCAAGCAAGTCGTACGAACATTTAATAACAAATAATAAAGAATCAACGTGTATATTAAAAGCAAAACGGGCAATGAATGATATAAACATTCTCAACGATTTGAATATTGTCCATAAGTTAAAAGTACATATATCAAGATTACGTTTGAATCCTCAGGGAAAAATTATTCACAAAAAACTTCAAACAGTGTTAGAGAAAAACGGCGGTATTTCAACTTTAAAAACATTAAATGATTTGGTATCCGGAAAAGAAATAGAACTGAGTCATATAGCAGAAATTCATCAATACTATACATTGTTTGAATTTGCTCCAATTACTACAGTTGACCTAGAAAGGTCATTTAGTTGGCTAAAATGGATATTGTCACCCAGGCGACGAAGATCAAAGGCTGAAAATGTGGAGAAAATTTTGATTGTATATTATGAAAATTATATTAAATATTAAAAAAGTTAATATGCAAAAAGTTTATTTTTGTGTATGTAATTTTCTTCTTCATTCAAATTCTTGAAATTACCCAAGGGTTGTACATCATTTTTATCGATATCAACTAATAAAATTAGTTTTAATGTGTCCTCGCACTATTAAACGTCAGTACAGATTTGCCCCCGCCAAACCGGTGTATGTACATGAGAGTGAATGTTTGTACTTTCTAGTGTTATCCTCCCTTTTTTTTAACCGACTTCCAAAAAAAGGAGGAGGTTCTCAATTCGACGGAATGTTTTTTTTTTTTTTTTTTTCTTTTTTCATGGATGTTCACCGATTACTCAGACTATTTGACCGATTTCAATTTTTTTTTTTTTGTTTTATAGAAGGTACTTTCTAGTTGGTCCCATTTAATTTTGGTGAAGATCTGATGATGGAATCCATGAGGAATTGAAGGAACTCCTCAAATATTGTAGGCATACATATAGCGATTTTGGTATTATAAGAAACATAATAAGCATTTGCATTCAGAAAGTGTAAATTCGTGAAGTGGAATTGATGCAGAAGACCACAGAATGCCATCGGTACTCCTCAATGATAAATGATTTACGGGTGGCGACAAAACATCTCGATTAATTTAGCTAAGCAACTTCATAGTCACAAATTTAAATGTTCCTGATGAGAATGGTACCATCGAATTGATTTGATGATGGAGCCGGAAGGTAGGCACCAGATCTATGTAATAAAATAATGTATCCTAGCCGTGTTTGGGCTTGTTCGAATCGTCACGAGATACACTTTTAAGTAACGATTAACTAAAAAGTGTAAAATAAATAAACTTTTTAACAAAAAAATAAAACCGACTCCAAAAAAAACTAAAAAGTAAAAAATAACGCCATAATTCAGTTTCTTCAAATTACTTACAAGTAACCGTTTGTATACTCAATCTATAAAGTATATACAATTAATGTTATTTTGGAGTCGGTGCCATCATGTCACAACTTACTAAAATCGTCAATTTTCATTATTTCTATGGCACACATTCTTTATATGGCACCGACGCCAAAATAAGATTAATTGTATATACTGTATAGATTCAGTATACAATCGGTTACTTGTAAGTAATTTGAAGAAACTGAATTATGGCGTTATTTTTTACTTTTTAGTTTTTTTTGGAGTCGGTTTTATTTTTTTGTTAATTTTAACTATTTTCGTTACTTATACTCCCTCTGGCCTCTTTGGCAACAAAACTATTATATCCATGCATGGCCTGAAGAACTTGATAAGTCGAAATATACATTAAAAACAATTTCAACTTAGGACATGAGCCTCAAGATTTAATTTTGTTCAGACTTTACTTACGACTTATCAAGTTATTCACGCCATGCACGGATATATTCATATATATAATATAGTGATTGGTTGACAAGGATTAAGGACTGCATAAGTTATTTTTTCTACTTGGCTCGGTCACATACATCATGAATCCTTTGAGACTACCACGCCAAGTATTACTGGGTCCGGATATAGCGGAAGTAAAAAGACCTGTTGGGCGTCCAACTCTGAGGTTTAAAGAGTCCTGCAGGTGGGGCTTGAATAATTTTGGTATTCAGACCGACAGTTGCGAGACATGCGCTGCAATAAGACCTGAATGGCGTCACTACACTAAAGTTGTAACATCAAAACATGATGATGACTGGCTTGACAACCTTAGGCAGAAAAGTCTTTGTAGTGCTGTACCACCTGCAGACTCGCGTTTTGTGTTCGATTGATGTGGGCAAAAATACCACTCTGCTGTAGGACTCTATAGCCATCAACAGAGATGCGGAAACCCGTAAACCCACAAGCGCCACAACAACCATCTACAACAGTTAGTTTTATTCAAACACTAAAAGCGGGTAAATTCTAGTTATTGAAAAAAAAAAAACTGTAAACTTCATCAGCGAGGAGAAAAATATCACAACCCTCTTTTTTTCTTCAGCATAGGTGAATAAAAGGAATCCTATAACTAACTGTGGATACCCAGCTGCCCATCTACCGAAAAAAGTTGAAATCCGATAAGTCGATTTGGGATGATGATGCCACATCAACACATACAAACATACAAAAAATATATTGTTCGATTTAGTGGCCTCCAAATAGTCCATTACAATTTTTTTTTTAATACATACATTCATTTTTTCAACTTTATAATAGTATAGATTACTCTGTTACATTTCTAGATCGGCAAAATTACCAAAAGATGCTTAAATACGTTCTTGGCACAAGTCACCTCAGCTCAGAAATAGGTACATATTAACTGAGCACAAATATACGAGATGACGAGCGCGCAAACTGTGGGGGTAGAAACAATGATGCCTTAAATATATTGTGGGGTATTAAATGAAAGGGCCTTGTGAGTTCTCTAGCCATCTATCCAGCCCATTTCGGGCTGGATAGATGGCTAGAGAACTCTCTTCACTTTTACACTGACTGATGTCTCTTATTTTTTCCTCTAATGTATATGACTTTGTACATGTATACCATAATTACCATACCTAATTCAATACGTCACTACTGAAATTCTTTAACTGTATTATATACTAGAAGGCGCCCGCAACTTCGTTCGCGGAGGAGAAAAAGTCATAACCCCTCGTTTTTTCGTCAGCGTAGTCGAGGAAAAAGTATCCTATAACCATCTGCAGATACGCAGCTACCCATGTACCAAAAATAGTTGAAATCCGTTTAGCTGTTTTACCGTGATGACAACGACACATACAAGCATTTAATTTTTAATAACAACAAATACTACTTTATAACAGTATAGATAATGAGTAAAAATTATGTTCACTTATTGTTAACAAGTAAATTTCTTTTTAGCGTTGCTGCTGTGTGCTGGTCGGTCCACTATGCTAAGAGATTGTTGGAGACTCTGTTTGTGCACCGTTTCTCCCACGGCACTATGCCGCTAAGGAATTTGTTTAAGAACTGTTCCTACTACTGGCTGTTCACCCTGTATGTGGCCTACCACATCAACCACCCTCTGTATACTCCGCCCTGCACCAACTGTTTCTACATAGGACTGGCTGGTTTCACAGTAAGTGCTTAAAATTATTACTTTTAACTGTCAACGAAAAACAAGGGGTGATATAAGTTTAACGTGTAGACAAGTTTCACAAACAAGTGCATCTGTATCTAAAAGAGTTTATCATACATTACTATCTAAACTATATATTGGCAAAATACATATTTTAATATCCTGAGGATATAAATGGGTCATTCCATGAAATTGGGGTAAATCTATATGCTTATGTCTATTTTAGTTGAATATCAAGTATACTTATTCTTTTATTCTGAATCTTATTCTGTATTTTCAAATACTAAAAGATCATAAAGACAAATACTAAAATAATATTAAAATCCTAAAACAAAAAAAATAATGAAGGCAATTGTCCTAGTCGATGTTCTACTTTTTAAATTAGCTATTCAACTCCTGTAGTTTATAATATTAGAATTAGTATTCTTCAAACATGTTACAAATAAATATAAAACATTATTACATAAAATAAAACTCACTCTACTATTATCGAATACAATCAAAATCAAAATATTCTTTATTCAAGTAGGCCTCTGTACAAGCACTTTCGAATTGTCAATTGAGAGAAGTCTTTGCTGGGAGACATACAATATGATCCAACATTTGTTGCAAGGCTTAGGGAAAACCCAGAAAAACCTAATCAGATCATTTAACTTAAGTATAATATTATTGTTAAAATCATCATTTTAAAAATTAAAATAATTAATAAGATAAAGCCCAAAAGGATTGTCAATAAAAAAGAAAAAAAAATCTAGAATGTGAAGTAACGTTACAGAACGTTACTTACGAAGGGCTGTAAAAGAAAGAAAGCCTGAAATCGCAGGGGGTTGTAAATATGCGATTGAGGGCTTTCTTTTTTACTGCCCGTGGTGAGTACACAATTTTTCGTCTTCATCGGGTCATAATGCGAGTTTTATCGCACGCCACATTATGGCCAGGTGTGACGTAAAAGTATCTTTTATATAGAAATAGACAAAAACAATATAATTATAGTATCTTAAGACCGTTTATGCTGCTACATTTCTAATAAATTCAACATATATTTGACTAGGGACTGACAAATGCTAACCGAATTTCGTGAAATCACTCCCATATGCAACTTGCAGAAACTTTATTACAATTATTTTAATGAGAACTTAGTATGGAGCTTACTATCAAAAACCATAATCTATTTATGCTCTAAATAGAGTTTCCCCAGATTTGTCCTAGTATGGAGGGCGTCCAGGGCTCTGGGGGGGATTTTTAAAAGTGTCCAGGTAAAATCCAGACACTTTTATTTTCAGAGGAAACCTTAAAACGCTTATTAATTCAATTTAATTCAATCGAAAAATGTTACCAAATCCAAATATTTAGGGTTTTGAAGACTTTGTCCAGGTTCGGCATTAATCAATATGGCAGCCCTAGCTCTAATATATAGTTACCTGCATAGAAAATAATCTTTCTTGCTGCAGCTGATCCTACAATACAGGTGGTGTTTTTTATTTCCATTCCTTACTGTTAAATATGAGAAGAATGTTTTCATACATTAAAAGTTTTGTTTTAATGTTTAACTTACATGTTTTATCAAACTAAGACATGACATTTGACAGACGAATTAAGGATAAATACGATGGTATTTAAAGAAATTAAAATCCTAAAAAATGTTTTTTATTTGGTTATATTCGTCAGAAAGCTATCGAAATAAAATAAAAATCTATATAAATGGTAGTCTCTTCCAGCAAACAATGAGTCGCATCATAAATAGGAAGATTACTTAATTGACATTTGTATGGCTATCCAATACCAAAGGGATTTTATGGCGGCCAAAGGGACACAAATATAAACTCGATAAGGCTCTGTTATGAGTACTAGAGGACGATATATTGAATAAATAAATTTACTTATAGACATAGAAAACGTCCAAGACTCAGGAACAAATAATTATGCTCATCACACAAATATTTGCCGTTCCGGTATTTGAACCCAGAACCTTCAGCTTCGCAGCTAACTCCCACTGAGCTACACCGTTCGTCTATGTGGGACATATAGGAAGAGAAAGAAACTCCATTCCAAACCTCCCAGTCCCCATACAAAGCTTCAGGTTCTGGCAGTGAAAGTATTGATGTTTATACTTGCATTACAGCTCTGTGAGCTGGGTAACCTGAGCATCCACATCTTGCTGAAGAACCTTCGGCCCCCGGGCACCAAAGTGAGGCGTATCCCCGTGCCTGACGGCAATCCCTTCTCCACACTCTTCAACTATGTGTCCTGCCCAAACTACACCTATGAGGTCGGCTCATGGGTCTTCTTCACGGTCATGACGCAGTGTGCCCCCGGTAAGTTACATCCTATTACTTTAACACTTTCGCGATCACGATTTTCGCGCGCGTTGCCAGACATGGGAAAATGCGCACCTATGTAAGTAGCGATAACTTACTACGAGCAGAGCGCTCACTTAGATTTGATATATATATATTTGTATAGGCACTTTAACTGTCACAAAAGTCGTTCACTTTCCTATTTTTAACCGACTTCCAAAAAAAGGAGGAGGTTCTCAATTCGACGGAATGTTTATTTTTATTTTTTAATTATTTTTATGGATGTTCACCGATTACTCAAAGACTATTTGACTGATTTCAATTTTTTTTTTGATTTTATAGAAGGTACTTTCTAGTCGGTCCCATTTAATTTTGGTGAAGATCTGATGATGGAATCCTCAAATATTGTAGGCATACATATAGCGATTTTGGTATTATAAGAAACATAATAAGCATTTGCATTCAGAAAGTGTAAATTGGTGAAGTGGAACTGATGCAGAAGACCACAGAATGCCATCGGAACTCCTCAATGATAAATGATTTACGGGTGGCGACAAAATATCTTGATTAATTTAGCTAAGCGACTTCATAGTCACAAATTTCAATATTCCTGATGGGAATGGTACCATCGAATTGATTTAATGATGGAGCCGGAAGGTAGGCACCAGATCTATGTAATAAAATAATGAATCCTAGCCGTGTTTGGGCTTGTTCGAATCGTCACGAGATACACTTTAAAGTAACGATTAACTAAAAAGTGTAAAATAAATAAACTTTTAAACAAAAAATTTAAAAAGACTCCAAAAAAAACTAAAAAGTAAAAAATAACGCCATAATTCCGTTTCTTCAAATTACTTACAAGTAACCGTATGTATACTTAATCTATACATTATATACAGTTAATGTTATTTTGGAGTCGGTGCCATCGTGTCACAACTTACTAAAATCGTCAATTTTCAATATTTTACACATTCTTTATATGGCACCGACGCCAAAATAAGATTAATTGTATATACTGTATAGATTGAGTATACATAGGGTTACTTGTAAGTAATTTGAAGAAACTGAATTATGGTGTTATTTTTTACTTTTTAGATTTTTTTGGAGTCGGTTTTATTTTTTTGTTTAAAAGTTTTAAAAACAACTAGAAGACGCCCGCAACTTCGTTCGCGCAGGAGAAAAAGTCATCACCTCTTTTTTATGACAGCGTAGTCGGATAAAAAGTATCCTATAACCATCTGGAGATACCCAGCTACCCGTGAACCAAAAATAGTTGAAATCTGTTAAGCCGATTTGGCGTGATGAAGCCACAACGACACATACAAAAAATAAAAATAAAAAAATCATTTTTCGATTTGATGACCTCCAAATGGTCCGTAACTAACGTAACGTATTTTGTTGAAAATATCTTCAATGTACAGACATTTCATTTTTACAATCTTATAATAGTACTAGCTGTTGCCCGCGACTTCGCGTAGAGATGCAATTTATAGCTTACAAAGTTTCACACCTTTTTTCGTCTCTAAAAGGAATGAAATATTTGACATAAATTATAGCCTATGTCCTATTCTGATATATAAGGTACATAACTGAAAAGTTTCATTTGTACATTGAAGATATTTAAAAAAAAAAATTGTTTTTACTATTGGAGGTCACTGATACGAAAAATATATTTTGTTTTGATTTTTTATATATTTGTATGTGTCGTTGTTGCTTCATCATGCCAAAACGACTAAACGAATTACGAAACCAACTATTTTGGTACACGGGTAGCTGGGTATCCACACACGGTTTTAGGATACTTTTTACTCGATTACGCTGAAGGAAAAAAGGGGTTATGACCTCCGCGTACGAAGTATAGATGTACAATATTGATACGGTCACTTTAACATGTTGTTCGTTAACTAATTCGGTAAATATGACAAATTTGTTAGATATACGCAGAAACATTGAATTTTTCGCAAATTATATAAATTGACATAAATATTCTAGGAAAATTACATGCATGTAGCTGTTCAGCTTTTTAAAAAAGGCCGGAGCTTGCGGGCGGGGAGTGTCCGGCGGGCGGCAGGGAGTGTCCACAGTGTGCCAGGGGCCAGTTTCACATAAGCTTGTACTTGTATTACAAGTGGAGGTCTCTTTTTAATGTAACACAAGTTACAAGCTTTTGAGAAAGGGTGGGTAGCCAGGTGCAAACTTAACTTAACCCGTCAATTAGGTTAGGTTAGGTAAAAGTTTGTAAGGAACCCTCGGTGCGCGAGAACGACTCGCACTTGGGTGGTTTTTTATTTATGGTGAAAATATAATAATTGATAAAGTAATACGCAACGTTAACACATACATTAGTTATAAAATAATAGGTATAGGTATCAGCATCAGAGTTCGGTGAATGATTACACACACACCTGCATAGAGTACTAATGGCAAAAAAGTAGCGAATGATGTTTATATATACGACTGATTGCCTGCTTTTCGTAAAAATATGTATATATTTACGAAAGTAAGGCAATACAAATTTATATTTTATATTCTTTGATTTTCACTTACTCATCTAAGAGACGGAACCGATGAACATATCGCGTCGATGTGTAAAATACCATTAAAATAAAATAAATAATACCTATTAAAGTCCGTTTAACAATTATATTAAGATACTTTAGTTAGAAGAAGAAACTGTTATTTGACTGTGTACTTTGCTGTTGAACTTGCTATCGGTGCGCATAAACACAAATTTCAAAATTCCGCTGCCAATAAATGATATGAAGTTGTGTGCGTGGCCTTAACTCAGGTGATTATACCTATACCTACTTTAAAACTGGCCGGCCGACAATGTATACTTGTATAGACACCAGCGGCGTGGCGTCTATATAAGCCGATTCCCACCGGGTTGCCAAAGAAAAGGCTTATAACCACCTTATTATATACTGCTCAAAAGAATATAGGGGCCACTAAGAATTTTGATCGCAACGTGAAAATATATATTAGTTAGTAAAAAATATTTTAAAGTCTCCAGCTAAAGAGGCTTTTGTTTTTGTTTAGGCTAATAATCGATTAATTAAATAGTCAGTTGTTTTATTTATTTAAATTGAGATAAAATAAGTTTATTGTAACCACAAAAACCGAACGGAAATTCTCCGCGCAAAAGTGGCCCCTATTTGTTTTGTGTAGTATATAATTATACGTTTCGGCTTCCCTTGTATTTTTGCCTGACGCCACGCCTCTGATAGTCAAAAACATATTGTAGTCCCCATTCAAAATGTTACGAGTGAGTACTAATTGTACCTAAGAAAATCTTTTTAGTCACACGCACGGGCGGCAGGTACATTATCATTTCGTTCCATCATAGCAGGGCATGCATTGATAGGAAGCCGATAACGATATTCGATATATCTAACGCATCGGATAGTACCAAGCATGTCGATGTACCGTGACCTTTGCTCACTTCGGAATAAGATTTACATAAGCGTTTATTTAATCATCGGGTCTCATTCACATACAAGTTGAAGGTGACGCCTGTTGAAACTAAAGCGCGTTTAAAGTACATTAATATTTAAAAGCCTTAAATACGTTATAATAAAAAAAACTCTTCATGTTTTACGTCAGATACGCCGGCCGGAGTATTTTTACTGTTAGGTTTTTATAGGTACTTATTGATCTGTTTCGAGGTTACTACCGTTATTTTCGAAAGTAAATTAGCATATAATTAAGTGTAATACTCATTTTCCGTAGAAAGTAAAAGTGATTCCGCTAATGGCGAATAACATGTTCTAATGACAATAATTAGTTTTGTGCAATTAAGGTGCGAGTAATAATTTTCGTTGTTCATAGTTAAATTAGTTAGTACCTAAGAGGAAATATATTTAAACCAGGGATCGTTACCGGTATTAATTTAACATGAAATATCTCACCCATCTTTCGATATTTTAAAATGTCTGTTGAATAGTATTTAGGTAATCATTACTAACTTTGAATTTAGCTCATTGAAATACAAAAATCTCTAATAATAAGCGGCATACCGAAATTGAATATCGGTTATTTTTTATGGAACAAATACCGGCATTCGATCTCTAATTTAAACCAAAACCATTTTTGAATTGTGTGAAATATTTTGTTATTTATTTGTGCCGTTACAATTTATCTTTGTACTAGCATTTTTACCTACCTAAGCGTGATAATGTCATGAGTCATGACACACAGAGGTACTTACGTATTTAAATTACTAGTATGAATATCGATAGTATGGAATCAGTATGGATAGATCCTTGGTAGATTAGGAGATGGTATAAGAAATGGATACTACACTACAGTGTGAGTCTTCTTAATGTGCACATAGCAAAATGGGAGAAACTTCTCCCAACTTTATTGACGAAAAAAATGTAAAAAAAAAACATTTTGGCTATTTGAATTTTTTATGATTTTTTTAGTTTTTTTATTTAGCAATTCCATACTACACGTAAATAAAACGTTACTGCTCTTCAACTAGACCGCCTATCGACACGAAACAAAAACAAAAATGATCATTAATAACTGGCTAAGGCACTGAAATGATAATTGTCAAAAAAAATCACGCCCCCCATTTATTATTACGAGGTTTTTCATAAAATTGTGTTTATTTTTCCAACTTTTTTCAAAAATGTAAAATAACGAAATAAAATGTCCCATTTACTAAACTTTTTTATTATTTCATTTTATTCTACACCGTATTAACTTATTAAAAGTAAAATTACCACGTTTATGACTGAGATACAACTTTTGTTATCAGTGGTCAAACAATGGCCTTGTGCATGTAGTATGGAATTGCTAAATAAAAAACTAAAAAAATCATAGAAAATTCGAAAGACCCAAAATAATTATCTTAACCTTTTTTTCCTTGATAAAATTGGGCGTAGTTTCTCCCATTTTGCTATGTGCACATTAAGAAGACTCACACTGTATAATGATAATTTACTTTTTTTCACTGATTTATTCGGTAAAAATCTGTAATGATTCAGGCGATATTATGAGGACCCTCAGAACTCATCTACATTATGTAAACGGCTTATACAAAACTTGCTTGCATAGTCTGTTTTAGGGTCCCGTATACAATGGGTACCATATTTTATTAAGCTCCGCTGCCTGTCGGTCTATCACAGGGCTCTAACACTTGAACCGTAATATATAGCCCCATAGTTCCATTATATATATTAGCCCGATGAGGAAAGTAGGCCGCTTGAAGAAGTACACTGATGGGGATGTGGGATGGATTTTAACAAAACATTTATTACGGTGAGCCCTAAAACAACAATTAAAAGGGGACCACCATACATGAAAAATGCTTTTCTCTGTATTTTTTGCATACGACGGAACGACCGTTGGCCAGGGTAAGTTAAACAAATGAGTTTGCCGTGAATTATACCATCGGCAATTTTTCATAGAAAATACATAGAGTATAGCCACACCAGTTAAGATTGTACAGGGTTGTGACTGTACAGGAGATGCAAATATTTCTAAGTAGCGTAAATTGCCAACTGGCCAGATTATTTAACTACTGGCTACAATTTCCGTCGGCGTTTAGAACGCGATTTGTGAAAATACTCCCGGGATATTTATAACATATATGTTTATTATTATTATTTTCAATTCAATTCATTTATTAATAAAATACAATTTTACATGTCAATTTTATATTATTAATTGGAAAAGTATTTTAGTACAATATCCTTAATGTTAGACCCTGGCTGGTTTAGCCAGTAACCTAAGGAATAATTTACCCTATTGGACACATTCATAAACTCTATACCTCTAACAATCCAAAATATTAACGAATGCTTTCATTACTGAGATATGTTTTCTATTAATAAACTGTTTACGTTTCAGCTGGCCTGTTCGCCGCGGTGGGCTTCTACCAGATGGCGGTGTGGGCGATGGGCAAGCACCGCAACTACAAGAAGGAATTCCCCGATTATCCTAAAGGCCGTAAAGCAATAATTCCGTTCCTCCTGTAAATTCTTCGTTAGTCTTTGCACACTGCGGTCACGACACGCGTAGCAGACGCGTCAAAAACAGAGCGAGATAGAGAAAGGTCACAGTATACGCAGTAATACAGATCTATAGAATGGCATATCGCGCGGAATGTATTTAATGTATGCGTATTGGCGCACACATGGCACACACATATGTAGAGGAATCTTACACAATTCAACCTACTCTCAAATGACTTAAGCTCAAGTTGCCACAACAGGTACAAAGGTTGACTAAATAAAGTGATTGAAAATAAGTGACTGACGGGTTACATCAGCGATTACTGAAATAACTCAGACACAGTGTACAGAAGATCGTGGTATCCGAGTTCATCAGTCAGTTGTTTATTAGATCAGCCTAATCCGACTTTCGTATGCTATTGTTTCTTTCGTTTTCCGGTTGCAGAATATTTGAGAATAACTGAACGGTGCGATAAAACATCGAATACAACTGAGTTTTGAAGATTTGAAAATTGTGAGCCGCCACGCATATTTAAATATTGTTTGACGTAAGAGCGAGAAGGATAACACAGTACGAAATTCGGAGTAGCCCCTCTGTGTAATGTTCGTCACATTCATTTGTTTCGTGCGATGCGTCTTCTACAAAGCGCAGTGTGTAAAGTCAACTTGCATTTATCGTGACGTCAGAGTCCGGCGTTGCAAATGTTATTCTATTCCAAGTAGTTGTATTGTCGCAAATGTATGACTCGAATATTCAGCCGTTGCAAATGGGCCATACAGTCGCATACGCGTATGCATTGCGTTACGGTGCTGGATATTGATAGGTGATGGTTTTCTATATTATTTATTGTATGCTATTGACTGAATGTTGATGATACGGGATAATTTGCAATACATAGTATTTTTTTTACGTTGATGTATTTTTAAGCCCAAAACTACACTTAATTATTAGAAATAGCACTCAAATATTTCTGGTGGAAATATAAAGACATTTTTTGGTAACATGTATATTTTTATTTGGAAACTCATTTAGTGCCACACTACCTTAAGTTAATTAAGTCGTGCTTGAGAAATAATGCACAATTATTCATTATATATTAACAATTTTATGAAAAACCTCGTAATAATAAATGGGGGGCGTGATTTTTGTCGACAATTATCATTTCAGTGCCTTAGCCTGTTATTAATGATCATTTTTGTTTTTGTTTCGTGTCGATAGGCGGTCTAGTTGAAGAGCAGTAACGTTTTATTTACGTGTAGTATGGAATTGCTAAATAAAAAACTTAAAAATCATAAAAAATTCGAAAGAGCCATAATAATTATTTTAACATTTTTTTCGTGGGTAAAATTAGGCGTAGTTTCTCCCATTTTGCTATGTGCACATTAAGAAGACTCACACTGTATAATGATAATTTAATTTTTTTCACTGATTTATTCGAAATAAATCTATAATGATTCAGACGATATTATGAGGACCCTCAGAACTCATCTACATTATGTGAACGGCTTATGCAAAACTTTCTTGCATAGTCTGTTGTAGGGTCCCGTATACAATGGGTACCATATTTTATAAAGCTCCGCTGCCTGTCGGTCTACCACAGGGCTCTAACACTTGAACCGTAATATATAGCTCCATAGTTCCAGTATCTATATTAGCCCGATGAGGAAAGTAGGCCGCTTGAAGAAGTAGACTGATGGGGATGTGGGATGGATTTTAACAGAATATTTATTACTGTGAGCCCTAAAACAACAATTCAAAGGGGACCACCATACATGAAAAATGCTTTTCTCTGCATTTTTTGCATACGTCGGAACGACCGTTGGCCAGTGTAAGTTAAACAAATGAGTTTGCCGTGTATTTTACCATCGGCAATTTTTCATAGAAAATACATAGAGTATAGCCACACCAGTTAAGCTTGTACAGTGTTGTGACTGTACAGGAAGATGCAAATATTTCTAAGTAGCGTAAATTGCCAACTGGCCAGATTATTTAACTACTGGCTTCAACTTCCGTCGGCGTTTAGCACGCGATTTGTGAAAATACTCCCGGAGTATTTATAACATATATGTTTATTATTAATTGGAAAAGTATTTTAGGACAATATCTTTCATGTTAGACCCTGGCTGGTTTAGCCAGTAACCTAAGGAATAATTTACCCTATTGGACACATTCATAAACTCTATATATGTATATTTTTATTAGGAAACTTATTTAGTGCCACACTACCGTAAGTCAATTAAGTAGTGCTTGAGAAATAATTCACAATTATTCATTATATATTATTCAATGTTGTCACGATTTAAAATCAAAAAATAATTCTGTCCGCGTCATTGCTCCTAAGTGACCGTGGTGAATTTATATTCCAGAAAGTAATAACAAGCCATAAAATCAGACGTCAACGTAAACCTCTTGATCGTCACAGGTTTTATAGCGTCACGGGCAAAAATTACATTCCATGGCCGAAATTAGCTAGGGAGTTCCGACACACTTATTGACACTGAAATCACTGTCTCAGCATAGCGAATATACAGTAGTCCCACGCCTTTCATAACGGCGACAGCGATCTTTTAAAAAATGTAACAATGCTTGGTCTCACGATAATTCTTACAAAACTGGCTTGCGCCTGCTCTCAAACTAAGGCGAGCAAACCCGCGGCGCCGCTTCCTTACCCGCCAGTTCCCCGTTTTGCCCTGCGCGAATGCGTTCGCCGGACAACTGTAGGAATTGGTATAGTGGGAATCCTTTTTAGAGACCGAAAGCAATTCACAATATTTCATATTTTTGAATGATACTTTTTATTGTCGAACTCGAAAGAAGGCAAAATTTTAACATACACGTATTTTTTTATATATGCGGAAATGTTATTTTTTATTGCAAAAATCCATGAATATTATTCGTTTGATGAAAAAGGGCGTATGTAACAAACGTCTAACTAGCAGCAAAATGACGTCACAGCTCTGTTTCACACACCTAAAAAAACATTCGAAATAACAACAAAATGTAATGCGAACTTTGTCATTTTAGTGCACTCAAACAGTTTTACAATGACGGCAGTTGTCACGGCGTCAAGATAAAAACGTCAAAACTTGAAAACGATACGCAGTGGTGATTAATTCAAGAATTATGTAGAAAATGCCACGCATAAGATATTGTTTTAAGAAAACTTGTATGAACAACACTCGTATATCGCCTATTCTCTTATATCTATTTGTGCAGATAGGTAATTGGTACATTTTGATGGGCACCATGTGCTCCGGCGTTATGCGGCATTTAACAAAAAATATATCATTAGGACGCTTTTCTACGTAGCCCATAGCATTTGCAAAATAAGACGTCCGGGAAGGCTGTGAAGTTCTGGCACCTCTGATGAGAGAAGAAATTATACTTATGCGAGTATTGCATAAACTCCATCATCAATATACACAGTCTCCTTTGGAGGCAAATTATTAGTGTTGTCAGCTCGCACAAATCCCTCCGCGTTTCACATATCCGGTCTTAATATCAGAGTCATGGAAAATTAAAGGAACCGAGCAGTTTTGTATAATTAAATAAATAAATAAATATGAGTCAAATCAAAGTGGAGTCGTTGTTAAAGAAATTGCCCAACGGGCTTACGAGTCGTCATTGTAGAGAGAGCAGGTATCCGTCGGACCCGTGGCAATGCCGAGTCGTTGAAAAGCTCGAAATCAAAGGCATACGTAAAGTACAAGACGATATTCGAGTGAAATTAACTGTCAATAGTGTCATGCGTCCAAAGATGTCAAACGGATAACCGGAATAAGACTATTTTTATAGTGGCAATATTGGATCAGCTGCGTGACGTCAGTTTCCGTTTTAGCTATTTTGGTAGTTTTTGGCAAAAGTATTGTAAAAAAAATGTACAAAAATAAATCAAAAACAGTTTTCGATTTAGGGAAATCGAAAAAAATGAAATGTTGTCAATTACTACTGTAGCCTTGAACAAAACCATTATCTTACATTGTGAATTGTTAGGTTATTTATTTATTTGTAAAATAATTTGTAAACACCTCTAGAAGCTTTTATTCTAATGTGTAATTCTTGCCTTAAATATAAAGTTACCCCTACCAAGTGTTTACATACAGTGGCATCCACTTTCAAGGAAATGATCGTGGTTTTAATCCACAATAAAGACAATGGCTCTGTTCGTAGGTACAATAGTAATGGCTTTCGGTCTCGAAAAATGGTTGCCCCTATAAAACTGTGACACTGTTTTATTATGTCATCTAATCCGGTTTTTGGCCTGGGGAGCACTTCGAGCGCTGTTCACCTTCCTATAGCGGCCCAGGGGTTAAAGGACATACATTCGAGACTATGTTTAAATCATAAATTATAATATAACATCACATTATGCTAGGCTAGGTTACTGTAGTCTCTACGATTTGCCGGGTTGCATCGGCGAACCTCCTTCGTCGCCTGACGCCTCGACGCACCGCATTTTGCCGAGAAGACGGTCGTTCTCCTCTTTCAGAGCAATTATTGTTTCCTCCCTTTCCTGCCGGAGGTAATGAGAGTATTAGTATTTAAACTTAAGACATCATGTCATCAAGTTCTAACAAAAAATGGCATAGAGAACCGGCGAATCGAATGTTGTGACGTTTCTGAATCATAGGAAGTCATCGCAATCTTCTGCTTGGATTTCTCATCCAGCTTATCCCCGTCCTCTGTCACATGCTAAACCGGGCGGGATGTACAGACGGCAAGAAATAAGTCTTAACACTTGGGAGACCAATTCCTTGGTCGACCGTACCGAACATCTTAGTAGATGTTTGAGCCATTTTAATTCCATACACCCCACCTGGCTCGCTCTCTTCTTCCTGACGGTTATACTCATCTCAATATTCTACGTGAACGTCACTTCTAACTTCTCCTAGTCAACTATCACGTGTCTCAACAACCCGAAGATCTACTTACTACCTATAATCCCACACCCTGATCTCGCACCATGACGAATTTACCTCAATGTTCTACTTGAATTTCTCGTCCAACTTCTTCCTGTCTTCTGTCACGTGGCGTAGCCTGGCGCGTGCGATGTCGGACTGGATATACCGCGCAAACAACCCTATTCTAGTACCTATAATCTACTTAAATTTCTCGTCCAATCGCTTATGCCACATGTTTCAGGTTAGGGCGTACGACGATGATATGAACGACGCCGATGGCCCAAGATAGACTGCATTTAATTACATACTCCTACGCCTCCTCTATTCCTCATTGTGTGTAAGGGTCTTCACGACTATGTTTGGCTATGTGAGCCGCACGAGCGTAGCCAACTACGGAGTCAAAGTGGTCGCCGTGGCCGAAATCGGTCCGGAGGAGTAGTCCTCATGTTACATTCACCTCAATCTTCTTGTTGATCTTCCCATCCAGCTTTTCCTGGCGTCACGTCAGCTTGGAGGGCGGGATGTACCGCGCTAATAATATGATCACCTACTTCATCATTTGATTTCACAATCCTACCTCACCTCTGTTCACCATGATGACATACTCAGCTCAATCTTTTTAAACCTCTCATCCAACTTCACCTAGCGTCACATCTTAGCAGGCGGAATGTACCTCGCCGATAATCTGATCACCTACTTCATCATTTGATTTCAACATCCTACCTCACCTCTTTCCCTCATGACGCATACTCACTTCAATCTTTTGCTTGAACTTCTCATCCAACTTCTCTCTGTCTTCTGTGACATGCTTCAACTTCGCGCGTGCGACAGCGGGCGGTATATACCGCGCCGATAGTCCGAGGATCGACTCCATTTGGAAGCACCGTGATCGCGTCGATTTCAGCTCCGTACGAAGATTGTTGATTTCAGTCAATAAAGTGCAATTTTCCTGTACGACATGTAATAACGTTATAATTTATATGAAACATTGATAGTGGTCTTTATTTTTAGTGCTTTTATCGCTACCAACTGGTGTGTATTATTTGATTTTTACAAGCTTTTATTTAACACTTGTCCCACTACTCGGTTTCCAATTGAGCTAAAATTTGACGTATATATGTAAGTTACGTGACAATACAATATTATGACACCATCGACCTGATCTGACGATGGAGCCGGATGGTGGCCATAAGAACTCCGTAATAAAATAACGCAATCCGAGTTTGGGCTCTTTGGGATCTAATCGATGAGTAATGTAGTAAAAAAAAAGTAGTAGTTCGAAAATAAAAGCTTGTCACAAAAATGCTATTTTAGACAGAAACTTAAACAGCAACACGTTAACAGTCCCCATACAAAATGTTTCAATTTCCTCGTAAGTCCAAGCTAATTTTCTTTAATCATACGTCCCTGCTCCACGTATGGGTCACTAAGAAACGACCAGGTACCTACGCACTTGGATTAGTACCTTATCTTTCTGAATGCTGCTGTTTAACTAAAATATTATTAAATCAGGATTGTCTGTCTATAATATTATCATCACTATCGAATATAGTAGAAACTGAATCATATCTCCCACGATCCAGAAATAGTGACCCATATGTTGGGCCACGGACTCGTGGAGACAGTTCGTTGTGATCTATGCATGGGACACTGGCCTGTGAACGTGTTAAGTTAACGTAAAAAAGTCAAAACCTTGTGTTTGTAGTTTCTTACGCGCTCTTATTGTACTACTCGAAACTCCTCAAAATTTTAGTGACTACTTTTCTGCAACAGGTAAATAACTGTAACCTGTAAATAACTGATCAGATAGGGAATTGATTCTACCACCACCAGAACGCACCGTGTCCAATTTGTATGAGGTGTCGCGGCTTTGCAACCTAGATCCTGTCAGTTTGGCGTCCCAGTGCCAGGCCTTAGGTATAGATCAGAAAGACCTCCAGGGATATCCACGATAACCGTTCTTGCGTTACCCACCATCCATCATAGATTCTCACAAATCGAACTACCGTAAAACAAGTGTGAGTCGGACTCGCGCACCGAGGGTTCCGTACAAATTTTCACTTACCCTAACTTTAATACCCGGTTCCGGTTGAGTTAAGTTTGCACCTGATATCTATAGCGTTGCATACAAATGAGATGCAAACTTAACGCAACCTGGTTGTACAAATAGGTTTTTTGAAAAAAAAATTGGTACTTAAAAGGGACATGGTTATAATTTTCGTGTAATATTTATTTACAAATTGTGAAAATTAAAAATTTTGCTTCGGTAAACTTGGGGGATAAAGGGGTGAGGGGCGAGGAATGGTGTTTTTTTTCACATTTTCCTTAATAAAACAAAATGTAATCGCAATAAAAAAAATGTGCAGATTAAACCCTTTCATATGATATACTACTTGACCTAGTAGCTAGACTTTTAATTTTTGCCCCCCTCCCAACCCCATATTCATTGTTCTTTTAGAAAATAAATATATATTTTTGAATATTTCCTTTGAAATCAAATAGATACCATTAGTAGTTTTTGACATTTGGCGCTTTAATAGTCGGACAGACAGACAGAGTCGCACCATAAGGGTTTCTGTTTTTACCATTTTTGATACGGAACCCTAAAAAGCTATTCTAAGTTAAATACTAACGTCCATAATCTTATTAATATCGCTCTTGGAGCCCCCGGTCGCCTTGGCAAGTTGTTGCTTGTATGCGGTGACTTGTTTCTCTAGGTGGTCCCTCTGCCGGTTGAACTCGCGAATGGCTTCATTCTCCGCGATGCGGCCCCGCACGAAGTCAACATCCTCTGTGTACTTGTGGAATAAGGCCTGTGGAATGACAGACAAATCAGATAATGCCACGGGTTTCTACGGAGGCTTGGTTTTTATTTAATGCAAACAGTGTTATGTAACATAGGTCCTTATAAGTTAAACATAACAACTTTCAACGGCGTGTTCAAAGCACAAGGAGATATATTCGACATTATTTTTCTTTGTACAGTCAGCATCATATAGTTAGTAGCCATCAAAGTTGTCAAATGTATCGTAACACATCCTGGCTACTTGCTAATAAAGATCCGTTTGATAATAAAATACTTATCAGCACACAGTAATTAACATTTCGGACATCCATTCTATATTTAATGCATAAGTATAAAAAATATGAATACGAAATACCTATAACGCATCATTCTGAAATTTGTTATTTATAAATAGTTAAATACACATTATTTATTCACTAAACAAAAGCCAAGCACTTCCGAATTATCAAAACTTGTCAATATATTACACGGTCTACTTACTGGCCTATTTATGTATTCTTTGTTACGAAACGCGTGCTATGTTTACCGTGCTTGTACCTCGAAGTACATCATCATGGAGACGGGGTGAGATATTATGTATGCCGTCCTTTTCTTATGTACATAGTTCGAAGAGAATGGCATGCGTGTCTCGGCCAGTTTCGGCTAATGTCTACAACCTTAAGTTTAGTTTTCTGATCAAGCGCCATCTAGTGACGCTACTGTAAACAAATATGAGAGGTCCAAAGCTCGAGCGGAGAATTAGCATGTTGAAAATCTGTTTAAATGGTTTTTTGTTTTATTCAGAATTATGCATATAATTAGTGTTGATGTGGATGTTTATTCGTAAAATATACTAATTTTTATTTTCAGTCCCATATTTTTCTTAAATTCGATATATTTATATTGTTTCATTTGAAATTGTTACCTATGGCGCCATCTATTGGTGATTGTTAGCCCTAAAAATATTTGTTAGAGAATGGGACCCCATGATAATAGTAAAGAAGTCCAAGTAACCTAAGAAAAATAGTTCAGGGTGTACATGTTTAACATAATAAAACCTTTAAAAACTTACTTTTACGTTTAACTTTAGTTTAGACGGATCTTGGAAATTGGCTGTCATGTTATGTAGATCAATTTTAATTTTCTTCAACGTATTTTTCAGTTGGAGATTCATTTCGGCTTCACTCGTGAAATCTTTCTTGGCTGAAGATAACTTGTCATTCAGCTGACTGATTTTAAGTTCTTAAAACAAACATAATATATTATGCAGGTATGAATTACATTTTAAGGCGTAAAGTTTGTGAAAACCACATATTTAAAACTTGAAGTTGTGCCCAATTTCATCATTTGTAAGCATTAAAAACTGATTAGGGGTAGATTACCTATGTCAAATGGTCGATATAGGCGTATTTAATCACCCATTAATAACTAACATAGTTTGGTGTAATTAGACCTTAGTTTAGTGTAAAGAAATAGAGAATCATCGCTGCCGTGCACTGATAGGTAGGTTTTTGGTTTTTTTTATTACTAATCTACTAACTACACTCGAATTCTTCGTCCCTGTCTTCATCAGCATCAATATCTGTCATAACAAAGCGGGCGAAAATATCTGACTCGTCTTAATGACCGACCCTAGAAATAGAGTTGTGTCCGCATGACGCTTTGTTGTGGCAGATGTTAATGCTGGTAACCGTACCTACCGTACGATCTTGTCAAAATTTCTTTATTCAAATTCAATTCAAGTACTTCAGTTATTACCTATATTAAAGAGAACCTAGCAATACCTACATAAAACTACCACAGAACAAAGGTGCTAATTCCGTGACTAGAATAAAATAGGAAACAAATTACATTGTGGCTTGCGTCTACAGATGAAAAGAGGTATAATTATCACGTGTGTGATTACGACTAAGGTGCAAGAATTAATAAAGTGGTGTGATAGTGATATAATGATGCCATACGTGACGTAGATCGTGACAAGTGAAAAAAATTACAACTGGGAAATTTAATGGATTTTTACCACGGAAAGATCTTTTCTTAAGCAGGGTCTCTAGCGACACTTCCAGTTCAAGAATACGTTCTTTTCTCTCTTTGATTTCGCGATCTAACGGCTCGATCTGTTATTAGGTAAACAAACACAGTATTTAGCAGCTGTAACTTTTTTCATTTTAGATACAAGCTTTTGAGAATGTGGAGCATTTTTAGAACCTAGTCATTTTGGCACTGATCTTCTTGTTTCATAAGTAGTTATTTTGTCCTATATTTAAAAGTCGTTACGACAAAGTAATAAAGTGCTCAACATTTTATAATGCATACTGTACTAAGTACTGTTTGTAGGTAGGTATTCGGCCCCAATCGAAATTATTACGCAGTCATACCGAGTTCATGTTTAATATTTAATAACTTGAGTTCTTCGTTTTCCATGTCATCGATCTGTACCCTCAACTCCGCTATAGTCCTCTCTTTGGGTTCAATCTACGTTTAAAAGGCTTTGTTAACTCTTTTTATACAAATATAAAGAAACAATACATTAGGGCATGTATTTTCAAAACGAGTTTCCACTTAATGTATGAAAAAAACAACAAAGGCGTCTATTTTTGCGCTGCATGTTACTTTGTTAATGACGTGATCTCGCGATAATCATTAAACGTCTGAATACGCGGGTACAACTGAATTCAAAATAATAAACAAACCTGATTTTTCAATTCGGTAATCTTGAAATTCAGAACAAACTTGTATTTCTCCAATTCTTGCTTCTTGCGCTTCAGCTCATATATTCGTTTCTCCTTATCCTGAATAGTGCCATCTCTTTCTTGTATTTCCTTCTTCAAATCCGTCACATCTCTCTCCAAGTTTGAAATGACTTTTTGAAACTGTACGTGTTCCACTAATAACAGATAATTTCACATTAATAGCTACCTAAAAATATTGTAATGATTAAACACATTTTCGAAATTTGATAATAACATTTTAATTGCGACACTTGAACTTTGAACTCATCAATTTCCTTGTTGGCAGCAATGAGTTTCTTCTTCATAAGTCCCGTCTCCCCTTTGAGTCTGACGTTGGCATCCTTTTCTTCTTTCAACTGGACCTCGTAGGCAGTTCGTATTTCTATTATTTCGCGGTCTGCGTCCTCTTCGATAGACGATTTAATTGTTTCATGTTCACGTTTCTCCATATCTGCTTGTTCTTGTAACTAAAATTAGGAGATAAGCGAGACAGTCAATATTGGAAAAATTATAAGTCGTGTAAATAGTGTATTCAGATCCGCGGCTAGGAAATCAAAGACTTGTTAATACGTTAATTAAAATTTTATGTGAACACTGACATTTACCCGCGGCTTCGCCGGCGTTATCGAGAACTGAGTAGCCTTTACTGACTGAGTAGCCTGATCTGAGTTGCCTACTTTTTTATGATCCCCACTTCCACCAAATTTCCACCCCCTTTTTCACTAACTTAAGAGATAATTTCCGGGATAAAAACTATTTTATGTCCTTTCCAGAGTCTCAAACTATCTCCATACTAATTTTTTTTCTAAATCGGTTCAGCGGTTTAAGCGTAAAAATATATCAGACAGACAGATAGACAGACAGAGTTACTTTCGCATTTGTAATATTGTACATCGATTTTTTCGACACCGTGTATGATTCTAGATCTAGAAATCCATCAGCGAATAATCTGATATTCTGTCTTTATTCTAGAATCATTGTGTGGAATAAATAATTGTGAAACCTCTAGCAAGACTAGTTCCTTTTCTTCTAACTTGGTCTCGAACATGTTGTTCATCTCCCTCAGGGCTTGCCGTTTACTCTCGGCAAGTGCTTCTAACCGCTCCTCGTAGTCTTTGCGCATCCTCGCCGTCTTATCTTCCAGACTCTATTGATAAATATTAACAGATTAAAAAAAATCTGAATCTCGATATAACTGCACCTTCTTTTTTGGGAGTCGATTAAAAAGAAGATATGTAGTCAGGTGCTTTACCTACAGTACATTCGCGTATCAAAGGAAGGCGCATGTCCCTCATCCCTGCATTCAATCGCCCAATGGTCACTCATGTATATTGACATTGACAGTTTGGCGACGGAACGTAGGTAATATCTTAGTGTCATCGAGCCATTTTATTCTAATTTGAGATTGAGTCAATGAGTAATACCCGCCCGTTGCCCAAGTGTTTGAATTGTCAGATCGGAGCTCTCGCTTGGTTGCAGATTGTTTCATTATAATATACATATTAGGTACACTTACCTGGTATCTATCATATTCACCGATGAGCCGAATGTTGAAATCTGCTTCCAACGCTTGCAGGGTTCTTTCGTGCCCCGAACGAAGTTTGGCAATGTCTTGTTGAATCATGCCTATTTCGTGAGTGTGCTCGTTCTCCATCGTCTGTCAAAGTTACAAGAATTGTAGTAAACCTGTTTTCTACATAATACGTCAATTATTGGCAATTTGTAACCTCGAATTACCTCGTTCTTTTCCTTGAGCTCCTCGATGGCAGCACAGTACCCTTCGTGTACCTCTTTCAACTTTTCTGCTTGCGTCGCTTCAGCTTGCCGAAGTTGGTATGAGTGTTCAGTTTCTAACTCACTCATTCTTGTACTCAGTAGCTACAATAAAAATAATTATTAAAGTTAATCCATGAAGTTCAGTTTCATAATATTAGGTCTACTTTTATTACTAACATTGATACTATTAATTTTCTCCTGTAAATCTTTCTTGCTGATCAATATTTCCTTCGAGTACGCGAAGTCTTTGTCCAAGGCTATAGCTCTTCCTTCAGCGTTCGTTAATCGCCATATACAAATTGAAGCATCTTCGGCCACCGACACCAGCGTTTGGTCATCATACGCGAGCGCTATACAGGTTACTTTTTTGTTATGCATGTGGAACTCATTGAAATTCGCTTTGTCTAAAAGTGGCAGGTTGACTGACGTCACCCCTCCTTCACCACCAGTTATGAAAAGCATCATGTCAGAACGAGACAGTACTATTGTGTCGAGAGGGCAACCGAGCAGTTGTAGGTTCCTACGGATTGTATTGGAGCCAAGTTCTTTTATTTCCCCGTCGCTGCCTAAAGCGTACGTTGTTTTTCCGAGGCTGAAAATAGTTATGATGTTAAACTAATTTCTTTATTCTGACCATTTCATAATAAGAGAGCACGACTGAAATAAAAACATTGCATAGAATCTAAGTATTTAGGCATTCGAGACAACACAGAGTCACAGATGTTCTAACCTGTTAACAGCACAAGCAGCAAACTGATTTGTCTTTAGTATGACTTCTCCAACTCGCTGGCCAGAAGACATGCTCCATTCATACACAGCCCCTTCGTTGCCACACGACACCAGCCACAGGTCATTAGCTGACCAGGCTAGAGAGGTGATCTAATGAACACGAAGATGATAACTTTTAATTCTTCATGGAAATGAAAAGGGGAATTTTATTCATTACTAGCTCTTCCCGCGACTTCGTTTATAGCCTGTGTTATTCTGATGTCTACACAACATTACAGGAGAGTTTTGTTTAGATCCGTTCAGTGTAGTTTTTAAAATTAAGAGGAAACATACATACATCAGCAGAAACTTTTACGTTTATAATATTATATTAGGATTTATGATGATAAAAGATATGTGATCAGGTGCTCAAATGAGGTTGTTAAATATTGACCCCGGCTATCTTCAGTTGTCTGGGCATCACCAGTGTACCTAAACAGCGTAGACATTTTCGATGGACCATATTGTTTTTGAGCATAATGTCTTTTTTCAATCTTCTATGCTAGTTGCATATATCTCCATTCTCTTTTCATCTAAATTTAGAATTTTAGATCTTACAGTTCCGTTATGTCCCTTTAGATTGAACACGTTCACGAAGGAGACTGATGAGAACACTTGTATGACTTGGCCGTTGACTGCTGCGAAGAGGTGCCCGTTCGTACTGAACTTTGCGCGTTTGCAGTTTCTAATAGGGAACTCCCGCATCACTTCGAAATCATCGATCAGTACAACCATGAATCGCAACTTGTCTGAGAATCCGATTACAGCAAACAGACCTACAACAAAGTAAACCTATTAAAACACCACCAACGTCATCGTCAGCCGATAGATAGTCGTCTACTGTTGGACTTATGCCTCTTCCATATAACGCCATCTTGCATATTTGCGTGCACGCACGACGAAAGAGCGGACCTGGCACACCAACAAACTGTAGCGACCATCAACAGACCACCAATGCACCTTGTGGGGACCTATGTTTTTCAGTAAGATAGCCTCATCGGCTATCAGTTGCCAGTGCTACGTAACACTAACTTTATTTTGAAAGTTACACTATTTTAGTAATAATTATGATTTGAAGCATACCAGTAGGATGTAAAGACACGCAGGAAATTTCTTCCTGATACAACTTTATCATCTCAATATCGTCGGTTAAGTAGTTCCAAATCCGAATGCTCTTGTCCTGTTCTCCAGCGGTGATGAAGATGGGCTTCCAAGCGCACATAGACAGCGCGTTTATAGGTCCGTAGTGCATGGCGGGGCCGAGCTCGGTGAACGGAATCTCAGGGTTCTATAAGAAAATATTCGAGAAAATGCCTTTGTTTGTTTTTGCACGAACTGGCCCCCAGATCCTTTCGAAAATCACGGGAATAATTGAACTTATAAAAGGGTACATTAAACAGCACCCTCTTCAAATCCCTTATCAATATAATGAGTAGATTCACCACCCACTTACTCATCAACACCCAGAACACACCATTATAAGAAGCTGAAATTTATTGAAATAAAACAATTTAACGGGTTATATCGCGTATATTATATCATTTTAGTTCTCGACGTTTTGGAAGCTTTTCAGTTTCCCATGGGCACGGGTGGACTGAGAAAAGATGTATTTTCCTCTGTCAAAATTACAATTTGTGCAAACTACCCATTTTTGAAAAAACAAATAAAGGTCTACATACACGCCGCTTAATAATTTTATTTTAATAATTTACCAAGCAGCATTTTACAAATTTCTTTATTTGTTTTTTCAAAAAGATCATGCTGTAATTTATGGGGTCCATATTGAAAAGATAGTAGGAATTTTAGTATTTTTTATACCAAATGTAGGAATCGTAAAGCAAAAATTACTTTCTTAGGTTTAAGGTCATGAAAGACATGACAGACATGTCATAAAAATGCAACTTGGCCAGTTCAATGCTTCAAATGATGCACGTTTTTTGACAATTTCAATAAATTGTCATCATGTCTACGTTTCGCTAACGGCCCGAATTTAAATAAATCGCGGCGGCGGCGGCGTTGCGCCCACGTCTACTGGGTATTAATCGGGTAAAAAGTATTCTATAGGTATTGGAATAAAACAATTTAATGGATTATATCGCGTATATTATCTCATTTTAGTTCCCGACGTTTCGGAAGCTTTCCAGCTTTCCATGGTCACGGGTGGACTGAGACTCAGTGACTAAAATGAGATAATATACGCGATATAATCCGTTAAATTGTTTTATTTCAATGAGTAATAATTGCGGAAACAGAAGAAAATATTATATTCTATAGGTAACCATCCTCCGATGTCCAGTTATACTTGTCTCAAAAATCGTTGAAATCTGTACAGCCTTTTTAACTTGAGTCAAAGATATACAAAAATACCGGCCGAGGGCGACTCAGACTCGCGAACTGAGGGTGCCGTACAAAATATACGCTACAAACGGCCGTATCTATAAAAATCCAGTGTTAGCAGAGCCCTACTCCTATATTGGTGTCATTTTATATTGGTGACATAGACAGACAAAAAATATTCTGTTTTTAGTATTTGTTGTTATAGCGGCAACAGAAATACATCATCTATGAAAATTTCAACTAACTATCACGGTTCATGAGATACAGCCTGGTGGCAGACGGACAGATCGACAGCCGGACGGACAGCGGAGTCTTAGTAATAGGGTCCCGCTTTTTACTCTTTGGGTACGGAACACAAAAAAACGATTCAGTGACCTTTGAAGGTCACCCAGAGGGACCTGATACAAAATAATAGTTTTTCAGACTAATTTTGTTGATTGTGCTAGAAGAGCTTCCTTAATACCAAATCAACTTTCTAGAACAACTGAAAGGACCCTGTCAATTTCAAAAAGTGTCGAAATAAACGTTTTTTGAGGTATATAGGGCCGTATTTATTTTTTATGTAATGTAGAAGTTTGATTTTTTCACTGCTTCAAGGGGCCGTAGACCTGAGTATATGGTGTTCATTTCAACTCGATACCTCCACGCGTTCTCGAGATAAAAGGTCTCGACTGGCAGACAGACGGACGGACAGACGGACAACAAAGTGATCCTATAAGGGTTCCGTTTTTTCCGTGAGGTACGGAACCCAAAAACGCGGAAAATATGAGAAATCGTCAGCTGGCAATACGGAATGCATAGCGACGACGTGGCGTAACGTAATAATGTGACAGCTTTTTAGGGTTCCGTACCAAAAGTTACAAAAAGAACCCTAATGGTGCGACTCTGTCTGTCTGTCCGACTGTTAGAGCGCTATATCTCAACTACTTATCTATTTGAAATATGGAATATTTATAAACATGATCAGGCCACATATATTGCACAGAAATTATTTAAAAATATTATTTTATTTTCTAAAAAAACGATGAATATGATGGGGGGTAAAAATTAAAAGCCTAGCTTGCCATACCTGCACATTTTTGAACAATTTTGTATTTTTTTTTATTGTGATCAGTTTTTGTTTTATTAAGGAAAAGGTGAAAAAAAAAACACCATTCCCACCCCCTTAATCTCCGAAGTTTACCAAGCGAAAATTTCAAAATTTTCACAATTTGTATAAATATTACACGAAAATTATTGCCTTGTCTCTAACTAGCAAATTTTTTTTTATTTGCAAAAACCTATTTGAACAACCCGGTTGCGTTAAGTTTGCACCTCATTTGTATGTAATGCAATAGATATCAGGTGCAAACTTAACTCGAGCGGTACCGGGTAATAAAGTTAGGGCAAGTGAAAATTTGTACGGAACCCTCGGTGCGCGAGTCCAACTCGCACTTGGCCGGTTTTTTTTTAATAAGCAAAATTGTAGCCATATAAAGAATTTGAATTAAAGGCTTGTGCCACACCCTTCTCTCCCTGGTCTGACTGTAACGCCCAAGTTTCTAAGGATGTATTTACATAGCTCACAGAAATAGAGCACTGACAAGAAAGAACATTTACGGGTTTAAAAAAGGAAGGAAATCGGAAATTAAAAATAACATAAAATGCAAGTGTGTGTGCATTTACCAACCTGCAACATGTGCTGTCCAAATAACTTGACATAATATAGTTGCTTCCGAAGTGTCGTAATGAGTAACGTTTCTTGGTTAGGGTCTATTGTGATGTGCTGTATGGCGTCGAGAGGAGACCAAATTGGGTAATCCCGTGTATGTCTTGTAAGGCAGAAGAAACGACAATATCAGGATTTATGTAAAACTAATGTTAAACTTGGCACAGTTCTACTATTAGGCCCGATTTAGGTTCACTTTGTTTAAACAAGTCCGAGTTCAATACGGAACGCGAGCAGAAAAAGTATGAACTCGCACTTATCAAATCAAAGTGTGAATCAGCTGATACACTAGTTACTAGACTATGAAGCCGTAGGTTGCGAGTTCGATTAAAACACGTATTTGTATTATTAAAAATAAAAGAAAGGAGTTATTTTTATGTTCGTTCTAGATTCTCTCTAAGTAGGTATCTATGTTTATAAACGTACTTATAACATTTTCGTGAAATCCTAAAGACATTTCGCTTCCTCCAGTGATGGGGAGTTTCTTTCTCGAACATGTGCACGTATCCTTGTCCGCAGCCATAAACAAAACCTGTTAACATAAATTAGACTTTCTATACTTTCGTTTCCTGTAAAATAAGCCACATTAGTACCTGTCAGACCTTATCTAGTGCAAAAGGAATCTTAAAGAAATCGTAATATATTAAGCTTTATTTCACGCGTGATAAATAATACATATAATGAAGCAACGTATCGGCGGATTTTTTTGCAAAAAGTAAATTTATAGGACGTGGCTATTTTTTATCTCGAGAAATGCACGAGTCTCGTAGAGTAACGTAGTCTACGTTTGCAGGTGAAGCCACGGGATATTTTGAAACATTGATAAGCAGAGGTGAGACAGATACGTCACACGATTTTTTTTATTCCAGGGATAAAAGAAGGACATTATAAGTTTAAAGATGTTTATTTGTGTGCCTGTCTGTGGCATCGTAGCAATTAAAATAATAAATTTAATGGGACGAATCGAACTAGTCCCATATTATGATACCTACACCTAAGCTCAATATGGCATGTGTTATGAGTACTCACGATGGTATATTTAATAGTTAAATTTACTTTATATACATAGCAAAGATCCAAGACTCAGGAACAAATAATTATGCTCATCACACAAATATTTGCCCTTACCGAGATTTGACCCCAGGACCTTCAGCTTCGCAGGCAACGTTACTCCCACTGAGCAAAACCGGTCGTCACGGACGGCACTTAAAGGGACCGATTTTGAATTATTGTATTTTTCGAGTGTTTTTAGCAATTCAAGAAAATTGGTTCAGCCGTTTGAAAATTACTAACATTCTTCTAGATGTGTTGGGGTGCTTTTTATCGATTCACTACTACTTGTTTATGCCATGATAATAACGTATTCCACAGATTTTCCATTCAGAGAATAGTTACAAGTAATGCTATTCATGACAATTGAATGCACATTTCCACTTTTCCACAAACCGTTAATGACAGGAAATCGTTTGGTTCCAGTTCATTGACTTTCTCGGTTCGGTTAGTGGTAATGTGACGGAATGATGGATGAAGTAGAATAGGTAACTGGTAATTTTCGGAATGCAATAAAATAGCGGCCTTTCTGCCAGAATCGTAGATCTCCGACTTAAATCCAATAGAAAATCTGCTATGTCAATAATCTAAACTTCTGCTGGCTGGCCATTCGATATTTAACTAAATGTTTAATAATATTGTTATTACAAATTAGAAATAAGAACAGATATAGTGCATAAAGAATTGCCACGGGTATTAGGCCCTTATCAGACTAGCGAGTTGTACAAATATCAGTGTCGCCGCGGCGAACTCGCTGCGTAATCGCCTTCATACAAAATTCGCTTCAACTCGCTAAGTGTGATAAGGCCCTTACATCTACTCAATTCGGCTTTTAAGAAAGGGAATAGTTAATTTACGGTTCACAAATATCACAAATAAGGACATTGGGCATAAAGTATAACTATCTCTAAACTAGCTTTTGCCCGCGGCTTCGCACGCGTACTAAACGTAATTTTTAACCGTCTACAAAAAAGGAGGTTCTCAGTTTGACCCTTATGTAGGAATGTATGTTTTTCCGCGATTATCTCGCGTTTGGCTGAACCGATTTAGATGCGGTTCCCTTGTGTGAAGGCAGTTCCCTTATTTTTTTTAAAGAAATGATTGCAATAATTGTTGAATTGTTACGCCGGCAATGACTTACTACTTCTAAGAGATTATGATTAAAGCAGATTTCTACTCTTGAATAGAAACTTTTGCCCGTGGTTTCGCTCGCGTCAAATTCAGGGTAATTTTGAATTTAAAAACCAGCTAAGAGCATATCGGACTATGCTTAGTGTACGGTTCCGCAGCCGATACTACAAAAATAAGCACTACAGACCAGCAAAAGAGCGTATCTTCATGCTTACGTCCTTTTGTTGAGAAGCGGAGTTTTTCGGCAATATCTCAAAAACCGTGTATCCGATCGCATTGCACACAATTTTCGTTGAAAGTATTTATTAACTTTAACGTTTTTAATTGTTTTACGACTTACGGTTTAGAAAATAGAGGGAAGGGGAGGACACAAAATATTCCCTAACTCAATTTTTTTTTTTTAGAAACCTCAAAGGTTGTCTGGAAGAGATAGCTGTTTAGCGATGAGACCGCCTGTTGTTTACCTCTCCTTGAATGTATTGTAATTAACGTCCCAAAAAACTATAGAAATACACCTATATTGATATTTTCACATTTCATCCCCATCGCGCACCAACAGGGAGATGATATTTCACATCCGCTACGTTGGATTTCAAAATCAATGCTATTTTCGTAATTAGCTTGCCAAAAAACCTCAAAAACGACATCCATATTGATATTTAGGCATTTCAACCCCGTCACACCCCGGCAGATTTCAAAAAGAATGCCATTTTTGTAATTATCGTTCCAAAAAACCATAAAAACGACACCCATATTGATATTTTGACATTTCAACCGCATCGCACACCAACACGGAGATGATATTTCACGTCCGCTAAATTGGATTTTAAAATCGATGCCATTTTCGTAATTAACGTCCCAAATAACCATAAAAGCGATACCCATATTGATATTTTCACATTTCAACCCTATCGCACCCCGACAGGGGCGATAGTATTTCACGTCCGCCACGTCGGATTTTAAAATCGTTGTTGTTTTCGTAATCAGCGGCCGGATAAACCAAAGAAACAATACCCATGTCGAGTTTTAGGGGTTGAATTTTCTAAAACCTTGAAACACGTATTTACTAATTTATTGTTAGAAATACTCATGTGAAGTTTAAAATTAAATAGTCGAAACTGATCTGATTTCCCCATACAAACTTTGGACCCTCATTTCATCCCCTAAGAAGTTGAATTCTCAAAAAACCTGAAACACGTGTTTACTCATTTATTGTTAGAAATACTCCTGTAAAGTTTCGAATAAAATAGTCTAACTAAACTTGTTTCCCCATACAAATTTTGGACCTCCATTTCAACCCTTTAGGGGCTGAATTTTGAAAAACTCTTTCTTAGTGGATACTAACGTTATAACAACTACCTATTGTCATAAATTCAGGTCTCTAGGTCCAACAATTTGGGCTGGGCGTTGATTTAAGTGATTCAGTCAGTCAGGACTGCCTTTTATACGAGTATATATAGATATTCTGAGTTCATAATTCGCTTTTCATATTACAAAGAACAATAAATAACCTTTTGGAATATTCACAAAATTTGTGACTGGGAAAGTCTCCTTGTCGGTGGACAGCGACTGCTCACTCTCTGCTTTACTCGGTTCTTTGCTTGACGTACTCGCCTTATCCCCGGTTGCAGTTTCTTCGGAAGCCCTGCAAAATTCCATACTTAGGTACCTGTTCTAAAAATAGACTAGATGTAGGATTTAGGGTGCATTGGAGTAAGACGGAAGTATAGGAACTTTCGAAAGGTTGACTTTAATTGAACGCCTTTAAGAGCATTTTCGGTAAAATTTCAGTCTTTCCCATATTTCAGTCTTACCGCAACGCACTTTATGGCACTTTTACAAGCCTGAGCATTTGGAAATATAGTATATATGGCAACGGAAGACAAGAAACACCACGAGGAAAGCTCCAAGTTTATTTTCTAAAAACATTTAACGTTCGGTGTATTTCTGTGCAATAGGGATGTTAACAAATTTTGTCAACATTGTTTCTTCTTCTACCTTTCCTTTTCCCACCTACGTAGGGTCGGGCCTCCTTGACAGTTTTCGCCAGAGTGCTCGGTTCTGGGTCTTCTGTTCGTCAATGTTCAGGCTCTTCAGGTCGGTTTTAATATTGGACCACCATGTGGACTTTAGTCTGCCTCTTCCTCTCGGTTGCTCAGGAAAGTTTAATGCAATGTTTACGACATGGTCTATTCCTCTTCTCTGAATATGGCCGTACCATCGCAACCGGCCTTCAAGAAGTTTTTCTTTAATTGGAGCTACTTTGAAACTTCCGCGGACATATTCATTCCTTATCCGGTCTAGTCTTGTGACTCCGCCTGCCCAGCGCAACATCTTCATCTCGTTTACATGCAGGAGTTGCTCTTGATGTTTCTTTATAGCCCAGCATTCAGACCCATGCAAAAGAGCTGGCCTCACTGCAGTTTTGTAGATTTTCCCTTTCACTCGTATGGGCATAGGTACGGCTATCGCATAGAACCCCCGATAAGCTTCGCCACTTCAGACACGCTGATTGAGTTCTATGACAAACGTCTGCATGTATATCTGCGTCAGACCTTTGGGAACTTTTTTCCTGTGGTATGTTATAGAACGACCTTTCAATAATAGAAATATTGGTGAAAAACCTCCTCCAATCTCATAAACACTCCCCTAGATACAACAATGTTAAAGTCACATTTATGGACTTTCCCTAAAAACGCTCCATGCCAACCTTCCTGGGAACGTGTCACGTCACACGATCCCACCTTGTATGGGGAAATTAAGAACTTTGTTTTGCAGCTGTGTTAAAACTTGCGTTTATCAAAACGCTTTCATAAGAAAAGTTACCATACATTTTATGGGTTATTCAATTGTATTATTAGTTATTAATATTTTCATCCTTTAAAAATGGACTTTTACAACCGAGTTTAAACTCGTTTTTTTTTTTTCTTTTGAAATGATAAGGAAATGGTAGTTCATATTATAGACCATAATATGAACTACCGATTTTATTTGAATACAGTCAATTTCCGTATTCTATCTACGACCTGGGACCCGTTTCTCAAAAGCTTTTACCTTGTATTACAAGCGGAAGTATATTTCCAACAATATAAATTAATAAATAAAAAAAGAACCAACTTCAAAATGAAATAATGATCTTTATTCTGTAAGTAGGCCACAAGGGCACTTTTACAAGTCTGACTCTACGGCGTTTCCCAAGAGGAGACCACTGAAGAGAAGAAAGCCGAAACAAACTCAACAGTCAGTAATTTTTTCGAAATAACTCTTATATCTATTACAATATTCGTGCTTAGCCTAACCTAAATATATGTTTTGAGTATAAACTCAATGCGTAGTTCTTCAAGGAAACATATCAAAACTTATAAAAGTAGTTGATGACGGATAAAATAAACTAAAAAGCCAAAAATAATCTTTTATGTACGGTACGGATCACATTTGAATCACCTTTTGAAGTCGGTGCCTGAAACATGAGCCCTAATTAGTGACTGGTGGCTTGTGTCTTCATCATCAGTTTCTCTTCACCAAATGATGATTTTCGAGTGTAAATGCTTGTTCTAATTTAATAAACACCGAAATCGCCATAGATGTGCCCATAACATTTAAGGAATTCCTTCGATTCCGCATCGATCTTCAGATCCTCACCGAAATTTTATGGGACCAACTTGGAGATTCCTACTCTTAACCAAAAAAATAATTTTCCAAATCGACTTGCGATGCGCGAATTAAATAACACTAACACTGGTAGAGCCCTCAGTGTTAACTGATGGCTTGTGTCTTCATCGTCGGTTTCTCTCACAGAACAGAAAAAACAGTAGAAGCCTAAAGTAGGCGTGGCACGTGTCCCAACGATGGGCACTGCAGTGCTCAACCGCGCTTAGTACGCCGCCGCCGCTTATTCGTGACAGACGCACAAGCAATTTTCGATAAGCTTAAAAAACAAGGACAAATATGCCGTATTGCTCCATTCTGGAGTGCAGGAATGCTAGCCGGATAAAAAATCTAGCTAATGGTGGCATTTCCTATCATCGGTGAGTGTTATTTAATTAAATTTTCATTTTCATGTAAATTTTGCTTTCGTTCCTCATTTTTTAACATTGTACAATACAAAAATCAATCTTATGTAACTGTAATAAGATTGAATTGTATCTGTCATAATAGTTACAAAACATTCTAGAAGATTGCAGCACATTCACGCTACTCATTTAGTGCGAGGGTGTAGTCGATAGAGTATCGATATCGATAAACCGATTTGTTTTACTTCACAAATGCGAAATATTTTGGGTAGATAAATGTGCATCTGCATGGTTTGTGTGTATAGCTAGAACTTTTTTTAAGCGTACACAAGCAGAAAATGTGTACCTGTACACTAATTTACCCACACAATAAAGTTTTTATTTTATTTTTATTGTTCCGTAGCCAAAGGGGTTCGGGACCGTATTACTAAAACTTCCCTGTCCGTCCTTCTGTCACCAGGCTGTATCTCATGAACCGTGATAGCCCGACAATGGAAAGTTTCACATAATGTATTTTTATTGCCGCTATAACAACAAAATAATACACACAGACTAAAATAAATATATAAGTGGGGCTCACATACAACAAACGTTTTTATATAGTTTTTTTAGATAATGCTACGGAACCCTTTGTGCACGAGTCCGAGTCGCACATGGCTGGTTTTATTTATTTATACCACACTACAAGCAGGCTTTGAACCTGGTTTTTAGTGATTATCGACGTCTTAAAACACCTGTAACACCAGAAACAACACATGCGCATTGCTGACCAACGATGACGGAGATGAAATACTTTTTTGCTAGTCCTTTAACTTTCTTACGTATATATTTGTAGTCAGCTGCAGAGAAACGTGACCCCCCCAACATAAATAATTCTATGCAGTGACGGTCCCGTTTCTCTGCAGATGACCGTACAATAAAATTAACATTATTGTCGTTATACAATACACTTTACAGATTTCCGCAAGATCCTTTTATAAAAGAAAAATGGATTGATGCAACGGGAAGACAAAACTGGATGCCAACAAAAATTAGCACCATTTGTTCTGCACATTTTAGTCAGAATGATTTGCTCTTGTCAGAAAGGGGCAGAAGATTTTTAAAGAATAAGGCTGTTCCCACGCTAAGCATTTATGTTCTGACAAATTTAAGGAAACAAGAGAATGTAAATAGAATCGACAATGATTGTTGTATAGTGGCTAAAAAACGACGATTAGAACCAGGAACATCAAAAAAAAGAGCAGCAGAATACGAGGACGATGTGTTACCAATAAAAAAAAAACGTGTTGCAGAAGAGTCCAAAAAAGTTAGAAAGAAACTGAATTCAAAATGGAGGTTTGGTCCAGTTGTAAATAAAAAACTTCGGGACGACGAAAACACACGAGATCCTGTAAACTTACTAGGTCCGCCAAGTTCTGAAAACGACAATATTACTGTAGCTTCGTCAACTAACTCAAGTCCACGAAAACAAAAATTAAAGGCAAAGTTACGATGGGCTGAAGGTAGAGTACAAAAACAAAAACTAAAAATAAGAAGATTGCAAACACAAGGCCGAAGATTGAAAAGGAAGCTGGAACATGTTGAACAGCTTTTAAAGGAATTACAAGAAAAGTTTTCAATTAGCAGTGAAAATTTAACAAGTTTAAAATACCTAAATGTGCAGGTTAGTTATTATTGTCATTCTAATATCGCTTAATTGTATATTTTTAGGTCAATCTACTAATGCTGGCATACAAGACATAAAATATCTTTGTTTTGCTATTTTTCTAACTAAAAAAGTGAGAATTTGACAGTAACGTATATTAATTTTTTTTTGTAGGTTCAAGATCTAGTTGCACGGCAAGTCAGCAACGTCAAAGCCAATGTTGTGTCTAGGCAGAAATACTCACCCGCTCTGCGTAGTTTCGCGCTTACTCTGAACTACTACTCACCAAAAGCATACGAATACGTGCGTAGAGTATTCAATACGAGTTTGCCTCATCCAAGGACCTTGCAGAAGTGGTACTCGAAGATTGGTGGAGGACCCGGTTTTACCAAAGAAGCCTTCACTGCAATTAAACACAAAACTGACTCCTCCACTTCTCTTGTTGGAACATTGGTTTTAGATGAGATGAGTATTCGACGCCGTATTGAATGGGATGGACGACAATTCCATGGATATGTTGATATGGGTACCGGATTGGAAGGAGATCACTTGCCTGAAGCGAAAGAAGCTTTAGTTTTTTTAATTACGGCGATCAACAGTGATTTCAAGGTACCAGTCGGTTTCTTCCTTGTTGACGGCGTTACGGGATTACAACGAGCTGAGCTCGTTAAGCAATGCTTGGAATTAGCTCACAATGCTGGAATAAAAATCGTGGCTGTAACTTTTGACGGCTGTGCAGCAAATGTTTCTATGGCTGGACATCTTGGTTGCTGTTTAAAAGACTTTAATGTCAAATTCGACCATCCAGTTACGCGTGACCCGGTCGTCGCTGTGTTAGACCCAAGCCACATGATAAAACTGATTAGAAACTCTTTTGAGAATTATAAAACTTTTATAGACGCAGACGGAAACAAGATAGAATGGAAATATTTACAACAGTTAAACAATTTACAATACAAAGAAACTTTCCACTTGGCCAACAAATTAAAAGACCGGCATATTAATTTTAAAAATGAAAGAATGAAGGTGAAGTTGGCGACACAACTGTTTAGCTTCAGCGTTGCTAAATCTATCGAATTTTGCAGAAAGGACTTAAAAATTGAAACTTTTTCGCAAAGTGAGCCTACTGAAAAATTTCTAATGGTTTTTAATAACATCTTTGATGTTTTTAATTCAAAGAACCTACACCAACATGGATTCAAAAAAGCCCTCAACCAAAACAATGCTCACAACATTTTTGATTTTTTGAGCATGGCATTTGAATATATATCCAAACTTAAATTAGAAGATGGAACTCCAGTCCTAAAAAGTTTGCGAAAAACTGGTTTCCTCGGCTTTGTCAACTGCATTGAAGCACTAAAGCAATTGTACGTTACTTTAATTCAAAGTAAGATATTAATATATCTACCGTTCTACAAGTTAAGTCAGGACCATCTGGAACTTTTTTTTTGTAATATAAGATGTCATGGGGGATCCAATAACAACCCTACGGCTAGGCAGTTTATAGCTGCCTATAAAAAAATGCTAGTGCATGTTGAATTAAGAGACACGAATCGAGGAAACTGCTCGGCGTTAGAAAACTTAAGCATATTGAACTGTTCGTCTGCAGAAGAGAGAATCAATAGGACGTCGGGATTCAGCTCTACCGACGAGGAAATATATCTCAGAGAAAATGAAGATTCGGACTATTATGACTGCGACGAAAACATATCTGAATTTGCGCACCATGCCATAGTGCACATTTCTGGTTTCATAGTAAAAAAGATGATAGAATCCATAAGGTGCGATATTTGTGCAAAAGCGCTTATTGCGGAAAAAGATTCAGATCTCCATAAATTAACATCGCTAAAAGATAAAGGGGGTCTACAGTATCCATCAAAGGATGTAATAAAAATATGTACTGTCGCAGAGTCATTTCTCAAAACCTGGGATACCACGAATATCAAGAGGGATGTACTAGATGCTAAAATTCTGAGGCAGTTCGTTGAGTCCAATGTATTTGATTCAATTTCATACCATCAGTTAGGAGAGTTCCCGGCGTCTAACCATGTGACAGATTTAATTAAAGCTGTTATTGTGCGTTACCTCAATGTGCGCATACATCATTTACTAAAGCTAAAGTTGAGAATTTCCAAAAGGCAGTTACTAAATAAATATGTGTTGTTTCAGGGCCAGTGAAATATTTGTTGTACTGTATTTTTTGTATATAATATTTTTTATGTAATTATTAAAAAGAATTCTAATTCTGTTATTTTTAAATAGACATTACAAAACAAACCACAATATTCTAAAATAAGCTAAAACTAAACTCTACAAACTAAACCTAGTCAAACTTATTCTGTTATGTTTTTTTATTTCAAATAAAAAATTGATTTTGTTTCTGTTAAACGACATTTGTGTGGAAATATTTTTACAATATTTACCTTACGTGTAGGCATCAGAGTACGTAGTAAAGTTTGACACCCTATAAACGTAGCTGCGTAGACCGATTTGCATGAGTTTTGCAAATGTAGGTTTGGTGTAAAACATGGTTTAAATGTTTTGATTTTACAAAAAAAATGTTGACGGTAAAAGTTATAAGCAGATAGCAGATGCAAATTTCATACAAACACTAGAATAATAATTATTTTTGCTGGCAACAATCCAACACGGTATACTAGTTTTCCATCCTACGTACACCACTTTCAAAATTCATGCAAATTCGTCTTTGTCTATAAGGTGAAAAACATTATCAGCTTTTTATGAAAACCGTGTTTGTAACAAGCGGACAACGATCCTCTTAATATAATATTTTTTTAATCTTTGAATGCAGTTATTTCCTTTTCAAAACTAAAGGAATGTTTCCTTTTAGCGATATTTGCTATCTCCATTATTTAGAGTACTTTCCCTTCAGGTGGCATTAAAAATGTCCAACCTATTTACTTACCTATAATCTTACACAACGCATTGTCCATATGCAGCCAGGCCAGTTTTATCGATATAGATGTTACAAAAAAGCATTGCACATCCCTAAATACTTCTTAGTTTAGCTACTCGACGCTAGATGTCGTTAAAAATAACTCTTGCAATTAATTCCTCTATTCGACGCCACGTGGCGTTCTGCCCTAATAACTGAAAAAGCATATGTGCCATACAACGTGTATGACACATGGTTATTTTGCCTGGTAGGGCAGCGTGGGTCTTTCACTCGAGTGATAATAATCGAATCCGATAAGTCGTAAGTCCTAAACCTTATGCTCGAATTGGGATATTATACTATAGGCATCAGGTTTTAATTACTTTAGCAGATCAAAGTTTTTTACTTCGTTTTGCACAAGAAACGTTGACCAATTAGCTTGAATATTTATCTGTGCGCATTATTGTGATAGTGTGCATTTTGGCGACATCGGTTCTCTTATTAAACGGGTCGTACGCCGCTTCCCTTGTTTTTATTATTCCGTGGTTTCTCTTCACCAAATGTTGATTTTCAAATGTAAATGCTTAAACTACTGTAATAAATACCGAAATCGCCATAGATGTGCTCATAATATTCGAGGAATTCCTACGAGTCCTCATGGATCCCGGTAACAGGTCTTCACCAAAATTGTATGGGACTAATTTGGATATACCTACTCATGAACAAAAAATAATTTAAATAAAACTATTTAACGGATTAAATCGCGTACATTATGTCATTTGAGCCCCGGCGGACGTTTCGGTACGGTCCACCCGTGACCAAGGAAAGCTGAAAAGCTTCCGAAGCTTCCGTCGGGAACGCAAATGAGATAAAGATAATATACGCGATATAATCCGTTAAATTGATTTATTGAAATGAGTAATAATCGCGAAAACAGAAGAAGATATAATTTTTTTTTCCAAATCGTCGTGTAAATGACGGAGTTATGAGGTAACAAACAAAAAAAATACAACCGAAGTGAGAACCCCCTCCTTTTTTTGAAGTCGGTTAAAAAGAGACTTCCACTTGTAATACAAGTTACAAGCGTTTATAATACGGGCCCCAGTTCAATAAATTAGATCGGGAAAAGTAACGTAAGTACTTATTACGTTGAAATGCTACATTTCTACATATTAGCTAGGAAATATAGTTTAGTGATTTGCTGCAATAGACTTACCTACACTGAATGCCGACAGGACATAAAAGTCTGAGACACTGCTTAAATAAAATATTAAAAATGCTCACTTAGATCTAAAACCCTGAGCACAGCACTTGATATCGTAGAATGCGCGTGCTTGTACCTTTTCACCTATTCGAGTTGTTTATGTTTACTGATCCACCAGGTATTGAGATTTTTAGTAACACCTAAGACTCCTAATTAATTGGTAAGTCCGATAAAGTGGGCCGCGTGCTGCACCCATTAACTCATGCTAATGTTACATTGACCTAGCATCAATAGGCTGAAGGTTGGAATCGCGCCGTTATCTAATGCGCGCTACAACGAATTGTATTCGAAACAACACCTACGTACAAATGTATTTGGACACTTCATACATGTAACCGGACCACATTTTTTATCCAGCAAACATTCATTGATGTTAGTTAGTGTTGACTTAAATATTTTGTTTTTTAGAAACCTTTAAATGTTTTTAAAAGAACTGTCGAAATAAGTGCCACACGACGATGTTGGCTGAAAAACAAATTTTTCAGCTTCTGTTGCATGTATGGAGTGCCCCTCCTAGAAATTTGTATTATTTAACTACCAAACTAAGTAGCGGCATATACATGACACCTTCAAGTATACCTACTCCAAATTTCATCAATACACATCGCGTAATTATTGAGTAAAATTCCTTTGACATACGGACGGACGGACATGGCGAAACTATAAAGGTTCCGTTTTTGCCATTTTGGCTACGGAACCCTAATTTGGAGCGAAATCTTTTTATCATCACTCACTCAGCCTCAACTTTCTTCAGCGACATCTCCATGACGTCCAAAGCGTTAAAGACGCAGTTCTGCCGCAGTTCACCGTTTTCGACCATCATGATGATGCCGTTGTCGGTGCCGAACAGGATGCGGTCCGGCGTCAGCCACATGCACGTCGTGATGTTGATCTATACGTAAATAATACGTAAGGGCACATAATAAATACTAGAAAAAGTAAATACTAGCGTAACAGATGCTTCACTTGTAAAGAAAGAGAGTGTGTCCAGCTGTTCACCAATACAGAATACAACACAAATGCTACGACACGCTTTCTCCATCTCACATTGGGCTTAAATTAGTAACAGTCACCTAAAGACTCAGAATACAGGCCTTATTAAGCTTACCATGGGTTCGATTTGTGTAAAAATTGTCCCGTAGATAATATTTATTTAGTTGCCGCTGGTATATAGGCTAAGTCTCAACTTGTCAATATAAAAATACAAAGGTTATTAAAACTGCAAGTACTGTGATTCAATAACCAATAACCTTAAATCCAATTGCGGAGGTCTAATGGCGTCACGTTCTATCGAGAGAACAAAATTCAAAGAGTAGTAAATGAGACATTATGTACTCGTACCGTACCTATTGCTGAAAAGGCGTCGTGAGCGCACGCGGGCTCTAACTATTCGGAGACTAGGGAAGTAAGTGAATGTTGATCTAACTATACGTGCATGCGAGCACTGATTCAGCAATGACCTTTACCCAGTTACAAAGGCTTATGCACGTCATTAGAGTCAGACGTTATGTTCTACGTGTGTTATTTTATTAAGCTACTAGAAGTTGCCCGCAAACTTCGTCCGCGGAGAAAAAGAAAACATAATCCTATTTTGTTCTAAAGCATAGTCGGGTAAAAAGTATCCTATAACCATCTGGAGATACCCAGCTACCCGTGTATCATAATATGTAAAATAGTTGAAATCCGTTTAGCTGATTTGTAGGTGAAGCCACAACGACACATGCAAAATATCCAAAAAAAATATATTTTTGAATCAGTGTCCTTCAAATAGTCCGTTAAAATATTTTTTTTGAAAATATCTTCTATGTACAGACACTTCATTTTTACAACTGTAAATAAATATGTCTATACAGCAAAATAAGTGCCAGTAAAAAAAAAAAAAGAGTAATTTGCATTGAGTGGGATTGGTTCCAAAAGCTTGTGAAAGGTACCAATTGTCTATTGTGAGTGTTAAATCATTCTGTCTCAGTGATAAGTCACTGATTCCCTGCATTAATATCAGATGTATCACAGGGGTCAAATATCTAAAGGTGTTTAAAACTGGCAATAATACAGCAGATTATTACTTAAACACGTTAAAGTAATGACTTACGTTTTCAGCTTTGCACCACCCCCATTGTCTCCAAACTGTTTCAGAGACATTCATGATACGAAAGGTATATGGTCCTGTGATTACCACTAATGTCGCATCTGCAGGGTTGCATTGAACCTAAGAAATAGACATTTTAAAACCAGAATTCCATACGCGTTGGGTGTTATGCGTAAAGGTACCTTTCTTTAGTTAACGCAGGTCTAAAATAATAAAAAACCGGCCAAGAGCATGTCGGACCATGCTAAGTGTAAGGTTCCGCAACCGTTCATACGAAAAAATGCCTACTACAGATGAAATAATTACTTATTCTTATTACCTTCTGGAAGTTATCGATTATTCGCGCCAAATTGAGCGGAAAGTTTTAATGCAGTATGGCAATCAACTAATATGTGTAACGTTCGAAGTATAAGGACACCACACGCGCGCGGCACTTAAGCCATTTTAAAGAAAATTATGAAATTTTGCGACAACTCAAAAACGGCTCGACCGATTTTATGCAATATAGTTTTCATTGAAAGTACTTATAAGACCTCTTTTTCATGAATTTTCCCATATTTTTGACCCGTGGTTGAAAAGTTTGAGGGGGGGGGACGCTATTTTTTGGATTTCTGGAGCAAATATTTACAAGTGCTGATTTTATCAAAAAATAAAATTTGGAGGCCCCTATTATTTTTAAAAGACCTATTTAACGACACCCCACACACTAATGTTGGAACGAAAAAAAGTCACCCCCACTTCAGTTATACGAGAGGTACCAGTAAAAAGTTTTTTTTTAGTTTTTATTTTACCGTTTTGTCGGCGTGATATATTCACATACTCATACCAAATTTCAGCTCTATAATACATACTAATGTTCACGGAGCTAAGCCGCGGACGGACAGACAGACGGACATGGCGAAATTATAAGGGTTCCTAGTTGACTACGGAACCCTAAAACCATTCAAGCTCCTACATTACCTACCTACTGTTTCCGTTACCTTTTGGCGGCTAAAGTAACGCTTTTCTTCGTCTTGATGAATCACGAGAAATTTTACACGAGCTTTCCATTTTTGCATGATAGCGTTATGTAAAATAATCAGGTAGAACTCAAAAAAATCTTACACTCTCAACGGTCCCTTGGCCACTTGGATTTTGCGCTTTGGCATGGCTCTCCACCTTTCCTTTATCCCAATTGTAATAGTACAAGTACCAGTCAGGTTCGCCCGTTATAGCCACCAGGTACTTGGAGTCGAAGGAAAATTGCACGCAAGCGAACTCCCGCGCAGTCGAATTTTCGAACGGGACCGTCAAAATTTTACGACGTTTGCACGTCGTCATGTCGTATATCGTTATGATGGGTTTTTGACCTTCTTCAGCTATCTCGTTGAGTGCAAGCCATCGCCTGGAATAATCCATTAGTGCTAATAGTTTTAACGTCTTACGGCACTATAATATACCTTGACAAAACATACCTATCTGTAAATCCCGTAACGTATTTTACTATACTTTGATACTACGTAACCACTTGTAGACTGTGAAATCTATATTTACTTTTTAATTACATTAGCAATTTTAATTACATTAGGAACCAGTTACACCATGTAATGTGTGCATAAATTAAAAGTGAGAACAATTTACCTGTTAGGAGCCAAGACTAAAGACTTGATAGGTTTGTGCTTGTCTTGAAGTTTAATAAACTTCTGCTTCTTCTGGAGATGATTGTACACGACTATGACGCCGCCTGCCGGGTATATTATATCCGACTCGGTCAGGTAATGTGCATTGTATCTGTCAAATGATCGCACTAGTTAAACCCGGCTGTTGTTGGTATGAGTAATAAACTGGTTGGCACAAGCAGGTTATTGCTAAATTGGCGTCATTATATCAAGACACCGAAAACATTACTATGTACTAAAATAAAGCAAATTACAGCATTTACTTGCAATGAACGGGTCACTTACTGGATGTCGGTTCGAAGTCCGTAGAAAAAGCGGGCCGAAAGATTCGGCGGAGGAACTGCTGCCGCCATATCTTGTTATTTGAGCTAAAATAAACACTTTCCTAGAATAAAATTACGAATATAGTAAAGAAAATATTACAAAACTATCCTAAACACCGATAGGAGTTTAGACGACAGTGACTTGACAGTAGCACTCCCAACTGCATCGTCGTCATGGATACCACGGAAACTAGGTTGGCATTTCATAGATACGACTACCTAACTACATAAACTTATCTGTCACGGTATATATATTCACTAAATAAGAATTCAAGTAAACAAAAGGATCAAAGGAATCTATCTTTCCCGGAAAAATATCATCCACTGATCCGACTGATCCAAGCATTAACTATTTTATAATTTGCACTGTGTAGATAGCGGATAAATTAGTTAACTCATTTTAATGTTGGGGCCATAATCTAGAAGAAAGAAAACGGGGAACAGCAAAGTGCACGTCGTAGGATCCCATCGTAAACAAAATAATCAAAAGAAACAAAAATGTTATCCTCTAGAAATTACCATCAAAATTTGTTTCGAGGCTCGACAAACCTTAATCTAAGTAGATATACACAGATACAATTGGCGCTGTTTGGATCATGGACAAATGAATTACCTAACTCATTTGAATGTTAATAAAGTAGAAAAAGACGGGCTGTAAACTGCGCATTGTAGAATACCGCTTGTCATTTAGCCGCTCCACCTGATTGGTGCTCAATGCCGTCTGCAGGAGCGCATCCTCTCCGCAATTTCCGAGACGAGTCGCAGCTTCCTCCAGCCCACGCTGACTACTCTTAATTTAATGGATTTCTGCGAGAATGTTTATGTTGACAAAATATTAAGTAAATAATAGTAATATCTCTTAATAATCTCTTTCTTAGAGTCTTGAGCCAACGAACGGTGTCCCATTGCACATTATCTTTAAGTTTGATTTTAGGTCAACGTTTTGTACGAAAGTTGAGAGTAAATAGGCATTTACTCCAGGCGTCATTTATTCGTCACTTAACGTCAAGTGAGATCGTAGTGAAGTGCTAGTAAATATGATGTCTATGTAATGCACTACCTACCCTTGGTCACTGAAAATGTTGGCTTCTAGTTTTTTCCACAACGAAGTAACAGAAGGATCGAAAACGGCCCGAAAGACTTAGAGACAAGGATGGTACAGCCGTGCCTTTTTTTGACTCTTCTGATCGACTTGGCGAAGAAAAATATAAATATAGAAATAGGTAGACAACATTACTTACTGAAGAAATTAAGTAACACCTCAAAGATCAAAACGTGGGTTCACCAACTTGGGAAAGTGTCTATGAAAAAAATTGTTCAAATTTGTCTAAGGTTAAAAAGTTCGAAGTGGAATTAAACACAACACATCTAGGTAGCCTACCGTCTGGTAGGTACACTTTCAGTCAGAGTAGGTACATTCGTTATTAAAGATTTTGATACGGCTCTCTTTCCAATTGCTGCAGCTGGTGTTGTATGCTTCTTTTTTTGTAAAGGCAACTCAAATTGTTTGTTAATTGATCAGTTGAACTATTGCATGCCTAGATGCATTCTTAAACAAGTGTTTGTTAACAAATGTTTATTAGATGCTGTTGAGCGTCCATCAAAGGAGATAACGTCCATTAGCGGCTGACCCAGTCAATGAATTGGCGATACCGGCCAATTGACGGTGGCGGTGGCGCAACAAAGAAGCTTGCAACTCTCACAATATCCTGTCAGACTCAATTGGGTACAGTATTATCTACACCAAGACGTTATTACTTATAGAAATTGTATACATTATACGCCTTATTGATGTGATGGGACAAGTGAAATAAGATCGATAGGATTTTGTAGAAAATCGATGCCGAGCTTACGTTATTATTTCATAGTGTTTTCTGCATGTTACCTTAATTGCGTGTCTGTAATTTAGGAGAGAAAATTACTAATCAGGTCGCTTTTTACTGATAAGTGTCGCTCTGTAGATATTTGTACATGCTACGTAAGTCATAAAATATATTTCAATATATACTAACACAAAAAAGATAGTTGAGTCGATCAATTACTACAATTGTCTTGTAATGATACGGCCTACTTAAATAATGACAGTATTTTTGTACAGAACGTATATTTCTTTTGTAGTGTGATTTGAGTGTGGTGCGTTAGCGTCAAAATATACCTATGACCGTGTGTAAACTAAATTAAAGGAACAAAAGGAGAGATAACTAAATCTGTCTTTATTGCCCGGCACTTCGCCAACTCCGTAGCCTTTTACCTACCGCAACAAAGAGTGCAAAAAGGGATCTGCGGTTTGATTTCCCTTTAACAACAACTTTAGAGACATAGCTATAAATGTATTTTTCCATCTTATTTCTAGTCGTGTCAGTACTAAACCACGAAAAAACTTTTTCACGAAAAACTTGTCACGAATAGACTTTATCACGAACAGACCATATCACGAAAATAGACCATATCGTTCGGTTCGTGCAGCATGCAGTTGAAAACGTTGACACAACCACATGTTTAGACCTCCGATTTTGAACGTCTGTAACTCAGCCAGGGTCAAAAATATAATGTTCAGACGCAACACGCTAAACCCTGGACCTTGATACTGTGACTGTCACACAGGAAACGGACACAAACAGCTTTAAATGCACAATGGCTTAGGTCAAGCAGCAACTATTTTAAGATGCAGAATGTGTCAGAATGTGAGGTGAGCAAGCATTCGAAGGGAGGGAACGTTAACAATGCATGCGGCTAGCTAGCTGCCCTTAATGGCAATTCACAGGGAATCGATAATACCAAGGCGGAGTCCATTTCGGGTGGTATTTTGGTCGCTAGTGAGTCGGCTTGCGTGTGGTGGTAGCTACAAGATTAATAAGGGCAGCGGTTTACCCAGTATACCCTGTGGGCGTTATTTAAGTACCAAATAAAAAGGTGGTTTTTATTTTGAACTTTGATAGTACTAAACAGGGAAATCGTAGTTTGTATGCACCATTTCGCCCGCATGGGTTTTTGTTGTCTGTATGTCAGTAAAAACAATATCTCCTGTCCAAGATTTCAAATAAATAATTCGATTGATTGAAAGGAAGGGCTTTAAACAAAACCTTCACATACCCAGTTAGGTCACATTCCTATAGAGAATGGAACTGGACTTTATAGTGACTGCAAAGGAAGCACAATAAATATTATTCTTCCATGTTCAGACATCTATCTGATATTTCTGCTTACGTTAAGAGGTAATTTCATTAGGTACCTACGAGGGTTGCTACTTATATATCCGGAAACAAAAAAACAAACAAACGTACACGGCTGAAAATAGTTTTATTGTTTTTCAAAGTATTCCCCTTGATGATCTATGCACTTTTGCATTCGCGTGAACCAATTTTTAAAGCACTTCTGCCACTCCGCCTGAGGTACCTCCATAACGTGTTGTTTGAATGCGTCGACAGCATCTTCAGCGGTCGAAAATCGTTGACCGCGTAATTTATTCTTTATATTTGGAAATAAATAAAAATCGTTGGGTGCCAAGTCAGGGCTGTACGGCGGATGACCCGTTAATTCCACATTTTGACCCTCCAAAAATAGAGTTGTTTCGCGTGACGTATGACAGCTGGCATTGTCATGATGAAGAATGATTCTTCGTCGCTGGTTAGTTTTACGAATTTGTTCAAATTCTTCCGGTAAGCAAATGGTCGTGTACCACTCTGAATTAACCGTTCTACGGTTTTCTAGTGGCACTGTAGCTACATGGCCATTAATACCGAAGAAGCAGGCCACCATTTGTTTCAATGTACTTTTTGCACGAGTAACTTTCGTAGGGTTCGGCTCATTTTGAAACACCCATACCGTTGATTGTTGCTTCGTTTCGGGATCGTATGCATAGATCCAGGATTCGTCACCTGTATAGATGTTATAAACGGCTTTTGAGTCACCACGGTTATATTTTTTTAACATTTTATTGCACCATTCGACGCGAGCATGTTTTTGCTCATTTGTTAAGTTGTGGGGTATCCAACGCGAACAAATTTTTTTTACAGCCAAATAATTATGTAATATGCTATTAATGCTGGTCATAGAAATACCCAGAGTCGCCTCTATCTCGCGGTACGTAACATGTCGGTCGTCCATTATAAGTTTTCGCACAGCCTCGATATTTTGTTGTACAACGACCGATTTCGGGCGACCTGCCTTAACTTCGTCCGTAAGCATACTACGTCCACGATTGAACTCACTAAACCAGTGATACACAGTAGTTTTAGATGGGGCTTCATCACCAAAAGTTGAAGTTAGTTGATCTATGCACTGTTGTTGCGTTAAACCACGCCGAAAATCATAATAAATCATAGCACGAATATTTTCACGAGTGAGTTCCATTCTTGCTGCGAGATGACATTTAAAACCCGTCAAAAACAAAACACGAGCGTTAATAAGGAAGAAAAAATATACCTTATATACTTAAAAAAGTTCAAATTTTACCATGGCGGTCAAATATGCTATTTAAGAAGATTGTAATCCCGGTTTCCGGATATATAAATAGCAGCCCTCGTACTAGAAATCAAGCGTTACCTACATACTAGTAAGCTAACTTGTTATCTAAGCAAATATTCGCCAAATAGACACCCGAAGAAATTGTCCAATTCGTCAACTTATAACATCATCCTCGTGATCATCCTCAAGGTAAATTTTCCAAAGTTTACACGACCTTCAGTTCCTTGTGGGTGACGCGACCGAGTCGCGCACGATGACGTCACCTTTCATCATCATGCAGATATAGGCAGCTGGTCAATGTGAATGCTAAAGTTGTACCGTTTGTTTATCATGAATTTGTCGCGTCAACGTTGGAAATAGAATAGTTACACGATACGAAGTTTCCTCCGAGTGAAACCATGTTCTCAAATAACGACCTCAGTAAGCAATTGGTCCGTAATTCCGTATGCAACGCAACTACGCCAATGACTTGGTAATTAACAGCGTAATTTGATATTATAGAGTAATTAATAATTTAATATTATATCCAGACACGAACTAGATGTTAAGGTCGAACGGGCAAGTATTTCAATAGGCGCAGTACGCAATAATACCGATTAATTTGGTAAACATTTAATACCCAAATGTAAGTTTCATTAAACAATTGATAATGATGTGAGAAAATGCTTTGTTAAATGGACATGCGGTAGGAGCGGCGTGCTCTGAAGCATGCGACTAGCGAAATGACGAAGGCATGTGATAGCAGAAGCGCCGCGCACTGGTACTGGTAGCGCGGAGTTGTAGTGTGCCTCCGTCCGCGACGCCGAACGCCGCGACGGCCGTCCGCGCTCACCGGCGTAAACAAACCCAACTATTACTTATCTCGCGATAAACCGAACCGCTATCAGACCGTGATAACTCAGTGTGATAAGAGATAACGAACCGAGTGCTCTACGTTAGCTTTGGTGTATTATGTAAAACAAGGCATATTTTGTGGATCAATCATGGCAGCGACGACGGGTCGGAAGACCCACTCCATTTACGACTACCCTGAACACCTGAATCCCTTCCACGAGGATGACAACCACAACAAGATCAGGTTCTGGACGATCGGCAGGAAGCTCAGCAGGACGAACAGCATCAGTTTCTCAGGGATTAAGGACCTGAAAAATTCATGGTAAGTTGCTGTAAGTTGTAAGCAGAATTAGTTAGGGATCCGAAACACCTGTGTTACGGTCATGTAGAGGTAACGTTAAGTGAAAACACAGTCTATCGTTACCAAGATATGCAAAAGGTTGGCAAGTATGAACCAGAGTGACGTTTGCGAGCCATCGGTCCGGACGTAGTCTTTGGCCCTTATTGTTTGCTAGTTACGGTGAATAACTTGATATTGAAAGTTAATGTGAGTTTATAATTCTTGTTATTGTATCATTGCTGAGACGTTTTGTACTTAACTCGCCGACTACACGGACAATCCAAGCTCAAACTTAAAGTTATTGTTATCATAATGATCGCTTAGTGGTTGATCATGTGAACCAGTATAACATAACATATAATATAAGTAACAATAATTAATAATTTCATCGCTATACCAATAATGATAAGTATTACATCTGAATTCTAACTCTACGCAATGCAGAAGCAGAATACTCGTCTTTTCCTCATTTCAAGGAGAAACTTCTGAGAAACGTATAAGATACCTAGTGCACGCACTGCGGTCTCTCTATCGTTTACATTTTATCAGTTCGAGTGTATATCGAATGGTTCTAAATTGATATTGTTCTCAACTGCCATAACCTTGGTTTACCAATACATTTTCGCGGTTTGAAATATTATTATTTGCGGCCTCGCTCTCGCTTAGTACCTAAATAGAAATTTTATGAGTAGTCCCTAAAATAATGTTGCGCTAGATCTACTTCTCATACTCCTTATGAATCCGATTATTGGTACTTGTACAGTCAGCATCAAATAGTGTGTAGCATCGAAAGTAGGGTTGCCTACTATTTCTTAAGCAAATATAGTATTTGCCAGCCCAAGGTACAAAAAATATAGTTCTCTGAAAAACAAAATAGTACAAAATACTTAAGCGTGAAAATTGATTCATTAAACATAATGCATAATATTTACTTCTTACTAACATTCGGCCTGTTATTGCAATTGGGTCGGGCTACTATCTGAGTTGATAAAGGCCCATTTCTCCACTGCAACAACATTGATTGGTGCATAAAATCTAGTTGATATGCGTAAGAACTGACCGAAATATAGTATTTTTGCATACTCAAAATACAGTACAATGCTATATATTATAGTACGGTTGACAACCCTAATCGAAAGCGTCGAATATATCGCAACGCATCTTTATTCTTATAGACATAAAGATATGTGTTGATATATTTGTACAGAAAGGCATCCCAATGTTTAATCATCTTAGCTTTAATAATTGATACTTACCTTCTTTTTCACCTCTATTGCTATTGCTACTACGTATCTAATGAATGAGGCAGTATACAATAATGGAATAAATAGGAATTTGCCTCCAGTCTTTTTTAGGGTTCCGCACCTCAAAAGGAAAAAAACGGAACTGTCCAGGCCAAACAGGTCTGTCCGTCTGTCTGTCAAGGCCCTTTATCTCGGGAACGCGTGGAGGTATCGAGTTGAAATTGTCAACAGTCTCTTGAAGCTGTGAAAAAATTAAACTTCGAAGTTTACGTATAAAAAAACCGGCCAAGTGCGAGTCGGACTCGCGTACCGAGGGTTCCGTACAAATTTTTACTTACCCTAACTTTAATATTTTCTTCTGTTTCCGCGATTATTACTCATTGAAATAAGAGTTTTTCTTTGCAGCGTTTCTTTTCTCCTCAGTACGCCTCATTTGTAAAATGCTGCTTGGTAAATTATTAAAATAAAAATAAAATAATTAAGCCCTTCTGCAACATGTGTAATTGTCTTTACAGCTTGGGTCCATCTGGCATGTATGTACACCTTTATTAGTTTTTTCAAAAATGGGTAGTTTGCACAAATTGTAACTTTGACGGAGAAAAATGTATCTTTTCTCAGTCCACCCGTGACCATGGAAAGCCGAAAAGCTTCCGAATCGTCGGGAACTAAAATGAGATAATAATCGCGATATAATCCGTTAAATTGTTTTATTACCCTAACTTTATTACCCGGTACCGGTTGAGTTAAGTATGCACCTGATATCTATATAATTGGATACAAATCAGGTGCAAACTTAACTCAACCGGGTTGTTCAAATAGGTTTTTTGCAAATAAAAAAAAATTGCTAAGTAGTTAGAGACGTGGCTATAATTTTCGTGTAATATTTATGTTTATTAATACAAATATATTTTTAAATATTTCCTATGCAATACATGTGGGCTGACCATGTTTATAAATATTCCAAATTTCAAATAGCATAAGTAGTTTTTGAGATATGGCGCTTTAACAGTCGAACAGACAGACAGATAGAGTCGCACCATAAGGGTTCCTTTTGTACCTTTTTGGTACGGAACCCTAAAAAGATACGGCCGTTTATGCCGCAAAGAACGTATATTTCGAAACTTTTTGAAATTGATAGGGTACTTCCAGTTGTTCTAGAAACTTGAAATTTGGTATGAAGGAAGCTCTTATACCACAATCAACAAAATAAATCTGAAAAATTATTTTTTATGTCGGTCTGTCTATATCACATATCAATAACCAATATAAAATGAACGAGCACCGCGTACATTTTGCTTAGGATAGGGTTCTGCTAACACTGGATTTTCATAGATACGGCTATTTGTAGCGTATGTTTTGTACGGAACCCTCGGTGCGCGAGTCCGAATCGCACTTGACCGGTTTTTTTTTTGTAATTTAATTAAAGTTTGTTGCCAACACATCACACCTAAGCTTGTGGCGCGTATTTCCCATACAGATGACTCTAATCCACGCACTATATTTATCTACTTATAACTCTAGTCACTACGTTTGACGCCTAGGAAATGCAATCGGTTAATTTATTTTTATGAAAAAGCCGTCGGTTTCGGTTAGAACTCGGTTTTTCCCATACCTACTAGAAATGGCTGTTTGCCGCTATATTCAGTGCCACTGACATCTAAATACAGAAATGTGTTTTATAATTGTAACCAATAAATATGTCCTTATGAATAGGAAATTAGGACAAGGTAGAATTGTAGAAGGAGAATTCACAATTGATTTGACTATTGCCAGACCGGTGATTTACAATGACCGAACAATAAGCAAACATTACGAAACGATTTGTGACGCAAAACTTTTGACAGCAGCTACAGAAGCGCTTTGGAGCCATCCACAAATTACGCGTAATCTATTCATATTTTTCATGACGTTCCTTCTGGACCCTTTCCCTTTCCCAGATTGGTTCAAATAAGGAATCATAAATATCTACTTATCTAGAGTCGTGACATAGATAGACTTACCTCTACCTATCATATAATCCCTTTGTTTAAAGTTAATGAGTCTGATTCAGATTTTTCCAATCAGTAAGCAAGTATATTTATCTTCATAATGATTTTGTATATTATACAAGTGATAATTAACATTATTGTTATGGACTATTATAGGTCGATTTTACAAAACTGCTCAGAGTGTAACGAAGAATTCGATAAATTTATCGGATACCCATAAAAGTAGTATTTACAAATGCTATTTCAAATGGTACAAAGAACCGATTCAAACGTGACTACCTATATACATATTATTACTACCTATATACATTTTATAGAATACCTTATCTATACTATTATAAAGTTGTAAAAATGAAATGTCTGTACATTGAAGATATTTTCAACAAAATTATTGTTATGGACTATTTGGAGGTCACTAAAACGAAAAAGATTTTTTTGGATTTTATGTATGTTTGTATGTAGTGTCGTTGTGGCTTCATCACGCAAAATCGGCTAAACGGATTTCAACTATTTTTGGTACACGGGTTGCTGGTTATCTCCAGATGGTTATAGCATGCTTTTTACCCGACTACGCTGAAGAAAAAAAGAGGGGTTATGACTTTTTCTCCTCCGCGAACGAAGTTGCAGGCGTCTTCTAGTTATATATAAAACTCTTGCGTTACTGACCTATTGAGAGACAACGCACAGCCCAAACCGCTAAAGATAAAAGCATGAAACTTGGAACGTATATTCTTTATAGTACGTGGACGTGTACTAAGAAATAATCTTTCAAAATTCAACCCTTAAGGGTGTGAAATAAGGATTGAACCGTTGTAAGGAAATTGTTCATTTGGAGAGTTATGGACTTGAATGTTTGTATAAAGGTTTCTTACCAATGATTAAGCGTTGCTATAAAATTTCATCCCCTAAGAGGGTTAAAAAAGAGTTGATAGATTGTATGGGAAACATGTCGTTTTTAAAGTTAGACGCTTAAAACTTCGGTCACAACCTCCTAATGTACAGTGAAAAATATTGAAAAAGGCATATTTGAAAATTCATCCCGTATCGGGGTTAAATTGGGGTTGAAAGTTTGTATTGAAAACCTGTCATCAATTGATTGACTGTTATAGTATTTCACGTATAGAATCTTCATTTGAAACAAAGAAATTTCATTTCAGCATTTTTGGAAATTCATTCTGGGACGAAAGTACAATGGCGCAGGGTGTTTTGAAGCGCTGAATAGAACTTTGAAAGACATTAGAGACTTCCATCAGACTCTGCCCGTAGTTCCGAGGGGAACCGAGCTGATGAAGTTAAAACTTGCATTAAGGCGTCAAATATTTGGCCTTTAATCAAAAAACTCCACCTTAAGATAAATATGCGAGTGCACTTTAAGGGCGATATTTGCGCTGGAGAATTCTCCAACCTTCTTACGGAAATAGGAAATGGAGAATATCCCGAAACTGAGGGAAGGATTACAATTTCATCGGATCTCGCCTTAGTTGTGCGGACCGTTGACGACCTAAATCTCTCAAATTTACCCAGATGTTCAAAATCTACATAGCAAGTCCATGGAGTGGTTGTGTGAACGAGCGATTCTGAAGCCTAAGAACGACCAGGCTTCCGTTATTAATAACATTTTATTGAAGTCGTTCGAATGTTCAGAATACGAATACAAGTCTGTGGACTCTATAACGAACACGGATGATGCCATACACTATCGCGTAGTTTTTAAATGCACTTAACCCACCCAGCCTCAGCCTACCTTCTCACATACTTATCTTAAAAATGGGTGCTCGAGTAATGTTGCTGTGAAATCTCAATCAGCCGAAGATGTATGTAGAGGCGCACTTAGGAGGATTTTTTAAAATTCGAGCTACACGCGGACGAAGTCGCGGGCAAAAGCTTGTGTATATATATAAGGTTTTCATATATTTTTACAGCTCTTCAAAGAACTTCTCCCCTCAACACCCAACTTCTATATCGTATGCCTGCTATTATGAAGTTGTAAAAATGAAATATCAGTACAGTGCAGATATATTTAAAACTTTAAAATGCGGCCGCCCGCGACTTCATCCGCGTAGATTTTAGGTAAAAACAGAGATATGAATGAGGAAAACTTTTTTCTGTCAGTTGTCCGATGCTGTGCATGTTTGTAAAAAAATACTCAGAAGATATTCAGCAACCAACGGATTTAGATTGAGAAAATGGGGATATTGAACATTATTCCATAAGAAGGCAATAAATAATACTTTTAATTTTGACGCCTGCAAGACTATGATAAGAAGAGACCGGCGAACTTCCCGGCACTGGCCAAAATGAAATGTCCTAGAAGGTACCTCGGCGTTTCAAAACGATTGTATTTTAAGGCGTACCAAAAAATGGTTGTCTGTAAAGTCGGTTTACGAACGATAATTTTACGTGTTAACGTCATAAGAAAACCGACGTCATAATTTTACTACGACACCTATTTTTTGTCTCCCTCCCTCCGTCCCTCTCTCTCTCTCTTTCTCTCCCTCTATTCTTCCCTCCCTCCCACCCTCTCTCTCTCTCCCTCCCACCCTCCCCTCTCTCTCTCCCACCCTTCCACTCTCTCTACTTCTCTTCCTCTCTCCCTCCTTCCCTCCCTTCCTCTCCCACTTCTCACTCTCTCTCTCTCTCTCTCTCTCTCCATGATTCATAACTCATTAACTAACACATAACTCACAGTCTCTTTGCAATTTCAAGTTCCTAAGTCAAAAGATTTTACGTTGCACATACAGATTTGCATCCCTTGTTTTACCTCCTTAGGGGATGAATTATGAAAATCAAGAATATAAGTTTCTTGATTTTCAACACACAATCTTTTCACGAAGTTTCAAGTTTCTAAGTCCAATGATTTCACGTTTCATACACAAAGTTCCATCCCTTGTTTTACCCCCTTAGGGGATGAATTTTGAAAACTTAAGAATATAAGTTTCTTGATTTTAAACACACAATCTTTTTGCGAAATTTAAATTTTCTAAGTCCAATTATTTTACGTTTCACATACAAAGTTCCATCCCTTGTTTTACCCCCTTAGGGGATGAATTTCGAAAAATCAAGAATATAAGTTTCTTGATTTTAAACACAAACTTTTCACGAAATTTCAAGTTTCTCAGTCCAAAGATTTTACGTTTCCCATACAAACTTTCATCCCTTGTTTCACTCACTTAAGGGATGAATTTCGAAAAATCAAGAATATAAGTTTCTTGATTTTAAACACACAATCTTTTCACGAAATTTCAAGTTTCTAAGTCCAAAGATTTTACGTTTCCCATACAAACTTTCATCCCTTGTTTTACCCACTTAGGGGATGAATTTCGAAAAATACTTTCTTATCCCTACGTTATAAACATACGTCGTTATCGCGGGTACAAAAACGATTTGACAGTACAGAAAGATTATGAAAAACAAGCAATAACAGACGCGAAACTCATTTTGAGGAACATCTATGCCTACTCCTACGAGTTTAAAATATATCACACATTAGATATTTCTAATACCCAACCTCCATAGTTGACTTGAGTACCAATACAACTTAAATAGATTAACTATGCAGTCGCAATGCAAACTCTTTAATATTTTTTCCTATTTGACATTGTCATTTGTTAGTAAGTACATTATCAATTATCCGTACTGATAACTGTGTGTAATATATTAATTGCCGAGTGCTTTTAAAATGCCGCGAAGGAAAAAAACGTGCGATGAATTTGTGGAGTTGTGGACAAAGGATTATCCTGAATTACAGGCTCGCGATGCAAAATTATATTGCACTAAGTGCAATGTTAGTTTCCCCCAGAGAAAAGCTTCTATGGAACGACATTTCAACTCGGAAAAGCATACATCCGTCAAAACAGATTTTAGGATGGAATTGAACAAATTTATGGTAAGCTGTAATATACCATGGTCTCAGTTAGAAAATCCCATATTCAAAAATTTTATCAATAACTGCGTCTCTGGAAAGTTCGAAAAAACTGTGGAGGTCCCTTCGGAATGTTTGTTGAGACAGAATTACGTAAACCAAATATACGACGAACAAATGCAAAAAATTAAAAAGGAGTTAGAAAATGCTTTTATTTATGTGAGTGTTGATGAAACAACAGACGCCAGGGGTCGTCAAATTGCTAATGTGATAGTCGGTGCATTGCTTGAAGATGCAGTCGGAACTCCACATGTATTGTCAAGCCAAAAATTGGAACAAACTAACAATATAAGTATAACGGATACCGTCAGAAATGCACTGGATAATTTGTGGGGTCCCGACCACAATAAACATGAGAAAGTGTTGTTATTATTAACTGATGGTGTAGGGTACATGCAAAAAGCGGGTAGAACATTGAAAAAAAAATACCCAAACCTTCTCCATGTTACATGTTTGGCTCATGGTCTTAACAGAGTTGCTGATCAAGTTCGCGTTCTTTTTCCACAAGTGAATAAATTATATCAAATGTAAAAAAAGTTTTTCGAAAATCGCCATAAAGAATAAAAACATTTAAAGAAATGGTTAATGGAATACCCTTACCTCCAAATCCAACGATTATCCGTTGGGGAACGTGGATTGAGGTTGCGACATATTATAACAAGTATTTCGAGGAAATAAAAGGCGTTGTGGACACATTTCGTGATTCTGACGCAGCATGTATCACAAAGGCAAAAAAAGCATTTCGCAGTGCGAAAATTCGGAATGATTTAAATCTTATAGCGAAATATCTTCAGGTACTTCCAGACGCTATAAACAAATTGCAGTGCCCGAATCTATCTCTCAGTGAAAGTTTAGCCATCGTTCAAAAAACATACAAGCATATATCGAAATTAAATTTGAGTGGTAATGGACAAAGAATATTTAAAAAGCTGAAACATGTCTTGAAGAAAAATACTGGATTTGACATAATAAAAAAAATTAATGAATTGATACAAGGGAAGGAGATAATACTTGAATCATCATTACGAGTTTGTCACACTACTCTGGATTATTTCCATCGTTTCAAGTATGCACATACAACAACAGTTGATGTTGAAAGATCATTTAGTCAATTAAAATGGATATTTACTGCCAGACGCCGCAAATTGACTGTGGAAAATATAGAAAAAATGTTTGCTTATTACACGTTGTTTTCTTATTTTTTAAATAGACTTTCTTCTAAGTAGGTAAGCGTTTAATTAGTAGACGATAACAGTTATCTTCACCCAAGTACGTATATATTGTTAAAATTGTAAAAAAAAAGACGTTAAAAGATAATTAAATTTACTTATTTCCTATGTATCAACTTGTTAACTAAACAGATGGAAACATATGACAACAGTTTAAACCCATACCATTTTGCGGCTGTATTTTTTATTGATCTTTTCTAGAGAAAACTCTCCACATGTAAAGAGCTTCTTAGATGTTTAGTAGCTGTAGGCAGAATACGTCCGTTTCTACCAAATAGACATTCTGTTTTATCTGCTCTTTATCTGATTGGTAATTGTACCCGCGATAACGACGTATGGTTATAAATGTAACCGACTGTGAAAAAAGCAATTTTCTAGCGTTAGTAGTTTTGGCTGTGCGTTGTTGAGTCAGTCAGTCAGGACTTCTTCTTCTTTTATATATATAGATAATAATATTGTAACGGACTTTGGAAATCATTGGGTTGAAAAATATTTTTTTGGTTTGTATGTTTGCGTCGTCGTTGCTTCATCACGCCAATCGGCTAAACTGATTTCAACTATACGGGTAGCCGGCACCGACTTCAAAAGGTGATTCAAATGTGTTCCGTACCGTACATAAAAGATTATTTATGGCTTTTTAGTTTATTTTGAAGTCGGTTCTTTTTTATTATTTTTTTTTGCTCTTTAGTGATGGTTTTTAGTAGTGATATAAAGTATTTTTTAGAGCCCAGAATGGGAAGATTGAGGAGGCACTTTGCACGCATCTCGAGTCTTTGGAAGTAAGAAATGTAAAAGTTGGTTAGTTCATTGTACCTTAAAGCATGAAATGATGACAACCAGAGGGAAACAACTGATAACTTTAGAAAAATATATGCAAAACATTGTTAGTGCCTATAATATTCGAAGGTTTCTCTCGATTTCCCCGGTATTCTATCATCTGATCCTGACTGGTGATAAGGAGACTACTTCAGGGACCCACTAAAAAGAATATGACTAACAGTCTTAACGTATTTACCTATAATAGATGTTTTTTTTAAGAATTATCCTCTAACTCGTAAATATTAAGGAGTTGTACCTTCCGTCATCAGCTCAGCATGATGAGATGATGACTACCATATGCAAATACTTAAATAGCTTAAGAAAATATATGAAGAACGTTATAAGTGCCTATAAAATTTGAGGATTGCCCTCGATTTCTCTGGGATCCCATTATCAGATCCCAACTTGGTGGCAATGGGACCACCTCGGGAGTATATCCTTTCAAATAAAAAAGGAGTTTTTAAAATCGGTCCACAATTGGCGGATAATAATAATAATAATATATCTGTAAGGCGTAGGGATGTGACGACCCCACCGCCCGCTGGTTCACCGGGGCAATCAGTCAACGCAGGGCAGCTTGTGGCGAGCTGTTGGGGAGTAGCGACCCCACGTACCTGAGTGCTCCTGGGGGACCCTGACGGAAGGTGTTGAGTCAGGACCCCCACCTCTGGCTTGCCTTAACCGGCCGGTCAGAGTGGAGTCGCTAGAGCTGATGCTCGAGGGTGGACGTGGAACGTAAGTGGCGAGTTGGCTTCGGTAGAAAGTCCAGTGACACCTCTCCGTCCTTAGCCCTCCGCACCGATGTTGCCCTCAGGCCACTATATGTGTCGCTATTTACGGGGGCCCATCTAGCGGTGGGCAAGTCATCGTCTACCAGTGCCTTTAGCCATGGGACACTTTTTCCTGGTAGACGTCCGATTGTCTCAAGCAATAGCCCAGTATTTAGTCCATCATTTCAATCCCATAACCCAGAATATTTAGATCTCATCACTCTCCAATAGTTCTTGCATCTAGCGAGTGCTGTCTCTGTGCGCGTCCCATGATACGGGCAGGAACAGCACCCGCGCGGTGTACACCTTACATTTCATTAAATTGTCGAAAGGGCCTCTACGCGTTGGCTTCGGCTCCGCGCACGCCTCCCAAAGGTCCGGGACACCATTGTCCCGTGAGCGGGTGCGATATACATAATAATAATAATAATAACGAACATACCTATTACCTCCTCCTTTTTTGGAAGTCGGTTAAAAAGCGTTAAACGTCATACAAAGCAATGGTGTATACATCCTTTAATCTAAAGGTATCGATATACCCAATAATAGAAAACTGCATTCTGCCAGCTGGAAGTTTATGAAAATTAAAACTGTATAATTATCGTATATATGTATTATACAGGTCCAAGAGCCCGACAATAATCCTAAGAGGGCAGATTAAGTAGCTCAAATGCTATAGATTTGAGCCACGTCAATATTCTGCGATGTTTTAGTCGTTTCCGATATATTCAGAATTCTAGTGTTACAAATAGTCGTTAGACGTATCACTTTACGTTTTAGTGTAATTCCCTCTCTTTTCATCAGTGTCCTACATCATTTGGACCATAGCAAAGTACCTATACCTACTCATGTTTTTTTTTTTTCAACATGTGCCAGTTTCTTTTCTGATGGTTACCTATTTTGAGAAATCACACAAAGTTTCTTTTTCATAGTAGTATTTTCTGTTTGGGTTTTTTTTATTTTAAAAACTTGAGTCTATCGTGATGTTCAAAATTATGTAGGATACTACTTAATGATAAAAAAGTTAATTTCACTTAAACTTAACGACTAGGTATCTGTAAGACAGTTATAAGGGAAAAAAACTCAAATTTTCTACTAATATTGTGAATATCTCGGAAAATACAAAAAATCGCTGCACATACATGGGAGTCAAAGCTATAAGTATAGCTTATGAATGAAGATCGATGTGTCAATTATTAAAATTAAGGTGTCAAACATTAGGACTTATACGATCTCCATACAAAATTTCATCCTAATCGGTCAGCGGTTTAAGCGTGAAGAGGTAACAGACAGACACACTTTCGTATTTATAATATTAGTATGGAATACCCAGTATCGACCCGTGGTAGTGCCATCTGTGTAATAGGTAAATCTATTACGTTAAAATGTTCAGTATTGGTAAGTTCGTTGGTAGTTATTTAGCATTATTGGTATTATCAACAAACACCGAGGTCTGAATAATGCAAGTGTGATCGTCGATATTTATAGAACTGAAGTAATTCTTGGTTGTAATGTTGTTTAGGTACTAGAGTACTTACATTACAATACATTTAGTTGTTTGACGACACTAACAAAGGAGTACCACATTTTTTTATAGACATTAGTAATAATATGTCTACTTAATAACGCATACCTACCGATGTTATACTCCAGTCAAAATCATGTTGTTCACTGAAAGACGGCGCGGTGTGCCCAAAATAATCTTACTACAATGAACCCCATGTGATTTTCATATGAATTTTTATCCAGAGCATTATTAACCAACTTCAAAAAAGAGGAGGTTATATGTACCTCTGTATGTATTGTTTTTTTTATGAATATTCACCGATTTCTCTGTCTATTGTGGACCGATTTTGTTTTTTTTTTATTCGATAGAGTGTAGACTAATGAGGTATTCCCATTATCACTAAGCCGGTATCTGATAATGGGATCCCAGGGATATCGAGAGCAACCCTCAAATTACAAAGCTTCTATCTATATAGCGATATAAGTATTTTAAGAAACAAGTCTAGCATTTGCATTCAAAAAGTATAAATTGGTTAAATGGAACTCATGAAGAAGACCACAGAAGGCCACCATAACTTCTCAATGATAAGTGATTTACGGATGGCGATAAGATAACTCGATTAAGTTAGCTAAGCAACTTCATAGTCACGATTTTAAATACTCGTTATGAGAATGGTATAATGTATCGAACTGATGATGGAGTCAGAAGGTAGGCACCGGATCATCAGTTATAAAATAATGTACTCTAGACGTGTTTGGGCTTGTCCAAATCGTCACGAGATGAAGTTTAACAGAAATAAAGAACGATACATTAAAAAGGAATAAAAAATACTGAAAACAAATCCAACAAAATACTGAAAAGTAATAAATAAAGTCATTTAGTTGCTTCAACTTAGTTTCAATTAAGTAACCTTTTTTCAACTCGATATATGTATACAATATATACAATAAATGTTAGTTTCGAGTGCTACCCGTGTATCAATTAACTTAGTACTAAAATCGTCATTTTTGAAAATTTAGCATCTTACAAAATAAAGTAAATTATTACTTCAAGAAAAAATTAACGAATTGTGTGAGAAATTAATACGGCTAAGAAAGATGTAAGTGATGAGATGATGTAAGTGACGGATAAATATAGAAGAAAAAAAATATGTTACACCTGCTCACTCACACTCAAAGTATGTACACTAACTAAACTACAGGACCCAGTCGGCTCGTCTTCAAACTAGGGTTGCCAAAACTACTATATTAGGGGATCAAATACCATATTTCTAAAAAAATATATATATTAGGCGAAACTACTATATTTTGCGTAAAGCGGAACGCAGCCTTACACTTTTTGTTCAATCATTGGTCACTGTAACTGTCAATACTTTCTAAAAAAATATATTAAGCGGCGCGGAGCAGCAAAAAATATTCATTTAAAAAATAAAGTACCTACTTAAATATTTTAACCACATACCTCCTATACCTGTTTATAGAAGTAACAGCTTGTATTTATAGAATTAACAGCTTCGAAAATACTATATTTGATAGAAAAAAGTTGGTAACCCTACTTCAAACACAAGAATAAAAAGATCCGTTACAAATAGTGAAAATTTCGGCATATTGCCACAAAGCACTGGTTCTTCAAACCTAAACCAGTCAGGGTAAAAAAATGAAAGTTTTGATTGTTGTATTTATAACTAATATAATAACGGTCAAGTATAGTCAAGGTCAAGCGAATGAGGATTTAAAAGTATTGGATCAATTACTGTCAGCACGAGTAGATTTTTTGGCGATTATTAAATGTAATCAAAGATATGTGAAGCTGAAGTTTAATCAATATGTTGCACTTTATATTAAATACTAAATAAATAAATATTAAGGGACAATTTTACACAAATCGAACTAGTCCCATGGTAAGCTCAATAAGGCTTGTGTTATGGGTACTAGACGACGATATATATATTTAATAGATATATAACTTACTAGCTTCTGCCCGCGACTTTGTCCGCCTTAAATTCGTTTATCGCTGATAAGGGTATTTCTCCGGGATAAAAACTATAAAAAGTAGCCTATGTCCTTCCCCGGGACTCAAACTATCTCCATACCAAATTTCATCCAAATCGGTTGAGCGGTTTAAGCGTGAAGAGGTAACAGACAGACAGACAGACACACTTTCGCATTTATAATATTAGTATGGATATACATAGAAAACATCCAAGACTCAGAAACAAATATTTATGCTCATCACACAAATATTTACCCTTACCGGGATTTGAACCTAGGACCTCAGCTTCGCAGGCAACGTTACTCCCACTGAGCTAAACCGGTCGTCAAATATATTTAAGTTATTTTTATTAGATGTGTGAAATGTGTAGGTACCTTATTTTAATCTCCTAAGGAACAACATTCGTATTGCATCAATATCTAGTGGTTTATGCTGTGTATAAAAAATGAATCTTATAATAGTTCTCGTAATTCATCTGTTATGCCTTGCTTATTTTCTGGTAGTTAGTAATCACATTGCCAAATATTATCTGATATGATACCAATAATAAGTACATTATGATGATATTAATATCATTATTTATCTTCATATACTTAATACCTATAGCTAGTCTCTCTTACTAAAATTTTGGGTAAATTAAAGCAATCGTATTACGGTTTCGTGCAATTTCTGTACATTGGCCTACTTTTGATTGAGAGCAAATTATGAATCAGACTTTTAAAACTCTTTACATGAGTAACACTTATTTTCACCGATCGTTACTCAGCTCTTTGCACCGACTGTCGTAAACGACCAAGATAAATTATTTTAGTATCAAATCTTTATTTTGTCCATGAATTACTTTTTTTACTTAAATTGAGTTTACTTATGGCATTAAGTCCGCCTGTGATTTCTTTCATTCGGACACCTCAGAAGATGACGTCTTGAAGTGGATCTGCGGACTGATTTTTAGCGTTCCGTAGCCAAAATGGCAAAAACGAAACCCTTATAGTTTCGTCATGTCCACCATCCGTCCGTCCGTCCGTATGTCACAGGCATTTTACTCAAAAACTACAAGATATATTGATGAAATTTGGAGTATATGTGTCTAGTGCGAGCCGCTACTTAGTCTGATAGTTAATTCTAAAAATAATATTTCTAGAGGGGGGGGGGGGGGGGGGCACTCTGTACATGTAACCGAAACTGAAAAAAAAACCGCAAACATCAATGTGTGACACATATTTCGAAAATTCTTCTAAAAATACTTAGAGGTTTCTAAGTTTTTTTTTCTATTTAGTGAATATTTTCGGAAATAATCGCACCGAAAGAAGCATAAATTGTGTCCCCCAACCCCCTCTACTTTTTAAACGGTATGTCCGAAAGATATGAAAAAGCTCGCAAAGATAAAGCTTAATAAATACTTTCCATTGTGTAAAAGATTGATCAAAAAGTACGAGTCAGACAATAGACATTTTCATAAAAATATATTAGAGCAAATTAACTTAGACTTAGAACCGGATACCTCTATCGGCTTGCCAGTTTTAAGACACTGCAACTTTATCTCGAGGAATACAAGATATGAAAGGATATCCTCCAGTTAACACTATTAATTGAACCTGATATTTTATGTATAGACGTCCTAGGACCTTAATAAAAATATATTTATTTTTCACCTATATATAGGAACATTGTCTCATTACATACCGTGTCTAATGCCTGCACAGACTAATAAGAGATACTACGTATCAGACTGCCAACTCAGAAACAAATATTATTTGCACTAGGCAACTATATTTAATCTGTACGATTAGTGTTGACTGACGTTCATTTTTTTTCTATTCGACATTGCAATATGGCAAGGGATCGTAACGTATTCAGCCAAAGTGGTCTAGGTTCATTGAATGAGGTCTAATATTTAGAATGAATAGTTCCCGGCACGTAAATTTGAACACGTAACTTCAGTAATTGTATTTACGTGATCAAATTATATGCTGAGAATTATACCTCAGTGGCAAAAAAATAAAACACACATTATTTGTTAAAAGATTTATTTTTCAATTTGTCGTAAGCTATCTTCTGTATTGCAATGAATACGTCTGTCCCCTTTAATATTTTGTTGGTTGTGTTGCACCAATGCATAATTGTAAATCGGACAGTCAGAGCAATGAAATGACTGAGAATAGTTTTGTCCTCGGCGCAGTCAAAATAATCAAAATTAATTCTTGGACATAATGTTTGCTAGTTCTGCGGGCGATAATTTTGCAAGATCATCACGATTTAAACACTTCAACCACTAAATATTTTCTCAGAGCACGGGAAATGGTGTAAAATAGCGTCCTTTCGCAAAGTTCTTCAAACACAGCACTGTTAAAACATTTTGCAAAAAGCAAGACAGGATAAACACAACGACATCACTCGATAACACATTACTGTGACAGTGACAGAATGAATTTCGACAAATAATATATAGATGACAAGACGAGTGTATTGACAACCCAACAGCTAATCACAGCAGAGAAAAACGTCATTCAAGATTAAAAACAACATGGCGCTAACGTACACGTTTTGTTATACGAAGATTACCAGCTGTGAATGCCTGCAATGCGACTTTAATGCTGTGCCCGCCCACGATACCGTAAACTAACGTTTTAAACTTCAGTCACGCGATTTGAACTGGATTTACATATTCAGCCCCACACACTTCGTTTTACTGAACATTTTGTGTAATTTTATTAAGTAGTAGGTTGTATGTTAGTTTGTTAATGACACCACCAAATGCCGCTTTTTTACGAATTATGTGATAAGTATAGAGGCGCGAATCTATTACAAACCTATAACTGCTATAGAACTTCAGTAGTTTACTCTAACAGTGTTTATTATTTAAAATTTCAACAGCACTTTGGTTCATATTAGCCTATTTGAAGAACAATAGATAATTTTTTTGTTATTATTACGACATTTATGACAACCCTAAAATAGTCATTTGTTTTTTATCCTATCATAACGAACTTCTATTGTATTAGGCCATCCTATCATGGACTTCGAAAAACTCGGGTGACACACAAACTATACATAGGTACCTAATAATAAACCAAAGTTGAATTTTGCTAGTTATTTATCAAAATAAATACTGAACCTGTGCATTCAATTGTGTAAAAATTGTCCCGTAATATTTATTTATTTATAAATCGCTCTATAACGCAGTTTCTGGAAACCATGTTACTTTCATAGCACAAAAATGATATAAGAGTATTTAAATGTTTACTAGCTGTTGCCCGCGACTTCGTCCGCGTAGATATGTAATTTATAGCATACTAGGGCGTCTTCTAGTATGTTTCGATCGCGTAGGAGGAAAAAATCATAACCCTCTTCTTTGCCTCAACGTCATCGGATAAAAGGTATCGTATAACCATCTGCAAATGAATGACAGCTACCCGTATACCAAACCTAGTTGAAATTTATGTATACAATTTGTCGTGATGAAGCGCGCCGCAACTACACGTAGGTACAAACTAACAAAAATCCAATAAAAATATTTTTCGTTTCAGTGACCGTTTCACTTTTCTTAATATCTTCAATGTACAGACATTGAATTTTTAATATAGGTATATAGATTCTGTAATTCTGATGTCTGAACAACATTACTTGAAAATTTCGTTGAGTTCCGTTCAGCAGTTTTTTTTAACTAAGAGGAACGTACACATATATCGGCACAAACGTTAATAATATTATTAGATCAGTATTGTTATAACAATACTGATTAAACAGTTAGGTAACTTAAAACAGAACATCAAACATTGTAATAATGTTTTTAGCGCACCAGACGCGCGTTGGCCCGCGGCCAAGCGCATAATAATAACATTTATAACACGGGTTACACAGGTTTACTACTAGCCTATTGAAATTAAACTAATGGCTTCATACAAATATTTACTAAATAGCCTTATTCCTTTCCAACTGATTTCGAAAAAGGGGAAGGTTTTCAAGTCGATTCTAAGTATGTTTATTTTTTATGTTAGCAGAACTCCGATTCATGATCATTGGAATTGGAAATGATACGTACCTATGCCACGAATTGAGTTTGAGGTTGTTAAACAACATATTCTTATCCTTGTCACAAAGAATTCTTGTCAGTATTAACTAATAATCGTATTGGTACCTATCCATGAGGAATCGACGGAACTCTTCAAGTGTTCTGGGTCACATAAATTTGAGCGTGTTTTAGGGTTCCGTAACCAAAATGGCAAAAACGGAACTCTTATAGTTTTGTCGTATCCATCCGTCCGTCCGTCCGTATGTTACCGGCATTTCTCTAAAACTAGAGATATTGAACAGTTACATCAGAATATAACATAGGATTGAGTAGCATTTCGATGAAAATGTTATGTAGGTAATTGGTTGTTGAGTTCATATTCTTGCTTCTCTAGCGCCGTTGTGAACGGGTTTGGAAATATTATTTACTGCTTTTCGCTGTACAATTTTTCTTCTGTTTTCCTATATGAAGATTGGCATCCTTGCCTTTCCTATACTCCATGCCTAAGAAGACAGATACCGAGTGTCCATAGAACTAAAATGTGTCATGTTCGTAAGTCGACATTTGTACCTATTGTAAGTTGTAACTAATACATCGATCGTTCGTTATAAAGTGATAATCTTCTAGTTTTTGAGTTATAAACGATGAAATTTGGATTAGGTATCTTGGAGTTTAATAGTTCAATAACAAAAAAACTATTATGTGACCAAAAATATTAAAGAAAACACGTGTCACTTAATAAATACTTTCAACGAAAATCATTTTCAACATAATCACGTACCTTTTTTAGTTATTGCTGAAAACCTGCTCCTCACAACAAAAGGACGTAAGTGCCAGAAGATAATCCCTTTCTTATCGAAGCTTGCAGATTTCTTAGTAGTAACCGCTAGGCTACGGAACCCTACACTGAGCATGTTCCGACATGCTCTTCGCCGCCTTTTATATTAAGTCATGCTTTCGCTTCAAAAAATAAATTATTTAGTGTCAGAATAGGATTTGTTTTCGTTGAAGTCGCTTTTATTCTTCGTTAAAAAAATTATGAAGCACTACTGGTATCTAACTGGTATATCCTGTGAAACGAGAACGAATCTAATGAAATTTTGCATGGGAGTTTTTTCACAGTCACAGTTGTCACAAGGTATACGCTGTAGGCAAATTTTATAATAATAATAATAATAATTGTCATTAATATACTACGTCTTTACGGCACCTATGTGGCTCTTAATACATTACTATACCTTATAAACGCCACAAGTATCCATATGGATGTAATAACAATAAACAAGAGGGCTTGGCATTGGTTTGAAAAAAATGTATTGCAAATTAAATATATTGTACAATATATTACGTTTATTTATTCATAGCCATGCTATAAATAAATGAAAAAGAAAACGAGATTAATGGCACGAAACAATAGTTTTTAGAGGGATAATGGTTCCGGAAAGCTTAATGCTCTTGTCAAGCGAAACCACGAGATAAATTTATTTCTAAATAGATAAAAACAAGTAATGTGAACACTTGTAATGTAAACAGTACTAAGTATACTTATAAAAATACCAACATTACCAACCACTGTTATGGGACTAACGCGCCTCCCTCAGACTGCTGACGTCTACAACCTCTATGTATTCCAAAGACTCCTGCTAAGTGCTACATAAATTGACGCAATATTTATTATATTGCCAACACAATATTGTAAAACCTCAACCCAACGACCCTATGCTAGAATGGCAAAAAGACCCCAACTAGTCGTTACTATTCTCAAAGACTCGTATGGTGTTCAAAAATATGCTGTTCACCGCTAAGATAGTTAAGAGAAAATAAAAAAATTAATAAACCTCAAAACGGCTTTAAAAAAAATAAGCAAAAGAAATACCTTGATGGGATGATCATAACCGGCTAAGTGCTTGCATAAGATTGTGCATTTGTTGACATTGAGGCAGCGTGTTCCAGAACTGTTCACTTCTCCTGATAAATTGTCTTCCGGTTGATAACATGTGTTTGCTTTCATTGAAAGTAACTCTATTTCAAAACATTTCCATAATACAGATTTAATCTTTAAAAAAACCTATGACTACCACGCAGAGGCTGTCTCGTATGTACATTCAATTGCAAGAGTTATACTTACTAAACATAAAAATACTACGCTATTATGTCATATCAAAATGTAGGTAATATAGTACCGTATTTATTGACATTGTTAACTATTGTGGATATGTATTTCAGAATATGGAGGTAACTAATTAATAGGGATGCATGAACCTTAAATTACTGAACTTTAGTTAAGTAGGTAGCGAAACCCATCAATCATAAAAACATTCATTTAGTCTCCAACAACGTTATCATTGACAGTAAAAAAAAAAAACATTCCGTCGAATTGAGAACCTCCTCCTTTTTTCGGAAGTCGGTTAATAAAACAGTTGCTGTTGAAGTTGTTATGTTAACTTGTGTGAATTTTATGTTTATTATGTTTGCATGACAGAGTGTATGATCGCGCCAGCTCTTATGAATCGACCTATACCATCTCTCTTCTTCCTTTCTTTCTGATGTTTTTCAGACGGCGCTTTCTACAGTAATTCAGAATTGCATAGCGTGGATTAAGTCAACAATTTATAAAATTGAAATTCAATTGGATTGTCAAAAAATCAAATGGTGTAGGGCTCGAATTAACTTGCTCCATTTGCTTTGGTCGGTTTTGGGTAGCCTGGGTCGCCTTCTCTAACGCAACATCATCTTTTGTCATCTTACGAAATTACTTATTACTCGTAGGAGCATACCTACACCTAATCATTATGCTAATTAACTGACTAAACTAAACTAAAAATAACTTTAGGTTATTTATTGATTTCGTATCTAACCCTTCTACTACTGCGTCACGAGACCTTGAAGAAACAGTTCAAGGTTAGTTTATTTCTGTAAAGCAGGTGAGGGATGACAAAGTTCACAAGTCACACCATGACCACGCGGAGCCTCACGGATACCTATTTACAAACAATATGAATATGAACGTGCATCATTTCGCAGCTATACTCGTACACGTTTTATACATTTGCATAAATTAACAAACTTATATCCTTACGTTACTGTTGCGAAACAATGGGGAGACTGATACTTCCACAATACATCTATGAGCTATGCTTACATAGCCTTTATGGAGCTGTATTAGTTAGTTGTCTCTATTAGATTGTCTGCATATCACTAGAGATAAATGAAGATCTATCTACTTACTTAATATACAAAATAAGTTTCTGTCAAAAAAAACATTTTTGTGACAAGCATAGTCTATATAGTCTTTTTCTTTAAGCATCCATCAATTAATCATTGAGACGCTTTTAAGGAGCGCAAACTAGGTAGGGTAGGATTGCGTTATTTTATTCACAGAGTTCCCTAAGACCACCTTCCTGCTTCATCTCCAGATCAGCTCGATGGTATCATCAATCGGAAACAGAGCAGTGGGTCAAATTTAAGATGTAAGATTTGACCCGTACAAACATACATGCATACATACATTGCAAGTTAATAAAAAGCTTGTAATTATGAGGGATGACGTATTTACACTTTCTAGAATTAATTTTATTTTGAGTGTCGTAGATAAGTATAAAAAGAGCATTGAGCTGCCTATCTTTAGCTTGCCAACTGCAGCCACGATAACATTCAAGTATTAAACAGCTAACACGTACTTAACCTGCATACAGTGTTTAGATTGTTCTGTTAAGAATATAGGTCCAATGATAATGATACACGTCATTCGTTTAGTACAATTCTGATAAAATACAAATGATCCATGCAAACATTGTTAGTGTTTTATGAAAATTGACAAAAATACTTGGAATTACAACATAAATAGATAAATAGTAATCAACATGACTGCAGTCTTGTACATAGTCCACTTACGTAATGGAAAAAAAACCTGAAAGTTCATAATTAATTAACCTATTTCATTATTATGAGAAAACCATATAACAGAATTTGAAATCATACAAAAAGCATTATGATAATCCTATACATCAAATTCTATTGGAATATGTATATTTTACACACAAGCATTACTTTATTTTATGCGGAATAAAGTTTAAATATGAGACTAAAAGGCAGTAACACGTAACATCTGACCTCTTCAAATTTTACCAATAATTTATATGAAACCTAGAATGCGAATTGAGAAGGGTAAAATTAAAATATTCACAAGCTGTAAATTCATACAAGAAGTAGTAGGTGGCAGTAGCTCGAACGGCACCCGTTTCATTATCACCAATGCCGAGATGGTCGCGTAGTGCACACAAATTGTGAAATACATCGAAACGACTTTGCAATAAGCACACTAAAGTCTAGAGGACATCGCACGGTTTCAATGACAATTGCAGTTCAAAACTGCAGTTTCCTGGATCTAATCAACCGAAGATTTTTTCGAATGTAATTTACTTTTACAAAGTAAACCTGCCATAAGTTTGGCCATAATTAGGATTAGGGATCTGCTTGGGTCGTTTTAAAAAATAATTTGATTTTATCGATACGTAACAAAAGCTAGTAATATTGCTACGCCGGTGTGGCTTAGGTGATTTTATAGCGTGGGGGCGCCTTGGCAAAGAATCGCTTTGATCGGCGCAGGGCCGTTTCCGATCTCCGAGCGTGGAAATAAGTACATCCTTGTTCTGGCAACTGAGGTAAAATTTTGATAAATTAGTATGTGATAGAGCATCCCCTCTAAGGCACGGAAAAGCATGATCAAATTTTTAGCACCTAAAAGCAAACGGCAAATATTGCCAATTTTTGTTACTAAATATAGTATTGATAAAAAAATTGTTTTAATTAAAACCTAGTTAAGGGTTTTTTTTAAACGGCCTACTAAGGATAAGTAATTGCAGCATGCTCTAATGGGTAGATTATGTGCTTCCAAATATTTTCACACATTCACCAATGTGAATGTTCCATAATCTTGCAATAAACCAAATTTTATTTTATTTCATTTACTAATTTGGAGAGCATAAATTACAACATACATAATATCGGCCTTATAATAATTACTGCAAAAAGCATCCCCGCGCACAGCAATAAATACACCAACATTTTAAAAGTGCGTGAAAAAAAGTCGATTATAAACTATCACTAGTGCACAAGATAATAGGAATACTAGGAATTCTGTGTCGATGACCAATTTCAAGCCTTTCACTTATTCAGCCGGCAAATTCATAGAGGTGGTTTTAACGGATGTTTTTTCGCGAAAATACTGGGTAAGAGTTATATTCCTATTTATACTTAATGGATTTTAGGGATTAAATTAGGTATTACATAGATACATGTAACATTTCTGTATGTAGGTAAACGCAATGTATATTGCCTATATTTTGATTATTTAATACACTTACTTGCTCACTTTCTGATACGTCAAGACTGACTCGTGACTTTTAATGACATTAAATCTAACGAATGTCTATGAAACCGATTATCATTTCTGAGGACAGTTGATCACGTCTATTTGGATTTATATATGACTAGAAGATGCCTGCAACTTCATTCGCGGAGGCGAACAAGTCCTTACTTAGGTACCTCTATTTTTTTTGTTCAGCGTAGTCAGGTAAAATGGATACTATAACCATCTTTGGATACCCAACTACCCGTGTACCAAAAATAGTTGAAATCCGTTTTGCTCATTTGGCGTGATGAAGCCACAACGACAGATACTTACAAAAAAATGACGATATAGTGCGCTCCAAATAGTCCGTTACAATATATTTTTTAGTACATTTTATTTTTACAAATAATAGATGTAACATTTTGTAGAGAAATATATGTATTTATAGACGACAATATGCCTGATGTTGACGATATGCGTTTGAAACATGTCTGAGATATCAGTATGTATTTTATGACCACGGCCGTCAATTTTAACGATGCCACAAATAACCAAAGTTATGTTTAAGAGAAGTCAAAATCATTAAAACTTATCGACCATTAATTTAACTAACATTATATGCCCGCGTGCGGGTAAGATACTCGTACATCGAAAAATACACAACTCAAAGATAAAATGTGTTTTTCAAGTGTAACATCTGTACTAACGTATGCGGAATGTTTGGACAAAGTTCACATTCATAATTTTAAATTTATTTTAATGTTTAAAAATATGCATATGTTTCTCTGTTATCTGTCAAAATATAGCACAAATTTCTTGGTCATAGGTTTTGTGTAATAACTATTACGGCAAATAATGAAAAAAGGCGTCGAAAAATCGTGTGAAATTTTCGCGACTCTTATCCAGACTGGACGAAGTCGAGGATTGTGAAACATTTCACTCACATGGGGGAGAGCCGAAATACGATTTATTATTCTACGCAAAAAACGACGTAGATTATTATGACGATTTAATGAGTTTTCTAAGCAAATATTCACGTTCTTGATTGTGCAAAAACAAAATTACCCATGGTGCAGTGTATAGATAGACCGTAATCTATTAAAAAATCATTTTACGATTGTTCATACCCAAAAAATCTTCACCAAGGATTAATTTTGTATGAAATTTATAAGCTACTGACTGAAAATTCGTAGGCGAACGAACTATAACTCGCACCATGTGTGTACTGCACCTCTAGCACAATTGTGATACACGACTCTTTGTCGCGCGACAAAGATTGTCTGTCTCTTTCCTTTCAATAAAAAGCGAGAAAGACGGGTGATGCTATGTCGCGCGACAAGCATAGTCGCGGAGAGTTTTGCTAGACCGGCTGTACACTGGGCGCCCTCTGTACTTATTACTTAATTAACGATTTCATGAGGGATTTTTGAGCTAATTCAATTGACTTGTTTGTGCAGATAAACAAAAATTCCCGTGACGCAGTAACTATATAGGATTGCTTAATACATATCAGGATGTTGACAGACATATTATGTGCTAAAGAATATTAGATGCTGACCTTCGCTGGGGCCCAACATATTTTATAGACTTTATCAACAACATTCAACAAGTAATCTGTGAACCTAGAACTAACACCCGACACATTTATTTTTAAAAATAAATATTTTTCTTAGCGATTTTCTTGAACCATAGCTAAGAACACTCTCGACTCACGTCTAAATAAAACACATGAAATCAAAATCTGTCTATCCGTTTACTAGATACGATGCCAAAGATAGGTTAGACCGGGGATAAAAGTAACAGTGGGTCGAAAGTAACGAAGGCTTTGTAGAAGTGTCCAATAATCAGAATGCCGTGCGAGCGTAACACGGTAAATATAAATAAATTGGACCATCACGGGATTTCTTTACGATCCGAAGCGTGTTACTATCGACCCGAGCCTGGGTACAAAAGTAACATCGTCATTTATTTTTCTCTGCTTCGTTACTCTTAAAAATTGAAAACTATTCAATGGTAATACATATACCTATGTATAGTATGAATGAAATTTACATATATCTGCATTTATTTAGTAAAATATATAATAAATAGCTAAAAATAGGAGCAAAACTACAAAGTGTTACTTTTGTCCTCGGTCTCCCCTACACACGTAAAATTTATAACTATTGGGAACATTAAGTTTCCCAAAGCTATGCCTTTGGGAAACTTAATGTTCCCATTTTATATTGTAACGCCATAGTAGACATGGACACAGAATCTACAAATAAGTAGTTTATTTTTATGTCATATCGTTTGTTAGATATATTTTTTAAAACCTCCATGTGACATTTGTTCACGACAATCGACTGTACCCAATTTTAACATTAACAGCCAGGATTTAAATTTTTCTTGCTAATCTGTATATAACATAAAATGTATACAATACAGTCTATTTTCGTGAACAAATTTCACTTCCAGGAATTAAAAAAACTATAGGTATCTAAAAATCAACATGGTATAAAAATAAACCATCCGTAGATTCTGATCTACATGACGCGTACTATCTTATTTTCCTCGAGAGTCGGCGTTTTTAGTAATACAGTTTCTAAACATCGTTTGTAAAATTTGAATCAGTGCGAAAGATGCAATATGTAAGGTTAAGTGCGTTGGGGTAAGACGGAGGTATGGGAAAGACAAAAACTTTACCGAAAATGCTCCTAAAGCGTCGAAATAAAGTTCACCTTTCGAATTTCTCCCTACTTCGGTCTTACCTTGGGTTGCCATCCGTCCGGGTTTCCCCGGATTTGTCCTAGTTTGGAAGCCGTCCGGGCGGGTTTTTAAAATGTGTCCGGGTAAAACCCGTATTACAGATGTAGATATATAAGTAGTGGATGATGACCAATGATGGCAATAGTATTTTGTGCTTATTAATTAGAAAGTTTTTTACTTAGTTTTTACAAATTTATTGAAAAGAAACGCATCGCTGCGACTGTGATATTGCTAAGTTAAAAGTTAAAACTACATGAAAAGTGCTCGTACAGTTTAATTAGCAGTGATTAGCTACATCAACAAGTGGAATAGTTACAGTTCAAGACCGGGTCAATCCCGCTATCTGCTCGACCTAGCAGATTTATTAATGTCATGCAGTTGCAGTCGGTTGTTTACATTAACTGCCCTGACGCGATTATGTCTCCAACTCCATGTCTCCGTTTATGCTTTACGCTTTATTGCCAACAACAGATGGGAAGATTGCGATACACGCTGACATAAATTAGGTCATAATACCAACCAAGTAATGAATGAATGTACTCATTAAAATATTGAGGGAAAATATAAAGCCGCGCTCAAATTGGATTACGGATACAAAGAAAAACTATCTCATTTAGCTTTGCAAAGCAGAGCTAAAGTAATAAGCAAGTAGTAAGTTGAAAAATTTAATGAATTCCCGCTCGCTTTAATATTTACATTTATATTTCCGTAGCAGACGTTGCCAGACGTCTCTGCTTTAACCTTTTGACCGCCACAGTCGACAAATCACGTCATCGAAAATTCGTGCCACTGACGTCAGCGTCGGCATATGCCGACCGAATGTCATTGTTCAAAGAGTTCAAAGACTGAATATGATATCAATACCTTGTTCTGCAATCACAATTTTATGTTTGGAGGTTTTTTTTATTGCTGTGGCGTCTGTGTTTTGACTGTCACGTCGTATTATTTCGCTGCTTGGCGGTCCAAAGGATACTATAATTTCATAAGTAGTGGGTTTAACGGGGTTGGTTAAGTTTATGTCTTGAGTGTCTATGCGGGGCGCCCAAAGAAACAACATAGAGAATATACCTAATCACTACGTTAGAAGAAAATGAATTTGCAATTTGCCTTTAAAAGTACAACCCAATTTATACTATTCCTCGATTTTTTTTTTCTATGCGAGTTTCGCCAATCGGGAACCAGATTCCCATAGGCAATAAATAAAGCATGGAAAATATTCTTCTACTGCTCCAAACAATAAGTAAGCCAAAATCTACTTCAGCTTGCCCTAAGAAAGGTTTGAGGACACGCAACTGATGAATACCAATACCAAAGCAGGGCAATGGCCAAGTGAGGTGGGTGTCCGTCACGGAACAATTGCGACCGCTCAAGTGGAATCAAGTGCACTAAACTCATTGCCTCTGCGCCTACAACAGACATCCGCCACGCGGGTAGAATTGTGTCACTCAATGTCACTAGGTCCAACAAATGGGAAATCCTCTAATTTGACTTAACCACTTAACGCGGGTTAATCTGGAATACAATTGTACCTAAAATGAAACTTTTAACTACGGTTCTAGGTAAATAGGTAAGATACTGTCCCTACACACGGGCCAAAACTCAACTGAATGTCACTGGATCGTTGGCATTTAAATAAAACAAATGCTATTCGAAATTGCCTTCGAGTCCCTTGACTTGGTATCTCATAGCCATTTAGCGTGGATTGCACTAGAAAACCCATGTTACTGTAAAAACGCGCAAACAGTTATATGAAACAAAACAAATGCAAGTGGAAATTGCCTTCGAATCCCTTGACTTCGTATCTCATCGCCATTTATCGTGGATTGGATGGAAAACCATATTACTGTAAAAACGCGCCTACGAATACAGATACCTAAAACAAAACAAACCAATTCGAAATTGATTCCGTATTATTTGATTTCGAATCTGAGTCTAACTTACGTATACTCATTACCGTAGCCAGTAGGTACCTAATCATTTAACACGATAATGGCTCTGGAATACAATAGTAAAGTAAGAACTAGTAAGTAATTAACTGTCATTATAAGAGAAATAGGTAAGTATTCAAGTCATGACTTATTTATGACTCATCTGTCACATCACACTGTGTTCATTATATAAAGGATATTTTGCGATGTCGACAAGTAAGATAAGTAAACACTATAAGCTCTAGACATTTAATTATTTTAAAATTGTGAAGTTTTTATTTCATATGTATTTCATGCGTTTTCCGCAATTACATATACTTAACTTGAATCACGTTTAATAATTTTACTTAGCGATAACAAAATATGAGCCGCGACACTAATTTCAAAGTCCCGAAAGATGATAAAATGAATGAGTCATGGTGCAGTTGCCGAAATGTGGATAACGTCTGTGTAGGTGTAATAACCCTTTGTAACATCAGTAACTGATTCATGACATTATAACATATCGTTAGATTTAAAGAGGTGACGTAGTACGCTGTACCTAGCGCAGAAATAAGCAAGTGCTCGTAAGTATGCAAGGCCATAAGTCCCAATGGGTATACATGATTCCGAAGTTTTAGTCGTCCGAAAGCATAGTTTTTCCGAAAACCATGCTGGTTATCACGTTATACGATGCGGGTGCCCTTTATTTCGTAGATATTGAATAATTGTAGAAATTTCAAATAATATAACAATGTTTCCTGTAATGTTTGTTTCATAAATCGTTCTTTCGTAGAAGCACATTTAATTAGAAAATAATTTCAAATAAATAAAATTATTTTTATAGAATAAACGTTTAATAGAAACCTTTTTAGGCACCGCCGTCTACTTAGTACTAAATTAAATTACAATCTTGTTAGGTAAGTTTGTTACTTTCGTCCCTCAGAGCGGAAATAGGAGAGCATCAGTTTGTTGGCGGGTCGAATTTTCTACCGTCTAAATATTATGCTTTCGATCATCCTATTACATTTCCGCTATAATAAGTGTAAAGTATACAAATTATGTGTATAAATGAAAATATAGGTACGATGTCGATTCTGTGAACGTTACCATTTGTTTTACTAAGAAATATTACAGACCCATATGGTGTAATTTCATCTACAGCAACATAATAATGCTTTCGGACAATATGAAACTTAGATTTGTCAGATGTTTCGAATATAACACCATTTACCTTACCTATCTACATTTGAATTTTACAGTAAGCGGTTAAAGTCTGAGTGAGTAAGCATTACTAACTGATTAATATGTAGGTACAGATAGTAAATCATAATTCAGCAATAATGAACGTTTTTAATATGATTCAGTTATATCGAAAATAGAATATGATTCAGTAAGAGCAAGGTTAACTTAAATTTCAAACAAATACACCAGCGTTGATAAGATGATAAGAGACCTAATCCCTAAGCGAGTAAAATAAAGACGTAAACTTATGGGCTATATTTCAATTATATCGAAAGGAAATCTCAACCCAAAAATCTTTCTTCTTTCCAGGTCCCTACGGTCGTTTATGAGGAAGGATAAGAAAAAGCAGACATCGCAGGACAGCAAATTGAACCACCAGGTCAACGGCGACAGCAGCCCCATCGTCTACCGCCGCGCGCTCCAATGTAAGATGAACGTTCAGAAACTGTGATGGAATAAATGCACTAACAACACGTGATCATTTTCATTACTCACAAACCCTGTAGCACAAATTATATCGTCACTACCTACTTTGCAAAAATCTCGTATCTCATTTTGTTCTCACGAAAGACGTAGTAACTTTACAAAGCGCTAGGGTGCATTTACTATATTCTCCATACAACAACACTGGGTATATAATCCAAGGATGGTATCTGAAAACACAAGCTCAGTGGTCAGTAGTGACATTGACAATATGTAAGTTACTTTATACTACGTAACAGATGCAATAAATAGTAGTATGTAGCGTGTCCGGCTACCCCGTGATCTGATATCTTTTACTGGAATAACAAAGTCACATTAGATACGGCGCCACGCGTTTCTTTATTACGATATCTCCCTCTTTTCCCGCAACCACAAATAGTTAGCACCCAAAAATTTAAGCAGCGACATGTTACGCCCGACTGTTATTTTATATTTCGTGTAGATAATCAAAATCAACGATCACCTAGTGTAGTCATTAACCATGGCCGGAGTAGCGTGGGGATATATAGTCTATCTATAGATGCTGAATTATTTAGCTACCTAGCGACAACAAATTCACTAAGACTTTGATCCCTGACAGATTTGAAAGTGGCCGTAGGATTAGTAGGCCGTAGGGAAGTTCAGTCTGTTCTATTTTAAAGGTGGCGAAAGCAAAATATGATATGAACGACATAATGACGAATACAGCACTTCTAGGTGCTTCATATTCATTGGTCGGTATAATTTTCATTTTTGTGAAATTGGGTACATTTTATTTGTTCGAGAGCTAAATAAGCTATCTCATTATTATTCTTTTTCTCCTCTAACATTACGGATTCCCAGTAGGCTGCGGTGGTTCCACCAAGTAAACTAAGGACACTCAATAGTAAGGACTGACTTCACATCATAAATAGGAAGGTAGGTATAACAGCGAATGCAACTCAGACTAATTAATGCCCCTTGCACCTGTAATTAACATACCCCGGGGTTTTCGGTGCGGGGATGATTTCATACCTACTAGTTGCCTACGCTAGCACGCACCTAGTGGGACGGTCCTCGACGAGGTGGACGGATGACCGCGGGAGGGTCGCGGGGAGTCGGTGGACGCGGTCTGCCCAGGATCGCACTCTGTGGCGAGGTATAGGAAGGCCTATGTTCAGCAATGGGAAGAAAACTTTGGGTATGGTACCTAATTACTAATTACATTGGTTCTTTATTGTTTCTATGAATAAACTTCAGGAAAAATAAGTGAAATAATAGTAACCGCACATTCCTTTCCTTAGTAAGTAGTATACTTACAATAATTCATCCTAGCCGTGCTTCTGTAACGGTAGGTAATTTCCCTTATCAGTGGTGTCGACATTCTCAGCACACAACGTTTACTTGGAGCAATAAGGCAAGAACGCATCTATGCCCTCGATTTAAGTAGCTACATAATTTAAGGAAAAACCTAGTTCATCTGATAAAATCTACACTAGAACAAAGATATTTTTTAGGCCGTGAACGGTAGATTTTATCAGATTTGTTTAAGACATGAAGTCCTAGCCGCGGTAATACATTGATCCGTTATCCGCGTGATAAAAGGACTAACTAAAAACACAATTCTGTATGTCACGGTATCCCCGGCTTAGTAAGCGACAACAAAAAAACCTTTCGTACCTCTGACTGTTGTTATATAGAAAGTGAGTAATGCTACGGGTAGGAACGTTAGGCACCTGTTTAAAATTAAAGTAAATACCTATACCTCGGTCCCATCTAAGCATCTCCACCGTAGAGTCACTCTTTAAAACTACCATTTTAAACGAAGGCAACAAAAAAAATGTTTTCTAGCCAATTTAGGTCCATGTTCAAGGGGCCATCTCGTCGGTATGTTAATAGCCTTGATTATTAGCATTTTTGTTAATAGCCTACATTAATACTCTTGTCACTATTGTCTCCTGAGTAACGGAGACAGAAAACCAACAAGATATAGTTGATCCACCCATTTAATGCGTATACAGTTTTGTCCTTGATTTCTTTCTGCAAAACAATGACAATTTGTAGTTTCTTGTCTACTGCACAATGCGCAAAATTTCGTAAAGCGTGATTCATGATAGGACAAAGAATTATAATGTACTTAGACTATGTAAAGAAACTCACCGTTGCGTAGATGGTGGCGCCGTCACGCTTGTCGACCTCGCCTTGTAAAACTAACTCATTTCATCTAACGAATAAGCTGATCAGCTTTAGTACCTAATAAAGGACTTGACTGACGTGATGAAATTCATCCTCACGCGAATGCACGTCCATGCAACGCTACGTTAAATTAAGAGTTGACATTATTTCCTTATACACCGGCTCTTGTTACAATATGATTAGCCTTTTCCTCTTTTATCAGAAGCACCTGAAAACTTTCCTGTGAGAACAAAGAAAACCTATTCGATTATTACTATAGCTACGAAATGTTTTTTCCCTATTGGAAACCGAATATTATTGCGGTTGTCTATGAGGAAAAAAATATATCACTTGTAAATACGGTAAAGTATAAACTTTGAGATTAAATAAAATATTCTTAAAGAAAGAACCAATATATGTAAGACAGACCCAGCTTCTCTGAGGAAAACAGAGTCTTTAGCGAATCTACCGCACTTTTTTGTCACTGTCGTCTTCGCAAATATTGTCTAAATAGGTGATGTTAAGGATTAACTTTTTATGAAGCCGATAAAGACAGCCACCGAGGCTGAGTCCTACTTGATCAGAGTTGCCGCGACTTGACCTTATGTTGTGGTGATACCAGCGAAACGACAATAAAGTTGGAACCGAGCTGGCAAAACGCTCGGAGATTCAGTTGACTATCATATTTTACACTACTAAGTATAAGTTGTGAGTGGTGGTTGCGCCAATTTGTTCCGATTCCCATACATGGTACGATTCATTTTCACAATCCGTCGTTACAGACTGATCGAAACGACGGATTGATTAAATATAACGATTTACTAATAACGATTTACTTAATCGAATACGATATCGGGAATCGCAACAACAACCCGTGCAATCATAAATATCGTAACGCCGAAACGATATTGGCTCTTTGCGATCAACGATTTGATTTCTGTCCCATTCTTGTCGCAGGAGCCACCGATCGTCACGATTTTTGTCAGATTGATCGAAGCGATTAATCATACTGTATCCTGTATGCAAATATCCTTTCAGACTAGTCAATAATTTCTTGTATCATCCGACAGACTCGTCGACCTCAGGGGCGCGCAGCACGTTGGGGTCGCCAGAGCACGCGGACCGCTATGTCTACGGAGGCTCCATCACGCCGCTGCCGCGCTCGCGCTTTCAAGAACGTCTGCGCAGCCCTAGCAACTATGAAGTCAACTCACTCAGGTAATTCTCAAATCTATATTTCAGTTGCAGGCTTATAAAAATCGCGTTGGGATCTTATAAAAGTCGCAAATAACTTTTGACGAAAGGACGCATGGGAAATGTACATAGTAACTTTAGGCAAAATCCATAAATTATGAAAACTGAACTAAATGAATCAAAAAACAAATGACGTTCAATATATACCATAAATATTGCCAAAGAGTGGAGCTGCCTGTATCCATTTTCAGCGCATTTAAGCGCATAATAAAAACAATCACTTGGTGTTGACTACAGGCTTTGCACGACAATTAAGCGCTTCATTATACTCCATCAAACCTCATTTGAAATCATGTCGATTACATGAATAAACAGAAGACAGCAACAGCGGCCTGACTAATATCTAAATATGCCAATGAATAGTTCATTTATACCATTAATGAATTCAAAATACTACTTGACGCCTTCAACGCCCATCTCATTGACGGCAAACTGAGCCACAGACGCCAAGCAATCAACCAAATATGGCGTCAGAGGTACCTACAGGTTTTCGTCGACGTGATTTTCGTCTTTTCCACTTACAGGTTTAAACAAAGCCTAAATCAATATTTTTCAGTACGACACCCCGTATGGCCCGCAGCGAAGTATCGGGCTCCCGGTTGAGCGTGGAGAGCACCAACCCGTTCGACGAAGCCCCCGTGCCGCCCGTGCGAGCGTCCAGGCGGAAGAAGAAACGCGCGCCCATGCCACCGCAAGGAGCAGCTGATACATCCGTAAGTTACTCTAATAATACGAAGGTCCGACATGATCATATCAAACCCAATACTACTGTGCCTATAGTTATCAATGTTATCATGCTCACGTCCAAACTCAATCTTAACCTTCCTACACAGGATAAAACTAACCTGTAGTTCTAGTAAGGAAGGAGATTAACTGCAGAGTAACAGATAAAAAATAACGTTTCCGTTTCAATAAAGGATAGAGGTTATTAAAATCAGTTTCATTCACCTTATGTTTTGATGAATTTCAGATCAGCAGTATAAATACAACACTGAACATCAGCGAAGTTGATGACAAGACACCTGAAGACGACAAAAAGAAAGATCCGGATTTGGAAATCGAGGATATGAACTTAAATGTTGAACTTAAAATAGTTGAAGACGCAGAAGTGAAGAAAACAGATAAGGAAGCAGAGAAACCTCCGGATGTTGTCCAAGATACAATTATAGAAACTGTCAACGATTCCACCACCGAAACCGTTCTAAAAGACTCAACAACAGAAACTACCAAAGACTCTTCGACTACAGAGACTCGTGAAATTTCAACTCCAATTGAAAATTCAGTAGAAGTATCTGCCTTAAAGCACCAAGATTCCGACGATGTTGTGGTTAGAAATGCAGAAAACATACCAAACGACACTAAGTTAAGTAATGCGGAGTCCGAAGGTAACATTCTTGACAAAGTTTCATTCCCAAAAGTTGACATTACCAAATACAGAAGGAATTCAAGCGTTAACGATGATGAAATTAGACTCAGAAGAGGCAACTTGGAAGACTTCCATGCACTTTCTAATAAAAGAAGCAAGAGCCTTATCAATACATCGGACCCAATTTACGTTGCATATGACATAAACTTAAATGAGAGTAGGTCTGATAGAGATCTAAATGGAAATGACGAGCCACAAAAAGTCATATGTAAACTATATGATGAAACACCGAGGAAACAAAGTGTTGATAATTCTATTTCGAGTACTGAAAAAGAATTTATCGAAATTGATAGAGCTACAAGAGAGCTCGAAAGAGAAATCCGCAAGTTGAATTCGGCTTTAATAGATGATGAAGATATACTGTCTGCGCCTCGGCTGTCCGTGAATGACATTAAACGAAGGTTTGACAACAATAATTCGTCGCCACCTAACCCGATACCAAAGCCCAGAAGAAGTCACTATGGAGGTAATTCACCTGACCACGTAATCTAACCTTTATATATTTAAGTTCTCTTTCAGTACAACTACATTGGGAGATGTATACATAAGTTTTTATGTACTTTTTTAGCCTTGTGAATGTTGATTGTCTATATAAATTACTTAATTATTTCCTTTCATGTCACCTTTTATGGATAGTTTTGGATCTCACATATCAAAATTCACTTTGTTAAGTAGTTCGTACATATTAGAATTAGTGCATTGACTATGTTTTACACGCATGAACTAGTGATAACACTGGCTGTAGTCTCGGGGCAGTGAAAACTATGCCATAAATAACTATAGTAATATATCAGTGTAGTGTAAGGTTTTTAAATGTGATAATGTAATTTCCTATAAATAAATTTATTTATGTTGATTTATTAATAACGGTAGGCTGGTAGCAGAAACACTTATTGTTCTAGAGTAATATGTTGTTTCATATTTTATTATTTTAGTAAAGGTGATAATGTTATTTACATGGAAACCAATTAAAGATAAGTTACATTGATAACTTTAATAAAAATATACTAAAAGTAATGATTGTATAATTATAATACATTGTTACTATGTGTATGTACATAGTATCTACTGTATATAAACATTTCATAACTTACTTATTCTTCCTTTCTTATATTTAATAAATCTCGGTAAATTTGCAGTGACTGTGCTGACAAGAACTTTATATTCCTTTGGTAGTTTCTTTTGTTGCCGAGCCTGAAATCATACACATTAATTTATGTTAACCAATAGAAGACAAAAAAAAATTCAAGCATTTAATTTCATTATATGTCATATTAACTAGCGCAACTCTACCTGCGATATTAAGTTTCCTAGTCTTAGTGCAGAACTTGATCCATCTATCTCTATATATCTTGATCCATTTATATTATATTTATATATCTATATGTATGCATATATGCCTCGTTTCTAAATTTTACTCAACGGCTCACGCGAGATTGAGTAACAAAACAAACATCTCAAATCTTCACATTATTTATAATATTGCAGTGTAATGTCATAAATCTTGGAGACACATATTTATTCATTAGTAAAGTGTAATGTCATTGACTTTACACAGGACACAACCAAATTTCAAGAACTAATCTGTTGGACACGCACTACAACGTTAGAGATCGACGAAAAAATATAAAGTTTCATCATCATATCAGCCGAAAGACTCCTATTAGTTAAACTAAGATGGCCAGCACATATAGATAAATTTTCGAATATTATATTTAAAAAATGCCAAAACCTGCAATTTACAAACCTTAATCTTGAGTATTGGTGACAATGCACTCAATTTTTCAACAAGATTCACTTTAGCAGCTAGTGCATCAGTATCATCTTCAGAGTACAAATCAATAATAGCATCCACTGCCTCTGCCAGCACCCAGACTTCGTTTTCTTTATGTGCCTGATCTAGTATGAATTCTGTAATGGTGCATATCACATTTGCTGAAGCGTCATTCAAGGTGTTCATCAGAAGGAGGGCCAGCAGTCCGATCATGCGAATGAGATTGGATCTTATCTCGGGAACAGTGCATTCGCGAATTCCTGTTAACATCATCTGTAATAAAATAATCATCACTAAGTATTTGCAATAAAATAACAAACCAGTACAGTCAGTAGCTATTATGCAATAGATTGTGCGGCAAACCCAACGATCCAGTTCGCTGCCCCATATATTTATCACCAATGGGTACCCCACCTACCACCTTAAATTTGCTGATGACCATCGTTCGTTCGCAGCGAATTAATAAATATTTACCGATGTCGGTAATAAACAACGTGGCTGGCAGTAGGGGTCGGTCGCCCAGAAGTCGGATTGGCGACTTTATTTAGGTTGCTGGAAGTCGATGGATACAGGAAACGGTGTGAACGTACATTGTGGATTTTTTTAAGAGCACCGACGTCTACTGGGAGAATTATTTGATAATGAAGATGATAATGACACTTCGCTGAGAGCATTCGTTAATCACAAAAATAGTTTTCATTCGTTGGTTTAAGAGTTTAGAAATATGATGGTTCAATTCCCTTAGAAGCAACTTTTCTCCTTGTTAGGATGTTTACATCTCTCTGTTGTTCACAGACTCAACTCAATGGAAGAATCCTAGTTAAACACGTTGTGTGACATTATTTATTTTTACCAAGTGACCAACCGCCGTGCAAATCAAGCAATGGAAAGCAGACTGTAGCTAGTAGGTATAAAAAATAAAGCAACACGTACAATTGGAGTACCGAAGTTCCGAATTCCATGACTAAGATATAAAAAAAATAGATTGATACATACCTCCAAATCTGACAAGGCTAAGTCACTAAATAGCACACTGTCACTAGTGCCTCCATTTTCTCTAAGTTTTATTTTATCTAAAGAGGCCCTCATGACCGCAGTAGCCGATTCCAATAACATTGCATCAGAGTTCTGTTTGAACACAAGTTTGCCAGCCTCCACCCAAATCTTGTACACGCCATTTACACCACCAAGGTTGTCAATGGGCAAGCTTGATAGCATGTTGTTAATGCAGAGCAAAGATCGGGTTTGTAGATTTTGAAGCCTAAAAGAAAAATCGGAATTAGTTAACTCTGTAAACTATTATAATATAAAATTGTGACGAAATTTTTACAGTGACGAAAAACATTGTAAGAAACTCTGCTCATTGATGTAATTGAATGTTACCCATTTATACTATCGGTAAGACGCTGAGGGCGTAGGGCGTCATATTCATATGGTGGTTGAAAAGTCGTAATCGGCCAAATCTGGGACTAGTCAAAAGTTTACCGTAATGAAATAAAAAAGAGAAATCGAATGTTTGAAATCCATCCAGCCGTTTTGACGTCACGAGACCGCAAAGTTATTTCCACCGAGAGATGGCGCTGGTATCAAAGTTCAAACTATTTGACTCATTCGTAGGTCATGGCTGCCAAAGAGTTTTCTTGGATTTTTGACCCCTGTAAGGCATCTGGAGTTTATAATAGTAGATATACTTACTTTTTACAAAGTAATTGGGAACCGTCATACTCTTTTAATATCATCACTACATTTTCTGCTGGTAATTGAGTTTTCGCGCAAACCTTATCGAATATTTCGAGAGAAATTAAAGCCTCTAAAATTTGAGTAGGTAATTTATCTACTGCCAGCACAGTTTCTTCACCATTACAGGCTACTTCTTCGTCAGCCATGTCTTCACTTTCTGACGAATCCCCGCCATCCATGGAGTCATCTGCATCTGAAATTAGTAGAAATAATACTTTACTTAACTTGTTTTGTTCAACTTACATTTTTTTATGTTTGTAAACGAATAAGAAAACTTCGTTTTCACTGTATTTTTTGGCAATTAGTAATAGGTTATTTAATAGAAATATATATAACTAAATAATCATTCAGAATTTACCTTCACAAGAACAGATATTGGCTACAATCTCCACAGAACTCTGCTGTGCATCCAACATTAGTGAAACAGACTTAATTTGATTTTCTAGCACTTGTGCAGCTTTGCCTTTTGGTGCTGTGACTTTGCCAGCACCATCTGGCAATGGGACAGTACTAGAAAGCTGATTGCATGCCAATCTATGGTCCACAGTCAGTGTGCTAGCCAGAATAGTCATAATCTGATGAATAACATTAGCAGGTAGACTGGCAATGTTCCCTCCACATGTGTTTATAATCACACCTGCAGCCAAAGTCTTTACTAAAAGCATTGCTGGCTCATTGCTTTCTAACGCCAGTAACTCTTGTAGCTGACCTTCAGAATTAGACTTAATCTTCTCCATAGCTTGGGGATTGTCTTCTACAACAACAATCAGGCACTGTAGAGCCGCAGTTACAATATCATTGCCAAAGGTTGCCAAATCCAGGTATCTGGGTAAAATATCCAATATTCTTGACTGTCCAAGGTATTTGATGGCTAGATCTGAAAAAAAAAAGGAACTAGATGACATTAAATATTAGTATTGAAATGACCTGACCTTCATCACTTGTAGCCAAAAATAAAAAAGCGGTTCAAAACTATAATAAAATGAAATTAACTAGCAGTGTGGTCTCTCTAAACTATATTAACGTGTTCGGGTCTCGAACGAGCCCCATTCCATTGATAGTTATTGTACATATATTTCTCTAAGCTATGAGAAACCATTTTTTGCCTGGGTAATAAAAGTAATTCTGATACATAAAAAAATAGTTTATGGTACCTGAACTTTCACATAAGTTCCAAAGGAGGTTGATACACTGAACAATTGTATCCATGTCTTCATCTTTGGTAGAGGAAGAAGAATCAGGTGTGAAAGACTCAGTGTGCTGCGAAAACATAAATTGCATTGTTTAACAAATGTACCTATATAATTTTGTAATACATTCACAATCTCAAATTTTGTAATAATCACGTTTAAAGTATGAAAAAGAGATACTTAGAGGAACTATACATTGCCAGTAACTGTTATTAACATTTGTGTCAGAAATATTGAAAAAATGAAGTAAATGCTAGTACCGATAAACAATTAACCCCAATGGCACCAGATAGTATGTGAATTATGGGGTGATGTAGCATGGTGCATTAGTTCACTCTCATACAGTCAAGGGAAAGGAAAAATAAATACCAAAATTTCAAAAATGTACATATTTTTGATATATATTTATGGGATTTAGTGGTGTTTACTTATTTTTGCCTTTGACTACAACTGAAGTTTGTAGTACAACTTGGACAGGAGGCAGTTCAACAAGCTTATGCTTACACACAACAGTTGCGTTCAGACCGTTATAAATGATATGGCTAGTGACTGCAAACAGTACACCTCAAAAAAAGAATATTTTGAAAAATCACATGTTCTTATAGGGTAAAACTACCGGTCCGCCGGCCACTACCCCTTATCGGCCACTTCGCACATTTATTTAAATAATAGCAGACAGACCATCTTTGTCAAATTTGCACGCCATTCGATCTGGACGAACTTCACTATTCGTTTTACAACGGCACGAACTCGAAATTTCAAAATTGTGGCCTTAGTCGCCATTTTAAAATGTGGTGTGCGGACGCGTGCTAAATTTAGCAAAAAAAATAGCATTGGTTTGATTTTAAAAGGTATGTTTTAAAATGTTACTGTTTCTTAATTGGTGATTGGTTTGGTTTGTGGTCATGAAATGTGTCTAATTTTTATGTCCAAGCGTCATAAACTCATCAAAGTTTCATTGTTTGTGATATTTTCGGGGGCCGGTCAACACGTAAGCGAAATTGTTCAAATTCTAGTTATCGGCCGGGGGGCCGCAAACCGGTGTTATTTATAACTTTTTTCCATGTCTTTATTGCGAAATGCTTAAACTTACCCTCATATGGTCCGTTATATTTATTGAAAACGATATTTTTATGAATTAATAACCAGATTCCGGCCGCCATTATGTCTTATATTTTCAAAGTTATGGCTTTCAGAAATATTTATTTTTTGGCGGCCGATAACTAGTCATATATAAACCCGTTTCCGGCCATTACGAGATAAGACGACCGGTAACTAGTCAAACTTAAACACGTTTTCGTCCGTAGCAAACAAAAGACGGCCGATAACTGGAAGAAGTGAGACCTGTTTTCAGCCATAGAATATTCATATGGCCGATAACTAGTAAAGATTAAACCTTTTTGCGGACTACATGAAATTAAAAACCGCAGTTAATTAATAAGTAAAAATGCAACTTGTTTTGGCCTGTGATGGATAGGAAATAACTGGTATAAATTAATCTTTTATGTTTGTTTGTCTGCCTTTTACGTCAAGATGATAACATGACGATTTTTTTTTAAATAACGCCCTTATGCTTTAGTTGCTTGGTATTCGAGCTGTGCTTGATTTTTTCTTCAGATTGCACCTATCAATAAGAAAAGCAAGACAAATACAAAAGAGTAAACACCTACCAGAAGGATCGGTTACAATGATGAAGCACTTCGTAAGGCTCTTTCAGACATATGTGGTAAAATTCGAGGCATCAGAGAAGCATGCCGACAATACGGAATTCCAAGATCAACTGTTCAGGACAGGCTTGCCGGGCGTGTAAAGGAACGAGACAGGAAAACGAAAGCTGGCCCAGATCCTATATTTGGTTTAGAAGGAGAGGTTTGGTTTAGAGGAGGATAAAAAATTGTTGAATGGATAATTGAGTTAGCAAAAGCCGGATTTCCTGTTGACAAATATGATCTTCTGGATACAGTGGCTAATCTTGCAAAAGATCTTGGAATAGTTTTGCAGGAGGTAAAATGATGTACCCCAGCTTTCTTAAGGCACAAGAATTGCAGACTTTTATATACTTTTTTGGCTGTAGCAATGCGGTACATGATTGAATGACTTATTTATTGTTGATTAATGTTATCTTTATTGTTACTTGTATGAGAAGGTACCTATATTAATTTGTAGAATTGTTTTGTTTGTAAATAATACTAATTTTTTTATCGTCTTTTAGTTTGTCTAAAACACTTTATTTTACTGTTTCTATATTTTTATGTTAAGTTTGCATTTGCTTTTATATGATTGAGGGGTTTTGTGCATTTCTCAAATTGAAATTAAAGCAAATAAATCACTGTTTTTAAATGATTGTTTTACTTTCAAAAAGGTTCATTTTTCTACAGGGAATTAAGTGGCCGATAGCCGGTATATTGATGGCCGATAACTGACTCAAATGGCCGTTACAGTTAACGGCCATTTGAGTCAGATTGGCCATATTTTGTTGTTTTTGCCTATTTCGCGATTTACGATTTTTTGTAATTTATGGGTTAAAGATACACTTATAAACCGTAGGTTTTATAAAAATATATTATTGTAGAATGATACAATTAATTATTCAAGGGAGTTGGTGTACAGCATCATAATAAATTTCAACACTGAAGTTGACAAGTTGCTTAAATGGCTGATAACCGGTATGTTTACCCTAGTTGCACATCAGTAAAATGAGACTAACTCCTTTATTTGAAGGCCAAAAACGTTGTAGTGTTGATTTTTTTTAATTAAAGTTGTAAATTAAACAAGTCTAAACCAGAATCTGCAATTATCCAAAAATCCAATTTTTTGAGATGTGGCCAATTTGCGGTTGCTAGAAAATTATACTACAAAAAGTTTACAGATTAACAATTACCTCATGGAAATAACAAATCAATGTGGTCATGACATCCTGTTCCAACAGTGCCTCACATGCCTCAAGTCCAATGGCTGAAAAGTTCCTTAGAGCTCCAGCAGCAGCATTCCTCACTGAACTTGCCTGGTCCAGCAACAGTGGAGCTACTACTTTGATCATACCTCTGTTTATCACAGGCTCTATGTTTTCTGGACTTTCTATCAACATGGCAAAGGTTTGAAGCCCACAATATTTATCTTCTACATTTGCAGTCTGAAAGTATATCAAACACTTTATATCAAATTTACTACAATAGCTTTAGCAAGAAGCGCAAGAACAGAAGTATATAGATATTATAGAAATATCTCTGCAGAAACATGTAAATAATGAATACAATTAAGGCTTGTGCGGGTGTTAGATTTTAATATATCCAGTTCAATGACTCAAACAGTAACATTCCTAAATTTACCACTGAACAACATCTACAAATTTTAACTTGAAAATTGATTTAGTTTTTAAGATTCATTAATTTAGAGTTCACACATTTTTGCATAAAATATCAAAGGATAAGAAAAAAAAACCTTTCCCCGTATTGAAGGCGTACCAAATTACTTCGCCTAAATATCACTTAACCGAATATGCCATAAGTAAAATAATATAAGTATAATGTAACCTGTATTTGATCAAGAATTGTTTGAATGACATTTTCTTTCGAATCCTCCACTACTTGCTCTTCTTCATCAGAATTATCAACGACTACATTTTGCCTAGGCTTTGTACGCTTAGGTTTCTTTATTTTACCCATTTTGTTGGTTAAAAATCAAAATTACTTCTGCTGGTACAGGTTAGCACTGTTGACACTGACACGCATTCGGGCACCATGCGAACCGTACGATTTACTTGATTTTGACATTTAACATTAACACTATTGAGGGCTATTACGGCTCTAAATTATTTTTGATAAGATGTACCGTAACTGACTGTGAGTCAGTTTCTTATCTCACATGCCCCTCACTTTATTGAGTTTGTTTAATACTATTCCGTTCTTAATGAATGAGACAATAGTTAGTAAAAAGTTCCACTTTTTTTACATTATAATTACAATTATTTTCTGCTATTAGAAATAAAATACGTAAGGTAATGAAACTTGTGTTTCTCTTTAAAAGTAACAATTACCTTATACAATCAAATGAAATTACCTCTTTTCTTTTTAACATTCATCATAAGTTAAAAATTATAAAAATACGCCTTTGCGTTGATACTGTTTACAAATAGATGGCGCAAGAGTTCTTCGTTCTTGCGAGAACACTGCAAGAAGTTTTTGAAATGAAGATGGTTCGTTCGCAACTTTGTTGGCTCTGACGTATTGACATTAAATTTAATCGCGATATTGTGACAAAATATTATTATAATCACAGTAACACAGTAATTTTGGAAATAACGGAGAAAGGGTTGTGAAATCTTTTTTGGTCATTCAAATCAAATGCGTAACGTAAGTAAAATTAATTCGAAAAGTGTGTTTTATTTTGAATATGTCAGGGTTTGTTAACTTCATTTTTAGTTGCAGTTTTACTATAAAACAAGAAGATAAAGCTACTTTAATGGTTTCATTTAATAATAATAAACATAATTACTTGTTCCTGTATCGCTATCGCTAGTGATAAATTACATATCGTTTTCAGATAGTTATGTGTATAATTTTTAAATACCGCGTTTGTGACTATCACTCTAATCTAATCCATATCTAATCTAAACAGATTACTTTGAGATATGACAGATGACAGCGCCAACATTATTTATACTTTTGGCCACTATGAGCGCTGCGATCGATTATATTACCCCCACAAGTACTTCGCACCCAACGATGCGAAAATGCACGGTATGTCATACAGTACTTACAAGCAAAATTAAACTAACTGATAGCATAATCAAATAATAAGAGTTATTTCGAAAAAATGAGTGACTGTTGAGTTTGTTTCAGCTTTCTTCTCCTCAGTGGTCTCCTCTTGGGAAACGCCGTAGAGTCAGACTTGTAAAAGTGCCCTTGCGGCCTACTTACAGAATAAAGATCATTATGTCATTTCATAATCATCGACCATAATCTAAATTAAATAAGCGTCAGGTACAAAATGAAGGTTGTAAATTACGGTCGACGAAATATGTAATTTTAATTACTGTGTAGTAGTTAATTTGTATTAGGTAGTTGATGCCGGGTTAGTCGATCCATATTAGTAATTTGATAATCTCATTTCAACTGTGAGACGTCCACTGCCGAACACAGGTCTCGCCCAAAAGACTTCCACAACGAACGGTGACACGCCTTCTGCATTCATCAACTTCCGGCGACCGCAATTAGGTCGTAGTATTGAGAGGGACCAACCCATGCTATGTCTTTCGGTCCTTGGTATCCATAATATGGATACAAACCTATTATGTCGTATTGTATCGTAACTACTGTTTGTTTTACTGTTTGACACACTTCTTTCGCCTTCTTTAGATTCATCACGCGTGTCGTGCTCATGTTTGCATATGATATGGGACATTGCAATGCATCATTTATATTTGAATTTTATGGATAACAACACTATTGTCATATTTATTTTATTCCTTTTAAATAATCATTTGTATGTGTGTACGTATGTAAACAGTTTATTGCCTATAAGATAGGCCGTTTCAAATAATAACTGACAATCGTATTACGATTTTGAAATTTCAATGTAGGTAGGTACCCACTTATCTTTTATAATCTCTCTCTCGCTCAGTCTTGAACCTCAGATAGGTCAGCCTAGATCTCCAGCAATTAGGTTTTAAGGCAGCCTTACTAACATGCATTTATTCATCATTCTCCCAATCCTATTTTTATGTGAAAAATCACGTCAGCACCGGGCCTAAAATCCTTGATCAGGATAGAGCAACAACTGTCTTTCGGGTCGCGCCTCTCAAAAGACGTCAACAAAATGTTATTTAGTTATCATTAGGACTAGTAAGTTTTTCGTCTTTGTCATCATCTTGGGGCACATCACCACGTGGCGCCTAGAGCAGCCGCTCTAATCTTAGTGCAAAAGTAGAGCTACCAGACAAATCCCGAACTCGTTTTGTTATAAAATAATAAAGGATGATTGACAACATTTCAGTTTCACAGGTTTGTCCCATGATATGAAATAGAGCTAATAAAGGATTTCAAAAATAAAACCGACTCCAAAAAGAAAACACTAAAAAGTGCCATCGTGCCACAACTTACTAAAATCGTAACTTTTCAAAATTTTTCACATTCTTTTCAACATTTTTCACATTCTTCAAAATAATATTAATTGTAGATATAAATTTGTATAGTGTATAGATTGAGTAGAAAAACGGGTACTTGTAAGTAAATAGAAGAGACTGAATTATGCAGTATTTTTTTACTTATTGTGTCGGTTTTATTTTTTGCTTAAAGCCCAAACACGGTTATGATACATTATTTTATTAAAGAGATCCGGTGCCTACCCTCCGGCTCCATCATCATATCAATTCGATGGTACCGCATTCTCATCAGGACCATTTCAATTTGCGACTATGAATTAGCTTAACTATTTTAATGAGATATAACGTCGCCACCCGTAAATCATTTATTGGTGAGAAGTTCAGTGACCTTCTGTGGTCTTCTTCATCCGTTCCGCTTCACCAATTTACAGTTTCTAAAGTAAATGCTTGATATGTTTCTTAAAATATCAAAATCACTAAATAAAATATTTGACGAGTTCCTTAAATTGCTCCATCATTAGATCTTCACGTAAATTATATGGGATCAATCTGAATGCACCTCCTTTCAAAGATAAAAACTGAAATCGGTTCTAGGGTAATAAACATTTAAAAAATACAACCGAATCGAGAACCACCTCCTTTTCTGGGATTCGGTTAAAAATATAAAACATTCAATTTCAAAAGTTCCTCATTCTAAAAATGCTGGTGATAAGTTTAACGGTAAGGCTGTCAATCGATTGAAGCGGATCTGTGCGGAATTGCCTACACCAATATATATATTTATTTCACAGAGCTCCGTTCCATTCCGCTTCAATAGATTACCGTGCCTTAGTGTTGTTCCTGTGCCGCAGCAAGCCTCGACACCAGCTGATGCTGCCGCGCCCGGGCGCTCGTCGGTACCTAGCAAACAGTTCGCGTGGCCTCAAACATTATCCATATACAAGCCGGAGCTAATATGGCTCGATTTTTCTTCAAATTACTGTAGTTGCTGGAAATGGGTATGAAAATGGGAATCGAGTTCTATGAACGCCACGTCACTGCTAGCTAAGAAACTATAGTCTCGTATCGTTGTCGGTCTGTTTTCCAATCAAGGCTCTTGGTATTATGTGAGATGGGTTCAAATTTTCCACCATATGTATCTTCAAATGTTCCTATATTAAAAAAAACTGTTTAAGTTCCTTGTTATGTAAATCTTGTCCTTAGTACTATGTACTGTTACATTTTATGTAGTAGACTGTACACTTGTACTGTACGACTGTACTATATAATCATACATAGCTATCTACTTTACCTAATTTAACAAGAACTTACCTTCCTCCATTTCTTGTAAAACCAATAGTTTGTTCATCGTTGACTCTTGTCTTGTCTAGACTATATGCACCCATTCTTATGCACAACTGGAAGGTGTCCGCAACTTCGTCAGCGGAGGAGAAAAAAAACCATAACCCTTTAGCATAGTCGGATAAAAAGTATTTTATAATCATCTGTGGATGCCCAGCTACCCGTATACGTTTAGCCGATTTTGCGTGATGAAGCCACAACAATACATACAAAAAACATGCAAAAAATCCAAAAAAAAATTGTTTGACGGAGTGACCCTCAATTAGTTCATAGTTCATAGCATAATTATCGCTTTTTTTTAAATATCTTCTATGTACAGACATTTAATTTTTACTACTTTACAATAGTATAGATGTAGATTATGGCGGTATCTGGCAATCGGAAGTGATTATCCAGCGGCATGTGTCGGCCTTCGCCGCATCCCCCGATGTAATTGCCTGGATTGATTCGGTCCGCAGGGGGCGGCGACAGCCTGACGTGTACAGACAGACTCCTCAACCGACCAGAGATGATAAATTTAAGGGCCAAAATGACCTAGTGTAGCGTTAACATGGTCCAAAATCAAATGGCCAGAAATCGTAACAAGGGGTCAAGTTGAATGCGCTATACAAATCGACGTTGACTCATCTGTTTTTGTTCAGCTAAATCCCGCTTTCACAAATTGCACGAAAACCACCCTAGTAAAGTTACTGAACGACTACTGAGAATTGGAATCATTATAGATAATGTTTGACGAAAAATGAGATATTTATATTTCGAGTTCTATATTGGATACTGAGAAATAAAAGCGTAATGAAATATCAGTTTTAGGTTCGTTCGTCGTTGCTTCAACGGATATTACGTCATGCTTCTTAATTCTCGTTGAATTTTATAACCGGAAACTAGGGATTAGTTAGACAGAAACCTTTATCTGAGACTCCAATGGTGTCAGCACACATTCTTAACTAAACATATCTAATTAGATACGTCTACGATCGCCAAGATAAGCTCCGTATTGTTCGGCCGAGGGTTACTGATAATAGGGGAGATTGAATTGGGCGAGCAAACAGGGAAGCGCCGGTCTGGCGCCGGAAAGTGGCTGGCAATAAGGGCTGTGCACACCGAGGCCTTCTTGGGCGCAGTAGGAGCCGAATTCTCGTTACCATCGATATTAGCGATATGCAAAGTAAAATTTGTCATTTCATACATATTAGGCTCTAAGGTATTGCAGAAGTCATGAGCCGTCCGATGGTGATGCATTTTCCCACTGACATGCCTATTACCGCACTTGAGTTGAGAACAGTGCTCTTAAAAAACACGTCTTTTACCCTGTCCCTAGTAGGATACCTGTATTGATATGATTTGTCTTTCAACCTCTCTCCGTAATGATACAGTAACTTGATGTGCTATATCTGGAATCATCGTCAAAAGATTACTCCGAATTAAAAGAGAAAAACCCTAGGTGGACGATAACAATTGTTCTCGTCCACCTTTTTCTTAAGGAGGCAGGCTCACGATCAAAATGATTAGAGATACCTCTAGGAATTGAGGTTAATGAACCTATATGGTATCCTGGGCAAGTGAGGTAACCACATAAAAAGTAGATATCTCTAGGCAGCATTGGCAGTTAAAGTAAATGTAGCATTGCAGTTGTCACACGCGCATTGCACAATGTCATGTCTTGTGCATGTCTAGAGGTAGGCCTTTTATATAGAACCTGACTATGAACTGTATCTGGCTAGGCCTCCTTATTAGTAACCGGATTCAGTGGTGGGAGCGCAAACCCACAAACGGGAATGCCAATTGTGGCGACATAGTGTTGGGATGTGTTGCGCAAGGCACAAGAACTGCAAAGGTGGGTTGAACTTTCAACCCTAGTTGGGACGGAGGAGAGAGAGGCCTGTTGCAGGAACGGTATAATCTCCTATAGGGAAACAGATGAAAAGCAGTTAATAGCGGAAAGCAGTTAATAATAGTTCCAAACCCGTCCAGAAAGGCGCTGGAGTATCAGGATACTATGAAGTCAACAACGAATTTTTTTTTTTTTATAGAAATCCTACTCAATTCTTCGTTCTTCTTCTGATGTAAATTATTCAATCGTGCTTAAAATGATTTGTCTTGCAGCGGTGTGGATTTTTTTTGGCATTATTATTACTACTACTACTACTACTAGCGACCGCCCGCGACTTCATCCGACAAACTTTTTTCTGTCAGTCATCCGATGCTGTTAATGTTTAAAAAAAATACTCAGAAGATATTCAGCGACCAACGGATTTAGAGTGAGAAAATGGGGATATTGAACATTATTCCATAAGAAGGCAACACTGGCACTTTTAATTTTAACGCCTGCTAGACTATGACAGGCGAATTTCCCGACACTGGGCAAAAAAAAATGTTCTAGAAGGTCCTTGGGGTCCATAAGGACAGTATTTTAAGGCAAAGCAAAAAATGGTTGTCTGTAAAGTCGGTTTACAAACGATAATTTTACGTGCTACCGTCATAAGAAAACCGATGTCATAATTTTACTACGACACCATTTTTTTGTCTTTCCCGCCATCCCCTCCTCTCTCTCTCACTTTCCCTTTCTCCCTCCTTTTCTTCCTCTCTCTCTCTCTCTCCCTCTATACCTCTCTCACTCCGCCTCTCCCTCCCGTCCTCCCTCTCTTCGTCCCTCTCTCCCTCCCTCTCCCTGTCTCTCCCTCGTCTTCGTGTTTTTCTTTAATAATTCATTAAAAAATATATTTCTGGATAGCGCTAGTAACGCAAGAGTTTCATAATATGTATAGATAATTCTTCGGAATAAAAAATTCAGAGTTAACAAAAAGTGATGATTATCCATTTATTGTTGAAAATAACCCGTTTTATGTATTTATCTTATTTTAAAAACCATACTTCGATACTAACGTGTCAAATTGGTTTCCTAGCAACTGTTTGTTAATATAATGCTTCACAATAGAAATGTCACAATGAACAACACTCGGGGTTTTCTAAAGCTTTTTCATTTATCGTTAAAAAACCCATTATATGAATGAATATCCTCGAAAATTGTAGCCTATGTCCTATTCTGATATCTAAGCTATATTACTGAAGAGTTTAATGCAAATCTGTTGTGTAGTCTTTGCGCAATAGTGGAACGTGCATATATACTTTCACGTTTATAATATAGTAAGGGTAAGGATAAGGATTTATTTTACTCACTTCCTACAGTGGCGCCACTAAGTTAACGCCGTGTTACGGACACTTAATTTAAATATATAGTGATTGTTGTCCTTTAGTTTTCTACACTCGAATTGTACGTGTCATCCGTACAGAGCCAAATGTAACATAAGTGTGGCCGTTCCAATACCACACTTGAAGGCTCCGGAATAGAGAAACTCGATATTCCTGGGTTCGGGGTTACTCGAAGGACCAAAGGTTCAGGGGTTCGGTTCGGATCGGTTCGGTTCAGATCTGTACTCCCGTTACGGCCGCACTAAAATCACGCGTGTACGCGAAGGAGAAAGGTTCGACGGATCAATCCTAACGCGTACGGCTCTGCCCACGACTTAGGGCTTACGTGATTCTAAATGAGGACGCGATATAGAGGATCGGCCTCGCAGCCTAGCTAAAACTGCACTTCCTAGCAGGGTAACTGGGTAGGAGGGTTACTGGGAGTACTTGGGAATAACACTAGATCACTTGTTCACAGTATAATTTCTTCGGTAGTAACACTAAAAAACGACATCTCCTCGCGGCTCGCAGGCCGCTTTCTAATATATAATTTTCGTAGGGCTCACATCGTGACATCATTGTCCACATTAGTTTTAATTTTAAAGCCTATCAAGTTATAGAGATCTCTGTGTGGGTAAAAATTCGATCAGAAAAAGATCTGCTGTCTCTGTTACATTTTACATTTTTACATAGACAGTTTTCAGCTCCTAAAATCACTATCCTGGGTCTTACATTATTAAGATTGACCTAGATTGGTTCGTTAGGTTCGGATCTATTAAATTTACTTTACTATACTTACTATATTTACAAAGGTTCAAAGTTATGAGGCTCTAAAAGTTCAAATTATGTTCTACAGGATCAATCAATCGGCTCTAGTGATTAAATCTTAAGACCTAGGTTCAAATTCTAATTGGTTCTTAAATCTTACATGTATAATACATATTTGGTCTAAGTTTCAATAGGATCAGGCTTAAGCTATGACAATTACAGGGTTCTAAAGTTCCGACTTTTAAAGTCTAGGTTCTATGGATCATTTTACCTATTTATCCTAAGGTTCGGGTTCTCTTTATTTGTAAATATTAAAGTTCTAAGTCATTTTTATAAATTCCAATCATAAAATACCATAATTCCACTTTATCTGACCCGTGAGGTTCATATTCGTTTTAGCAGGCTATTTATGCAAATAGTTCATGATTCTTAATATTATTGCTCTCTTTTATGGAGCTAAACTTATCTTGTAATTATTAGGGTTCGCAATTTAATACATTTACATTTATAAAATCAATAATAAAACTATTCTTCATACAAGGTGTGTTTTCGTGGACCGCTGGCCAGACACGTTTGTATGGAAGGGATCGCTGGCCAGACAATCCGTGAGCTTGCTCGGCGTCGTCACGCTCTACCGCACACGGAGGGGAGTGCTGCGGTGAGGCGCGGGGCGCGCGCGTTTCTCAGTGGGGCGCGCGTCGTGGAGGGGCGCGCTGAGTTAGGGTCAGGCTCTCGGGGCTCCGACGCTCAGTGCTCCGCTTCTCTTGCCTTGGTCAGACGTCAATCGTTACTCTGGTTCTGGAGGCAGCCGACGCTCGACGCCCTCCCAGCTTGGCTAGCCAAGTGGAGGCTCTCCGTAAACGTGAGTAAAACTCAATCGATGCTGAGGTACAAAGTTGCCCGTCAGCCGCTCACTCTCCTCGGCCAGCCCCTGGCATGGTCAAACTCAGTGAAATACCTGGGCGTGACCATTGACAGGGGGCTCACCATGGCCAAGCACGTGAACGAGACGCGCAGTAAGGCAGCTTACGCACGCAGCTCACTCCACCTCTCTGTTTCAGCAAGCTGCCGAGGCGCATCAAGCTAGGCCTGTACAAGGCCTACGTCCGGTCGCGGCTGTCGTACGCCGCCCCGGTTTAGTACGCCCTGGTCGCCGCCACATCGAGGAAGAAGCTGAAGGCGCAGGAATCCAGGACGCTGCGCACCATCGTCGCCGCCCCCCGCTACGCGCGGTACCGCACCATCGCTGCGGACCTCATATTCGTTTTAGCAGGCTATTTATGCAAATAGTTCATGATTCTTAATATTATTGCTCTCTTTTATGGAGCTAAACTTATCTTGTAATTATTAGGGTTCGCAATTTAATACATTTACATTTATAAAATCAATAATAAAACTATTCTTCATACAAGGTGTGTTTTCGTGGACCGCTGGCCAGACACGTTTGTATGGAAGGGATCGCTGGCCAGACAATCCGTGAGCTTGCTCGGCGTCGTCACGCTCTACCGCACACGGAGGGGAGTGCTGCGGTGAGGCGCGGGGCGCGCGCGTTTCTCAGTGGGGCGCGCGTCGTGGAGGGGCGCGCTGAGTTAGGGTCAGGCTCTCGGGGCTCCGACGCTCAGTGCTCCGCTTCTCTTGCCTTGGTCAGACGTCAATCGTTACTCTGGTTCTGGAGGCAGCCGACGCTCGACGCCCTCCCAGCTTGGCTAGCCAAGTGGAGGCTCTCCGTAAACGTGAGTAAAACTCAATCGATGCTGAGGTACAAAGTTGCCCGTCAGCCGCTCACTCTCCTCGGCCAGCCCCTGGCATGGTCAAACTCAGTGAAATACCTGGGCGTGACCATTGACAGGGGGCTCACCATGGCCAAGCACGTGAACGAGACGCGCAGTAAGGCAGCTTACGCACGCAGCTCACTCCACCTCTCTGTTTCAGCAAGCTGCCGAGGCGCATCAAGCTAGGCCTGTACAAGGCCTACGTCCGGTCGCGGCTGTCGTACGCCGCCCCGGTTTAGTACGCCCTGGTCGCCGCCACATCGAGGAAGAAGCTGAAGGCGCAGGAATCCAGGACGCTGCGCACCATCGTCGCCGCCCCCCGCTACGCGCGGTACCGCACCATCGCTGCGGACCTCAAGTGGCGCGACCTGGAGATGTTTGTCGGCCGGCTCGCGCGTCGAATGTTCGACCGCTCGAACAAGGCCAAAAATACAGCGGTCATCTGCTCGTACCTAGGTACGTAGGATTGCCATCTCAGGGCTCTGCCCTCTTTGGCTAATGCATCTCCGCCCGCTACGGCGGACGGGTCTTCTTGATAGGCCTATTGGCTGGGTTCTAGAGAGATCGCGGGGTGGGTCACGGTCTCTGTCTGAGTAGACGGGGACTCGGCCTCTTCCGCGGCCTTGTTTCGTGACGGTGTTGTCACGGCGGGCGTCGGTGCGAGCTGGGATGCCTGCTCCGATGCCGGTTGTAATGTGGCTTCTGCTGCTGCTGACTTGGGTTGGCCTGTCTGCGGCGTTGTGGATACTGTTGGCCTATCTGCGGCATGGTGGGTTCCTGGGCGTGCAGGGGACTCGATTGGTGGGATGATCTCTCTCGGACGAGCTCTGCTGCTCTTCTCCGGCGGGCGGGCGTGGAGCGGAGCAATCCCAACTAGTGACGGGATGCTTGAGCTGTCCGCGCGGCGGAACATGACGCCGGTGAGCTGGCCGACGAATTCGTCCAGTCTTTGCCACTCCAGGTCTCGGTGTATCGTTTGTTTCTGCATGTAGCGCGGAGCCGAGACGATGGTGCGCAGGGCTTGGTCCTCCTGCGCACGCAGCCTCTTCTTACTGGTCTCGGACGTCAAGGCGTACCATGCGGGTGCCGCGTAGGTCAAACGGGACCGCAGGTACGTCTTGTATATCCCCAGTTTCGTTCGGACGGGGAGGCTGCTGGCTAAGACTGGACGGAGAAGTGTGCGCGCTGACTTAGTCCGCCGCGCGGTGCTTTCTGCATGCTGCTTCAGGGTGAGTCCCCTGTTGATGGTGACGCCCAGGTACTTGACCGTGTGCGACCATTCGACGGTCTGGCCGAGCATCTGGAGCGGAGGTGGCTGCCTAGCTCTGCCGGTTACGATGGCTTGCGTCTTGCTCACGTTGATGCCCATGCGCCAACGGGCCAGCCACTCTGGGACGACGTCGAGTGAGCGTTGTAGTTTGCGGGCTGCATGTGTTGCGTTGAGGGACTTCGCGAAGAGTGCCGCGTCGTCCGCATAGAGTCCCAGCTGGACGTCGCCCAGCAATGGGAAGTCGTCCGTGTAGCGGGAGTAGCACGCCGGCGAGAGGCAGCTGCCCTGGGGGACGCCTGCGAGGATCGGGCGCTCCGTTGACGTTTTCCACCGCCACTTGGAAACGTCTGTTGGGCAGGAAGGACGCTATGATGAGTACGATGCACCGTGGGGCAGAAGACGTCGACAGTTTGTATAGCAGGCCCTCGTGCCATACCCTGTCGAACGCCTTCTCCATGTCGAGGAGTGCTGCGACGGTCACCTCCTTCTTGTTCATGGCCGTGGCCATGTAGTGCAGCACTCGACAGCTGCAGTGTGGTGGAATGGTCGGCGCGGAACCCGAATTGCTCGGGTCTGGGTTCGATGTGTGGCTGGAGTTGTTGCAGCAGGAGCTTCTCGAACACTTTGGAGATGGTGCTCAAGAGTGTGATCGGGCGGTAGCTCTCCAGCTTGCGGAGGTTTTTGCCCGTCTTAGGCAGCATGATTACCCGGCCAAGCTTCCAGGGTGACGGGAAGTGTCCGGAGCGCAGGATCCCATTGAACAGGCGGGCCACCGCGGCGGTTGCGCGCGGTGGCAGATGGTGTAGTGCCATGTTCGGGATCGCATCCTCGCCCGGTGCCTTTCTTGGCTTTGTGCGTCTCAGTGCTCGCTGGACTTGGCCGGGGGTGAAGACGATGGGGTCCTCTACCGCCTCGATCGGTGCCGCGAAGTAGCTCGCAAGGTGTTGCTCTACTGCTGCAACATGGTTCACGTCTTGTGTCGGATTCGGCTTGAACTGTTCCTCGAGGCAGTCGGCGAAGAGCTCCGCCCTGTCCTCCGCCTTGTACATTGGGAAACCGTTCGTGTCGTCCAGTGGGCGTGTGGCCGTTGGCGTCATGCCGAGTTGACGGCAGAGACGGTGAATGGAGGGCATATCACCGTCGAGCGACGCCAGGTGGGTCTCCCACGATTTCGCTGCATGTCTGGCCAGTTCCTCCTTCACCTTCTCCACCAAGTTGTTAAGGGACGTCTTCAGAGTGGGGCATCGGGTCCTCTGCCACTCTGACCGCAGGCGGCGCTTGCGCTTTATGAGGTCCAGGATCCTCGCAGGTAGGGGCTTGCGCCTTTCGCTGCTCGGAGCCGTTTCCGCTGCTGTGTCCAGGTGCCGCCTGGATATTGGAGGTGACGTTGGCGGCGGCATGTTCGACGTCGTCCGCTGAGGAGACCGGCAAGGAGAGGGGGTTCTCATCCATCGCCGCCGAGAGTGTCTCCCAGCATATCCGTCGTCCCGGGGGTCTTATCGGTGTGATTGTTGGCAAGTCTTTGATTACCATCAAGACCGGTCGGTGATCCGATGGGAGGTCGGGCAGAACCTCATGCGTAATGACGGCGTCGACGTTTTTGTGGATCGCGAAATCTAAGACATCTTCGGAGTTGTAGGCGCTGGAGTAGTGTATCGGGTCTTTAGGTCCGGAGATGTCGAAGTCGTGATCCACTGCAGCTTGCGCGATCTTCAGGCCCGCCCTTTCGCTCGTGCTGGAGTGCCAGACTGTATGTTTCGCGTTGAAGTCCCCAGCCAGGATGGTCGGCGTTGGGGACTGCAGGAGCTGGCATATGTCGAGCACTATGTCGCCTGGTGGTCCTGGAGGGCGGTAAATAGAGAAGAGTCTGATGTCGTGCCCCGAGAGTTGTAGTTCAATGCCCAACGCGTATATGGAGGCGAGGGGGTGGTAGGGGACTTGCTGGTGCACGATCTTCCTCTTCACTATTACCGCCAGGCCGCTATATACTTTTTCCTCCGGGGAGACTTCGTCTTGGCGATACGTGATGTATCCACTGATTTTTAATGGCACGCTCTTTGCAAGAAGGGTTTCGCTGACCAGCATTATATCGATCTCCTGCTCCGCGAAGAAATTACGGAGCAGGCCGAACTTGCCGGTCAACGATTGAGCGTTCCAATACACCACTCTCAAACCCTTAAGGTTCTGGTTGAATGTTAGGCCGTAGATTGGTGGCTGCTTGTATCACCGCGTTCGTGGTCGCGGGGTCTTGAGTGGCGGCAAGGCTCAATAAGTCGGCTATAAGCTTGAGCATTGCGGCGGCTGGGTTTGGCGGGGCGGGTTATGTTGGTGCAGGTATTGCAGGCGCCTCCGGTTGTAGATTCAGTCTGTTTTTCCCCTTTTTCTTCTTTTTCTTGGGCTTCTTGTTTGCTTTTGCGGTATTGCCGGCTGGACGTGTAGATGTTGTGGGCTGACCCCTCGTTTGGGGGCCGTTTGCCGGCGCCATCAAGGTGCACGGCGCCGACTCTGCCACCGTGGGCTCTTCCATGGCCACACGAGTCTCAGGTCCTGAGCGAGCGGGCTTTGTGAGGGCGTACGGCGGCCCGGCCTTTTTGTTCCGGGCCTCCCTCCGGAACACTGGGCAGCCTGTGTGGTTGGCGGGATGGGGGCCCTCACAGTTGGCGCATGTGGCGGGGGTCGCTTTCAGGCGCTTGCAGTCCTTTGCGAAGTGAGGGCCGGCGCAGTGCACGCAGCGTAGAGAGCGGTGACAGCCCTGTGATGAGTGGCGGAAGCCTTGGCAGTTATGGCACTGCGCCGGGCATCTTTTACTCCTCCAAGCTTCAATTTTGACTCCCCGCATGTTAAGGAGTTCATCGACGGCGTATATGCCGCTGCTTTCAGCCGCCGAGGTCGTCATCTGGGTGAAATACACGCACCCGGGCCGCCCGTTGCGGGCGACGATTAGCCGGATGTATTCCACCTCGTACCCCTTAGTGTGGAGTGCTTCGCGGATTTCGTCCGGTGGGGTCTGTAGCGGTAGCCCCCTTATTGCTACTTTCAATTTTTGTGCTTCCTTGCGGTTATAGATGTGGAAGGGGGCCTCGGACTGCCCTATTTCGTCCTGTAAGTCAATCAGGAACGATTGGACAGTCCGGAATTCATCATCTGTTTTCGGCGTAAATCTGACCCCCTCACCCGCGGGGGAGGCGTTGGGTGGATGGCCAAGCTTCTTTGTGAGTGCCGCGAAATGCTTCGTCCAATTCGGTAGTTTGTCGACATGTATTGGCCGATATTTGGGCTTCTCAGGTTGCACGTTCATGGTGGCTCCATCTATCTGTCGTGAGTTTGTGGTGGCGTCATGTGACTGATTTGTAGGCTTGTTGACAGAGCTACCGGCACAAGCACAAGTCCAGCCACCCACATCTCCAGGGCATCGCACCCCACTACGTCCGGCCCCCGGACAGCCGCTTTCGGGGACTACCCCGAGAGCTCCTCGCCATCCCGCCCTAGGCCGGGTGGCGATACACTCCCTCCACCGCCGCAGCGAGCACCCGCTCGCGCGGCCCACGCCTGCGGCCCCCCCGCGCCGCGGTGTGACTCTCCCGCCCACCTGGCGCACTCACCGGCATAGCCGTACACTGGTCGGTGCCCTAAGCCGTGTTGTCCGTACCCGGTCCCGCTAAAACGGATGCCCGGGAAAAGACACGCGGCAAAGGGCTCAAGAAGCCGACCAGGTCCACTCTCTCTGCCAGCCGCCGCGAGCCCCTGCTCGCGCGGCCTGCTCCAGCCTCACTGCCCTCCTCAAAATGAGGGCGCACGCCCGGCCGGTCATCACGGGTCGCGACCCCGCCACAGCCCAAGGTGCCCAAGTGGTAGCACGGGCCCCCCCTCCACGGGGGTGTATGTGAAGACAAAGGATTGATTGGTTCTGAAGGCACTAGCGGTCAATCGAATCTTGTCTCTGGAGGCACTAGCGATCAATCGAGTATAGTTTTCTGGTTCATACAGTGTCAATCTATCTTCTGACGTCAATCGAATTGTTGCTGGCTCGGGGCTGTGATGACGACGGGCTCGACGGCAGGCACGATGGCTGGCACGACGGCTGGATCGATGGCAGGCACGGCGGCTGACTCGACGGCAGGCACGACGGCTGGCACGACGGCAGGATCGACGGCAGGATCGACGACAGGCTCGGTGGCTGGATCGGTGGCTGTCCGCAACAATAAGTATCTTAGAAAAAAGTGTTGTAGTGAAGCGATCTCTGGTATCGCTCTAAACTATTACGTCTTTTTATTAGATTAGGGTGTTGAGATGCGAACCCGACTCTCTACAGTCTCTACCCCATCTAACATAATTTGAGCTCCGTTATATCCCAGCCCGTATAAGCTGCTAGTGGAGTTCTTGTAAACGCCAACTATACCACTCAAAGTCCCAACTCAACTCCCAACTTAATGAATCTGAAGTTGAGATTCTGCATTGTTAGCGTCTACAGTGTGAACATGCCTTTTTTAGGGAATGTTGGAGTTTGCTCAGCAAATGTGCAAGCTCCGGCGAAGTTAAGACGCTTGTACTCGAACTTGTGGGGACATGAAGGGAAATCGAAAGAGGAAATAGTGGACTGGACAAATCAATAGCATTACTTTACTAAACAGAAACTATGCATTAGGCAATGGTCAAATCCAATTGGGGTGCCATGCCTATTAAAAGAACTGCTTGTTATAGCAATGTATAAAAATTGCACATTTTGATTTTGTAAGTTTATTTAATTTTACTTGTACGGAGTAATATTTCATGTTAAGTTACTTTTAAATATTTTAACTGTTATACCTACCTTTCTCTTTTTATTGTCTTTTAAACATAAAACATGCCTTTTCAGGCATTACAAACTGACTTGCCTGCATAGCATGAATGAAGTTTAAACTCACCTCAGACATGGTTTACTAAATTCAAGTCACGAAACACTTTCAAACGAAGCCCGATTTGAGTCACAACTACACCAAATATGAGTATTATGGGTGGCTTTATGTTATTATGCAAGTGAAGTAGCGAGCTAAATATAGCAGTCCAAAAATAGCGTTCAATATTGACATCCGCAACAGGTGTGGCTTTTCCAATCTGGGTGTATTCAGTTTACACGTAACATCTAACGGTCTCAGCTTTGACGCTTTGATGATAATGTTTACATGAGAAACAAACTATATTGCTATTCTACGTCCGATTAAATGTTTCTTGCACTTACACAAACGAAGTCGAGAGATATTGTTTCGGTCTAATTGAAGACAGGCATGAGCATTTCATGCAGCTTTAGAGGAGTAACAAGTGTACTGTCCTGTTGCGACTTCGCCAATTGGGCTGAGGTGTGCCGTGTGGTGTATTGTCATACGCACTTACTTTTCCCTGGGATGCTTTTCCAGCTGTGATTCAAAACAGCAAGGATTATTTGCTGTATACTATATAGTTTACAGTTTCGAGTTACTGTGCAGCTAGTTATCGCGACATTACCTACTCGCCATCGCGTCGATTATTTTGTTGCAAGAATGGTTGCCAATGAAAATGCCGCCTTACGCAAATGTTGTTGGTGATCAGATCAATCCCTCCAAAAAAGTTTCATGTAAAATGCCAAGACTCACAAGCTCATAACGCTTTCGCTGAAAAAAAGATATCAGATCCCAGGAAAAGCCAAGCCCTTAAGCTCTGACTTTACTAACCCTACACCTTATCTTAAAAAGTAGGCATGGCTTCAACTGGCTTGAAGCCCTAAGCCCTGATTTGACTAACCCTACACCTTGGTTTCAAAAGTATAGACTGTCCGTTTCATAGAGAAGAATTCAAATTAATATTGAATATTGTGATAATATCATTAATATTATCACAATATTGAAGACATACTGACGGATGAAATGGCTAAGCCATACTTTTGAAACCAAGGTGTAGGGTTAGTAAAATCAGAGCTTAGGGGCTTCAAGCCAGTTGAAGCCATACTCTTTAAGATAAGGTGTAGGGTCAGGAAAGTCAAAGCTCGACGACTTGGCTTTTCCTGGGACCTGATTTCTTTTTTACAGCGAAAGCGTTATGATTATGAGCTTGTGAGTCTTGTCTGCCAATTTTACATGAAATGTTTTTGGTGGAATCTCCTTCTTTTTGTAAGGTACCCAAGTTTATTTTAATTATTTTGGGCTGTTGCGTTTATTTAGGAATTCTCAGGAAGAACGATTTAATTTAAGTAGTAAAATTTCTTAATATTTTTCGATCGTCTTGGCGGGGGCACTACCGTGCCCCCAGATTTTTTTCTGTTTTTGTATGTACATTCTAAGCTCCATTCCAAATTTCAGCTTTCTAGGGCATCAGGAAGTATTTCAGTTTCACTAGTTCTGTACGGAGACCTGCACCCCCTTTTTAGGGGTAGGAGGGTGAAAGTTACAGATTTCTTAATTTACCTATTCTTTGTATGTAAATCCTAGGCTCCCTGCCAAATTTCAGCTTTCCAGGTCATCGGAAAGTACCTACCCTATAATTTATATACGTGAGTGAGCCAGTGACGAAATCGGCGTATTTTAGGTATCAATAAAACCTAAAGTATGAAAGTTAAATCAATGAAATTTAGTGCATTTCATATGTTTCCCGACTACATCTTAACCTGTGAATTTGGGCTGTCAGGTATTAACTGGGGCGAAGATTTGAAAATGAGACGAATCGGTTCGGGGAAAGGTAGGTTGTGCCTAGGGTTGCCACCTGTACTATATTATATAGTATCGTACTATATTGCAGTCAATTGTACTATATATTATAGAAAAATAATATAGTACGAAAAATACTATATTTTCAATGCTAACTCCACTGTTGCACTTTTTTTGTATAAACATCGACTAAATCACTCAAGAGGTGTGCAATAAAGGATTGTAATTTGTATATAATGTTTAAACATGATGAATGAATGAACGTGTACTACTTTTTTTCCTAAATTTCCCAAAAGTACTATATTTTGGCAAGGTTTTGAGAAAAATACTATATTTCTTGAAAAAAAAGGTGGCAACCCTAGTAGTGCCCCGCTTTTTTTTTCGTCTTGGCGGGAGCACTACCGTGTCCCCAGATAACATTGGCCTATGGTCTATTTCGGCGGAGAATTATTGATACAGTATTGTTGGCAGAACTTTAACCATTTTGGTAATAAAAAATCTTCAAGAATGATTCAGGATACCTAATTTCATGATCGGTGTTTAATGTAGCTAATCATTGGTAAAATACAAAATCCAACCGCTAAGAGATGATATCGAAAGGGAAAGAAAGATGATGTTGGTAACCTGGTCTGTAACCCGTAATATAACGAGCTTTTCTGTACAGAGAAACGTGACTCTCGTTGTGTGTTCACACATACCACAGTGAGTTAAGTAGGTATATACTCTGTAAATCTCAAACTTTCATGTTACGAGATAAAAATACAAACTGTTAGGCAGATATTCTTTACTTTAACTTGAGAGAATGTTTAATCTATGGTTAATAAAACATTAGTAAATATATACAGATTGCTCGAGTTAGCGGTCTTAGAGATTTTATTAGTGTCACCAAAAGCCACATAAAAATAAAATATGTCGCTGAAATCAAAAGCCACAATAAATAATAAATAAAAAAATAATTGCTTTAGGTAAATTTATTTATATCGACGAATTTCCTTTTACGTAAATATCAGATTAATGCGTAGCTAATAAAAGGCTGGGGCGCGAGAGGCGGTGCCTTTGAGCTCGAAGCTCATTTACATATGTTTCAAAATCTGGCCGCGCAGGCCTGACTGACTTGACGCTCTAGTGCTGTCTGCATCACCTGTCGACATTCAAATTATTTTTAAATACATGCATCGATTTGGTGATTGCTTTTAGGAACGTGTTTTTGTTTATTTTTGTGATCGCAGTTTGAGATTTTTGAGGATGACGTAACTGTTTATACTTGTTGGCTTTTGACCTTTAAGTAGGTACGAGAATTGCTTTATCACTGAATACCTTTTTACTAAGGTTTTGTATCTACTTACCTACCTAATAAATCTGCAAAAATTGAGCCTTATAGTTTTATTAAGAATTTTTGCTTAATTAACTCGTTTTAGTTTTGGCACTGAATCGATAATAGTGCAATAGCAAAAATAAAACTCCTCTCCCCTTAGTGAGGTATTTTAGAAATTACAAGTGCTGAACTATCGGACAAGATAAAAATGAACATTTCGTAAATATAGAGAACCAAAAAAACTTTAGCTGTGTTGGGTTTACATGCACTCAACAAGATAAGATGAACGTTAGTCAAAGAGGTTAAAATGCTTGCAAAAAAGAATCGATGTTGTTGTCTAGTGTGCGCAGTGACGTCACTAAAGTGCAGCGAGCGGGCGCGGCGCCCGGTAGCCGGCTCTCGGGCTTTCTTCATAAATCAAAAAGTTGTTTTTGTGTGTTATCTGCGGATAATCGGGTGCTGCTACCGAAATGCCGGCCCGCTCGCCCCGCTGCCCCCACCACCCGGATGGACATTAACTTTTTGTCGATTTTTTATGGGAATTAAAACTTAACAAACTGATTATCATTAACGTGCCCGCTATCTGGCGCTGCCTGAGCCTCAGTAAATGGAAGCCATTAGGGATTTTTGTAGAGTAGATAAAAAGAGATAGATAAATGTTACAAACCCTCATAGACAAACTTATTATAATAGAGAAACATGACTCCGGTCGATCGGAATGTGCAGCGTCAATTTACTAAAAGCTGAGAGGCATGCTTAAATTTAGATGCTTATATTTTTTGCCCATTATCAGCGTCTGTTCAAATGCATAAAACCCGTTTCAAAGCCAAACTAGACACATAGTTTATGTCTTCTCGGACCAGAGTCGAAGTTTGGAATTTTAACTGTGTAATAATTTCCTACGCCAAACTAAATTTTACTTTGTTTACTGGACTTTGAATCAGCGTAGTTCTAAAATTTGCATATTTAATGGCTGACAAGAATGCATTTAGAGGCTCGATTAATTCAGTCGTGGTTTAGGTGCACATCAATTCAAGTGATGTCGTGAGCGCCTCGTGCTCGAGCATTCGGTGCGCGTCGGGCTAGGGGACTACTCACAACTCCGAAATTCAGATTTCGCGTCATGCCGTCCGTCCCTCTAAGTCCCCCGTTAAGCAGTGTTTGAGTGAGCGGGCCGGCATGATACAATATTCGAATTTCGAGCTTCGCAGTATAAGGCTGGTTAGTCGGCGCGAGCGCGGCGTGTCAGCACATCTACTCGGGCTAATTGCACCCCCGCGGCGTGATGGATGCTCCAGCCACCCCCCGCCCCTCACCCCGCGGCACACCCCACAGGGGTCGTTCCCAGAAATTCCATTATCAGCCGCCCGCGGCCGATGCCCGTTTCATTTGACAACCGCCGACTATTACAATCGCACTACATTGCTGCACTCAATTGCGATTTTTCGGAATCCAAGAACAAACAGGTTGTTAATGGTTTTAGGAGATTATGCTAGGAAAAAATGTTTCAATACAACCGGCGGTAAGTTTATAAAGCCTAGAAAATAGTACGCAGCCCAACAAAATTGGTTGTCAGGGGATGACGACAACTGATCCGCAAAAATTTCTTAGGGCGACCAATTTTTTAGAATGGAGAATTGGCAATACATCGATTCTGAAAGGAAATTTTAAGCAACACAGACTAACGTAATCTCTCTCTCTCTCGCTGAAACACCTTTTATCGGCCAAAGGTCAGCCAGTTAACTTCTCTGTTCACAGTACCTATATCGGAACACGATTTCAAGTTGCTATTAACATCAATTCTAGAAGCAGTGAAGCCAGACGGTTACGCAGTGGCGCCACCCTAAAACCTACTTTTATAGATGTAAGGTTTATGGTCCAACAATGAAACGCCCAAACATTCTAAAACTACCATTATTATTTTATGGGACGATTTTAACGACGAAGGCAAATCCATAACAGCATGCATGCCGTAACCATAAAGCATGGTCCATAGATAGTCCCTAACGTATTTATTGGATAGGAATGTTATTTTTTTTACAAAAAAAGAAAAGAAATTGTTATATGTTTTAATCCGACCAATTGACATAAATACTGTTGTCACAGTAATTAGATGTAATAAGTGAAAGTAGGGTGATGGTGATATATACAAAATTACCAAAACCTCCAGACTCCAGAATTAAATTTCATGTTTATACGTATTTATAATTGAAAGGAAGCAAAGCGTCTACATAGAAGGACAAACTACGTGAACGTGATATTAAATTCGGCAAAAGGATAAAAGGTGTACACAATAAAGGGGTTTAGGGCTTTGGGGTGTCTGTTGAGTATTGATTACGAGTTACGAGTATTTCGTCAACAATCCGCCCTCTTCCGGCCGATCGAATAGAACGGAAGCGAAAAAAGGTCAATATTTAGACAGAAATGATTATAGTCCCGCGGGCGGACGCGAATCGCCCACCGGCGCTAATAAATGTAAAGAACAGGATGCGATTTTCGACGGAATCGTGTTAACTCGTCTTTACTCCGCGTTCTCAGACAACAGCTGCGAAAAGAGTGTATTTTTAAGGCTTGAATCGGAGCATTGAACGGATATCGAGCCCTACGGGTCTGAATGCGCCTGGAGCGGCTTTGAATCGGGGTCGGGCGCACTTCCGCAACACAATCCGATCCTGCGCTATTCAACCGACCACTGTTTGCTCAAAAAAAAACTCTCAGTGTCTCGGGGTATCGCGGAGCCAATTTCTTGTATGGTTATACTGATTGATTAAATTAAAAATACACGAGATTTGTATTGCACGTGACAGCGGCAAAATATCTATTAATTTCTTAGCAATACACCTGTCATTTTTATCATGCACGCTTAAGTTAGGACTGTGGTTAGGACGAACCATGATTAGATTAAACATTAACCCAATATATTACGAAAGCTTGGATCAAATAATCATACTATAAAAGGATATACATTTTGGTAAAATAGGCACTTAAATTGAATTGCCAGATCTTATTCATGGACGTATTAACTACCACCCTACCCGTGAACACCGCAACGAGCATGCTTTTTATTTACGTTACATGATACATAATTGCTCCCAAGTTTACCTTAGTTTAACAATAATTCTTTCTGTGTTTACCTTACGGCTATCTAATTTATCTTATACACACAAGATAATAATAATAAATAGAGAGAAAAGCGGGCACTCATGAGTGAAGAAAGAAAACTAAATAAATAATGACTTTATCTTTCCCTGACTCATTTCGTCGTCTGTGTAATAGCAGGATGGGATTAATTATAACCAGAAAAGACAATGGTTCACTCAAGGGACCTCAAATTAATAATGCGATGGCGCATTTGAATTAAAATTAAGTTAGACGGTAGTATTGCTGAATTTATTGTGATTGTAAACATTGTAATAAGATGCAGCAATACTCTTGCAGCGGCAGCGTCTTCTAGACACCTTAGTTGAGATTTGTTTCCGTTCAATTGTCCGAAGTCGGCAAATTACACACGTGAACTTTCATAAAATAATTACAGTCGAACACGCCGTTATAAATGTTTAGAAATTTCCTAGAAAGTGGCCTCATCGGCAGTCGTAAGCCGCGCGCCTCTCCCGCCGCGCTGCGAGTGGTACCTACATTCAAACCTGTAATTTGAATATGGAAGGCGGCCCGGCTGACTACGGCGACCGGCTCGTTAAATAAACCACGTGGACTAGCCCTACGAGGAAATCGTTCCAAATTGGATCCGACTTCGGAACGTCACTTATCCCACTGCTCGCATTTAGCTTTTACTGCTTTTTTTGTCGACATTCCTTCCATATTTGAAAGATTAATTTTTTCTGCGCAATACCTTCAACAATATAAACATGGACATGAACACAATTGACGTAATTATTACGCGAAAGAAATTTTGCAATCTTCAACCAAGTGCGCATTGCCCTAAAATTCATCACTTCATTGAAATGGCCCTTCGAACCGGATTAATACGTTCCATACAAAAAACATGTGTACTTGAAATTAGCGATGGTATTAATATGTACTTTTTACATGGTATTATTATTTCTTGAGTGAGTAAACAAAGACAACAGTTCATCCATTGGCTGTCTGTCACCCACGGTACTCAAACTGAAAGCGGTATTGAAGATGACACTTTCGTAGAATGTCGGAAATAGCGGTTCCGAGTAACTCTTACATCGGAACTCTTGTCACCGACCCGGGTTTATTTATATCGTAATCTGATGGCGAATGCCGAGAGCTCAGAGCGTAAGTATCTTGTATAATATCAGTGATGTTTGCTTAGAATAGCCGGCAGTCAGCGATATTTTATGGCCGTCTAAGTTAGTAGTTTACAACCGCAACAAAACTGTGTAAAATTTGAATGATATATCATTCACCCTTCCAAGATTCAAGTGTTAGTGTGGTAGGAATAGTAATATAATAAGTACTGGTCCGTATGTGTTTAGTGCATTGAGTGCCTACAATTTTGTCGAAGAGATAATATTCAATAATTTACAGAAGTATAAGGAAACTGCTTATTTAAAGCTATAAAAGGTTATACATTGGCTTGACTTGCAGTCAAGTCCCATCAAGTGGCTATTGCATAAAAAAGTAAATATCTAATCAGCGTTTAAGTTGGTGTCACTGCTAATATAGGAGTACTTAGCCACGGTTTTATTTCGTATCACATGGGAACTTGGCAATATTAACATTATGATTTTGGTGAGATGTGGGGTAGGTTATACCTATGATAATATTTTGATAGAAAGGTTGAGGGTAACGATTATGTTTGTGGTCGGATTAGTTAGGTCCAGCCAGGGCTAAATACATACGTCTAATTTGAGTAAAATATCTCATTATTCAGAATATTACGTAATTCACCGGATCTTTACGAGTACCTACGACAGTAATGTACGGTGCGGTCTTACCAGAAAACACAGCAAAGGTGTAGGTAGGTCAAACAGAATTAATTTCAAAGGGGCACATGCTCATGGCACTGTGTCAGTCAAGTTGTCTGTTAGAATTAAAGGACGATGATTTTTTTTAGACATGACCTGTGATATGATAACAACTAAGTAGTACTTTACTCGTAAAAAAGTCAACACAAACATCAGAGTCGTTATGTTACCCAAATCCATTAACAGAAACGATGCTGCCTTCTTTGCCTTTACTCGTGAAGCGATTGGTTGATTATAAAGTATAAAAAGCTCTTTAGTTACATACCTTGCAGAAATCAATCAAATTATATTTATATTTCCTACACTGAGCTTATCGCACATCCGTAATATTTGCCAACCACAAACTTAATTACTGTAAAATCTTTAGACACCAACGCCATTTAATAACAAATACCGGTTTTGTCATTAAGTCGAGCAGCGAGCATCAGCTTTAATTTTAGCGGCAGTGCGCCTAACCCTAATCAAGGCAGCAGATGTGGGCCACCGAGAGAGAACAACAGGCGCCGAGACCGCAGGCGCGTGTCGCGCCGGCGAGCTCATCAAACGCCTTTATTACGCACATGTCTCATCTCATTTGTTTATTTATACCACATAACTGCAACGCAAGATTTAAAGTAGGTACCAATACCACGCTACTTGGCTGCAGTTGTGAATTTATTGTGGCGAGCGATCGGCAGGTGTGCCTGGTAGCTAAGAGAACGGGCTCCGAGACCCTTTCGGTCCGGCCTTTGCGGCGCTCGCTCGTCGGCGCACGCGGCGAGATCAAAGCAGGCCGCGGGTCGACGCACGCGGCTCTCGATCCTCCCGCCGGCCTACCCCTACGCGGCCCTCGCCTTCCTCACAACAATATCTACGCCTCGATTCGTTTGGCCGACTGCCGCCGAGGCAACCTGGCCCTTCGCAAAATACGGCCATACGCTCAAAGAAAACCGTCTTTGAACCGGTTATTGTTTAAAAACGAAACGACCAAGATTTAATGGCCATAAATTGCTCCAACGAAATATAATTTTGAGCCTTGTTATTTATTCTACCAAACGTTTGCTTTCCGCATTATCTGCGTTGCCCAACCGGGCAGCAAACAATCCATTCGTGGGTAATTACCTTATTCAAAAGTAGTTTTGAGCAAAAAGTAGATACAAAAACTAGGTACTTTACTTTACTTTTAAAGTTAGACTCGTATTTGTTAGGCAATCAAGGTGTTAATATTTTACTGGCCATGTTATGAACACAAATTGTAATTAAAGGGGTGTAGTGTAGCGCAACTAGAATTGGTACCTATGTGACATAGTCCGGAAGCCTGTAGTAATTAGGTTGAAGTTATCGCATCTGATCTGAACTATTACCATACATTTCGTGTTGGTAGGTACTAACGTGAATGAAATAAATTACCTATACCTACACAATTGTAAACATTTTTAAGGCTTTTGTGTGTTTTATGTAGAATTATGTCGGATTAATAATGTATTTTTTTTTTAAATGCTGCTTTTTCGAGCATTGTATGCGTGTAGTAAATACCTAAATCATATTTAGTTATTTAAAAATTTGAATTAATAGGTATACATACTATACGTAGTATGTTTGTATAGTCAAGAAAAACTTTCCTTTCTTTCGGTTGAATAAAACATTTAACAACTTATTTAAGTATCAAATGTAACGGGACAAATATATACATGCGAAGACAAAATATTTTTAACATTCCCTAGAAACTTGTCATAGTACTAGTACTCCACTAGTACTTACTGGATACATTATGTACTTACCTATATCATAATTTGAAGTCATAGTCAAAGTAAAGTTTTTTTATAGGAAAGCGTGGCCAGAGTTGCCAATAGTGACATTAGCGACGGACGGTGCGGTTTGGAGGATTGGCCCACGGCATCGCAACGGGTTGAATTAATTAGCAGTGCACCGCTTGGCGGCCGACGGCGCTACTCGCTGTCTTTATAACATAATTTGCACTTCGTGCGGCGAGATCAAAGCTCTTGCCGTCAATGTCGGCGCCTTTGATCACAGCGCGCCTTTGACTCGCACCGCCACCGCCGGACACGCTTCGAAATACTCAATTTGTCGTTAGTTTTTTCATGACATGAGGTAGACTAGACACGGCTTTATTCGTGACTTAAACGTAGGGGGAAGGGAACTTTGCCGTAATTTGTATCGGACACGACATAGGTACGATACCTATTTATTAATTTCAACCGGTAATTTAGTTCCCCTTTGGGCTGTAAGTTTTTGTTTGTTACGTATCTGCTGACGCCCATTTTATTTGTAACGAATTGACTAAGCTACGTCAATTAACTTTTGTTATTGTTTACATTTTTTAATCCATAATTAATTAGTCACTGCAACCTGAGAGTGTGTATGACCCGTGTGCATTTTAATTACAATTCAGCTTCACTTGATTTTTTTGCACTTCCATCAATTCATGCAAGTTAATTTTCCACTCTACCAGTAGTCCAGTTAACTAAAATGAAATCGACAAAACGAAAGGTATTTATTTAAATTCAATTCAGTATAAACAAAACGATTGTTTTAAAAATATTTTTGACTTATCAGTTGTCAGTTTATTTATTGCTTTCTTAGGTAGATACTGGAAATAAATGTACATTTCAAGATGGTACATTCACATTTACCGCTATGAAAACCCTGTACTTAGGGCACTGCAACATTATCGAACTTACAGCTAGATGAATTTAATTATATGAACTTACTTACTAATTTAAAGCTTATCTTAATTCAAAATAAATGGTATTGCGATGGGTCACCAAATTCCCGTTACTTTAGAAGAAAAATCCAAGTAAACTCTTCTGATGTCTTTTATATGAAATAACGTCCAACTAAAACAACTTTCCCTAGCAGATTTATGAGATAACAGCAAAATTACACAAGCACAAAAAGTTTATTGAGCTAGGTAAAGTCTTGATAATATGTATGCCCTATCATTATAAGCCAAATGATATTTTGCTACTGACAAGCGTTTCTATACAATAAAAGACAAATAATTGCACCTTTTTCCTTGTGCAAGCGTGGCCGTAGCGTAGCAATGCACTTTCGCAACTAACACTACACTTCCTGTGCGCTGAACTGCAGAGGTATGCGGCGAACTTCTGGAGTCAGTGCCGACAAAGAGGTAAAATATAGACGTAATTAATTTGATGGCGCGCTTGGCGCTCGCAGCACGCTCGACCACGCCACCCTGCCGCGGAATCGGGCTTGCGATACTATCGCTTTTCGCCTCTCACCTTCACAGGGTTGGCAACTATGGCTCGATTATTTTCCGAGTCAAACCAAGGTCAATCACTTTTAATACTAGTTTTTCGAATTACTTTAGACAGAGATGAAGCTGTAGATTAATTTAACACAACAGTTTTTTAATAGCTGTTCTAAACAATACAACATAAAACTACTTATTATTTGTCTCTTGCGTTACCTTCCCATATTAAAATACATATTTAAGAGTTGTTTCACCCGTCTCCAGATTCCAATTACCTATGTACATATAGAGAATATTTCTGTAACTAGATAAATCAGTGTAATAAAATAATAAGTCAAATTAGTAACGTAAATATAACTTATTTAAGAAAATATTTATCGATTTGGTGTAGGTACTCGTACGGTACAGGCTTCTAGCAACTTATAATAATCAATATAATTTCAAGGACCTTTTCAAATAATAACGAGTAAAGATGAATAAGTAGAAGGAATTGTGTGTAATATAATAGTAGTAATAAACATGGGGAGGCGACCTAGCACAGCAAAGGCTGCGCCGGCTGGTGCGGCGACTGCGGCGAGATCAAACATGAGATGAGAATCATCGCCGCCGGCGCGGGCTGAACACTCACGCCCTTTTTATTTCTTATGTATAAATTTAACAGCTTCGCCTTATCTCATTTCAAACGTTTCTTCCATCGTGACAAATATTTTCTTAATTATTATTAACAAACAAGGTCAAGGCCTAACGACGAAAGCTAGTTTTAAATTGCACACAACAAAATATTATATAAGCATTATAGTCTTTGATTTGCATTTTTTTTAATTTACACCACACGCTTTATAAACTCACTATAAATTTATATCATTACAAATTACAATTAATTAGTCTCTACTTTGATCATAATACCATTGATCTTTTATATCGTGGCACAAAAAAACTAGAAGCTAGTTTTTTCATAAAACTCAGTGATGCAAAGTTGCCAATTGATATGGCACGTGACGCCGGAACGTTTGATGTCCGCTTTATACCAGTAATGGTTTGTCTGTCTGCACGGCTGTCGCTGTTATATTCCCGCTCCAAAGAGAGCCGACAAAGGGCCTAGCAGTAGCATAAAGCTATTGATATTACAAAATCCCTTTGATGCTAGCCGCTAACGTATTGCATCCCTATGGGAACTGCACGATGCAATGGCCCGACCAACCCCCTGTCCCTATGCACGATAAAGTTACGACTGCGGAAAAGTATTCACGTCCATTGTCTTCCCAGTAAGTCCCCCTCGGTAGTTAATTTGTACATATAGCGCTGTTGGTATCGTTATGTTTTAATCTCAGCTTCCATACAGTATAATTCGTAGTCAGTTTCGAAGTTTCAATCGTAAATCTCTCCACATCGACTCGAACCCATTATTAAAACTGAATTTCGTAGAGCGTTATATAATAACTAATAATCACACTTCGTGGCTATTAAGTCGGAATCACTTTTTGAGATCGTCCGACATGGGAGAGAACAGGTTTTGATATAAGAAAAAGAAGTATTGTGCCGCGAGGTGAGAGGGACGCTGGAGGTACGTAATCTTACGTTATTATTGCTTTGAAGTACCGATCGTCGAGTAATAAATTACCGACGAAAACGGCTTACAGTGATGTGGTTTAGTATTAGTGATTCGCAAGCAACTCATGATACCCATAATTCATGTAGAGCAGCAGTGAAATATCTACTAGCAGACGCAATATCGTTGTTATATATTATGTGTACATATTACTAAAAGTAAAATAATGATTTATAATATAAATCATTAAAATATAAATATGTAAGTAAGTATTTTTTTAAGTCTTTACTTAACTATGCTACGTACTAAAAGTTAGCTTCTTCAGTAGGTGCGTATTTTTTTATATTTAATAACTTGGTTTATTTTAACGCTGGCATTTCCTAGCTGGCAACCAATGTAAGAATTGTTTATAATTTTTATTTTGAAGGCGTTTCTCTGTACCCTGGCAATTCATTGTCCCATGTCGATATACTGCAAAAAAACAATTATAATGATATAAATTGTACTTGACGATAGCTGATACGGCGACCTTTGTTCCGTGTAAAGGTGCGTCCACATTTGTATCATTTGCCCATATCAGATCATCGTCGCGTAGCATGATCGCATGTCACGATAACGCGTTTGGATGTTGCGCCGATCCGATCACTCGAAATCCATTTGCTACGCGTATCACATACTTGTATCGGAAGAGTGCGGCATTATCGGCGCGCCGACAGTAAGCGTCCAAGCAGCGCGATACGCAGTCATGCTACGGCACGGTGATCGGATACGAGCAAATGATACAAGTGTGGACGCACCTTAAGAGCTATAAATGAGCAGATTTGGAATTTTATTAAGTTCTTTTTTTGTATTATTACGATAATACATTTTTTGTGATGTTTTATTGGCCATGTATTGTGGTGAATGGATTGACCTTCTTTTTTTATTGATGAATAACATATTTTATTACTCATTATCCTATTCCAGACGAAGACAAATCCAAAAACACAAAAATCATAAAATTTTGTCCAACCGTTATTGAGTTATAAATGGTGTAAGTGTAACTAACACGACTTTGTTTTATAGATATTGATATTTGTTGTTTTTTTTTATCGATGAATATCATATTTTATTACTTATTTTATTGTTCTATTCCCGACGACGACAAATCCAAAAACACAAAAGTCATAAAAATTGGTTCATCCGTTCTTGAGTTATAATCCATATCCATACTCCATACTAATATTATAAATGTGAAAGTGTGTCTGTCTGTCTGTCTGTCTGTCTGTCTGTTACCTCTTCACATTGGAGTGAAATCTGGTATGGAGATAGCTTGAGTCCAGTGGAAGGACATAGGCTACTTTTTATCACGGAAATATACCCTTATTCACGATAAATGAGTTTAAGGCGGACAAATCGTACGTTACGCTGGAATGCAAAAACTACATAACAGATTTGCGTAAAATTCTGCAGTAATATAGCTTAGATATCAGAATAGGACATAGGCTACCACTTTTGAGGGTATTCATTCATAAAAGGGTATTTTTTATCAATAAATGGAAAACATGACCTTTTATTCATTGACGTTTTCTTTTCTTGATAATGAATAAACAATTGGTAACCTAGCAACAGTCATCCAATCAACACGATTAAGCAAAGACACCTTTCGTATATGACGTATCATACAAATAAGAGTATATCTTAATATAGACGGATAATACGAGTAGCCCGGTGTATATTTTTATTTTGCGATCATCTCTGAATGATAAATATTTTGTTAGAAAAACATGGTTCATGAATAAGATAAATACATAAAACGATTTCTTTTTAACAATAAATAGAAAATCATCACTTTTTATTATCAGAAAATTTTATTCCGAAGAATTTTAAAGAAATAATTGCTTTGAAACAAATATGACACGTTACTACCTGTTCGCGTAACTGGATGGCGTTAGTTGTAAACGCTTTTTCGTTCTTTATGTAGATAATATAAAAGGACAAGTTCTGACTGATGGAAATATCAACGCAGAGCCGAAACTACTGAACTTACAGACTTGAAATTTTCACAGTAGACACTGTTTGTAACGCAGGCAAGGAACAAAAAGGATTTTTGGAAATTTATCTCCTAACGGGGTTAAATTGGGGATGAGAGTTTGTATAGAATATCTGTAATTATTTGAATAACTGTTATTATATTTCTGATATAAATTCTTCATTTCAAACTAAGAAAAATAATTTCAGAATTTTTGGAAATCCATCCCTTAACGGTGTTAAATTGGGGTTGCAAGTTTGAATGGAAAATCTGTAATTATTTGAGTAACTGTTGTAATATTTCGCGTATAGACTCTTCATTTAAAACTAAGAAAACTAATTTCAGCATTCTTGGAAATTCATCCCTGAAAGGGGTGAAATCAGGGACGAAAGTACAATGGCGCGCAAAGAGTGTTGTGAAGCGCTGAATAGAAGTTTGAAAGATGTTAGAGGGAACGAAGTTATGATGGGTGGAGTCACTATGTTGTTAGCTGGAGACTTTCATCAGACTTCCGCGGGGAACTCGAGCTGATGAAGTTAAAACTTGTATTAAGGCTTCAAATATTTGGCCAATAATCAAAAAACTCCACCTTAAAATAAATATGCGAGTGTACCTCAAGGGCGATATTTCCGGCGGAGAATTCTCCGACCTCCTTCTTAAAATAGGAAATGGAGAATAGAAACTGAGGGAAGGATTACAATTCCATCGGATCTCGCCTTAGTTGTGCGGACCGTTGACGACCTAATCTCTCAAATTTACCCAGATGTTCAAAATCTACACAGCAAGTTCATGGAGTGGTTGTGTGAATGAGCGATTCTGACACCTAAGAACCACCAGGCTTCCGTTATTAATAAAATGTTATTGAAGTCGTTCGAAGGTTCAGAATACGAACACAAGTCTGTAGACTCGATGTGTAGTGGACACAGATGATGCCATTAAACTACCGCGTAGAGTTTTTAAATGCACTTAAACCACCCGGCCTACCTTCGCACATAAGGGGTGCTCGAGTAATGCTGTTGCGAAATCTCAATCAGCCGAAGTTGTGTAATGGAACTAGACTGCGTGTGAAAGCCTTACATAAAAACGTTATAGAAGCCATCGTAATTACTGGCTGTGCTCAAGGTGAATTTGTGTACATACTCCGGATACCATTTATACCCTCGAAATACCCATTCGAATTTAAAAGGGTGCAGCTCCCCCTTAAGGTCTGTTTCGCGATGACGATCAATAAGTCTCAGGATCAGTCACTGAAAATAGCAGGAATAGATCTTATGGGCGAGTGCTTCTCGCCCGGCCAGTTTTACGTGGCTGACTCGAGAGCAAGCTCTCCACGCAGCTTGGTCGGATCTGTTAATGTGGTATATAAAGAAATACTGCAAAACCTACCTAATGTTCCATATTATCAATAGTTCAATCTCAATTGTCCAATTACATCTGCTTTTTTTTTCAAATTTCAGCTATATAACAAAGTAACGTGACTTATAACTATTGACTGACAATGCATAGCCTAAACTGCCGACGGTAGGAATACGAGAATTGAAACACATATTCCGTTAGAGATGTTAGTAGAGGCGCACTAAACAAGGATTTTTTGAAATTCAAGCTATAAGCGGACGAAGTCGCGGGCAAAAGCTATACACATTCTCATCTATGCAGTTGACTGAGAAAGGGATGCCGCTGTTAGAGCAAGATACATATATCCGCCATAGCAGTTAGCTTAAGGTGCGTCCACACTTGTATCATTTGCTCGTATCCGATCACCGTGCCGTAGCATGACTACGTATTGCGCTGCTTGGACGCTTACTGTCGGCGCGCCGATAATGCCGCACTCTTCCGATACAAGTGTGTGATACGCGTAGCAAATGGATTTCGAGTGATCATGCTACGCGACGATGATCTGATACGGGCAAATGATACAAATGTGGACGCACCTTTATGTTTGATACAACGTTTTTTATAAGGTGACTTGCGCCAGACTGGTTTTCATACTTCTCACCGCTATCCGTAAAGTCTATTCCATTTTTTCTCAGAGTCGCTCGCACTAAGTTTTTATTCTGATGGCATAATCTTTCATGCCACTCGCTCAGTGAGCATACTGCAGCAGAAACGTCATCCCTTTTCTGAGCCTCGAGCAATAGTACATTACTGCAGACGCCGGGAAAGAAGGGCTCGGCGGGTGAGTAGGTATAGACGGCCGACCGTAGGGAGGCCGGATAGTGATACGAAGCCGACAAGCACTTTTAACGGCCAGAGGCATGTATAGTGCTTTTCTCAAACATATGCAATGAAATAAAAAAATACACCACTCAAAAAACTACACGACAAAAGTTTTTTTAAATTTTCCAATCAATCGCAAATCAATGCAATCCCTCCATAATTTTTTTTTTTACGTAAGTCGTCCGTATTTCGCGTGTTTAGTGTTCGAGTAGACCCTATTAGGGCCGTTATACCCAACCTTTATAATAAGTATCTTAATATAATAAATAAAATAAATGCAGAGGATTTTAAATATTGTCTATGGTCTCTGGTTACTTACGTATAGACAATATTTTAAATTTATTCATCAATGAACTATGTATATAGATTGACCATGTGTTCTTAATAGCACTTCCTGTGTAGTAGGCATAAATGCGGATATTTTTGGTACGATAACCATTCAGCCACTAGAAAAAAATATATATATAATTCAGCTGTTTGGCCTGTTCATCACACAGACGCCATGTTCCGTCAAAATTAAAAAAAAAAATACTTCCCGGCCTAGGCCTTAAATTTAGTATGAAATTCTTTTACAGTTCTCTCAGGTTGTTCCGCCTGAAACAGGATACTTTGAAGCCTGTTTTAACGCACGTAATGACGACATTTCATTGCATGTTTGAGAAAATAATATTTACCCACCCAGTTCCCAATTCCACACGTAACAGCTTCTTTGCGAATGAAACATTTGTTGTTACTTGCACCTTACATTATAATAAACGACATATTTGTAAGAATACATTCATTAAAAAAATTCAAAACTTATAGAACAAACATTTTTTTATATTTTATTTAAAAGTTGTATGAATATTCGGATGCACGCGCGGGAAAAGCCTCAGTACCGCGTGAGCGTGTTTCGTGATAGGGCCCTTAAGTCACGTCCATAAAGGTGCGTCCACACTTGTATCATTTGCTCGTATCCGATCACCGTGCCGTAGCATGACTGCGTATCGCGCTGCTTGGACGCTTACTGTCGGCGCGCCGATCATACCGTACTCGTCCGATATAAGTGTGTGATACGCGTAGCAAAATGGATTTCGAGCGATCCGATCGGCGCAACGTCCAAACGCGTGATCGTGACACGCGATCATGCCACGCGACGATGATCTGATTCGGGCAAATGATACAAATGTGGACGCACCTTTAGTGGCTTTCCGACGAAACGATTTACATTAAGTACCAGGTAAAATCAAATTTATTATTGGTATTAGTGTTAATAAATATACGAAAGACTTTTTGTAAATGACATTTATTAAAAACACTCTCAACTGTCAACGACGTCAACAGCTCTGATGAACTAAATAGCAAATATATTGAAAACTTAACACCTCAGTAGCGCATTTCTCTAAAAACCCTGAAAAAGTGGTATAAGAATCCGTTTTACATTTATACGCAAGTCTGACGACGTTCAAGGCGAAAATCTATACGAAGATACGAAGTGACACAAGCGGAGGCCGCCTGAGAAGCCGCCGCCGTTGCCTACGCTACGCATTACACGGCAACCGTCATCCATAGATGAGAATGTGTATAACTGAAATAGATAGGCAACTTTAAGTCTTTAAGCGGCGCATCTAGTTATAATATAAATGGTTTAACTAACACAACTTTGTTTTATATATATACACAACCTAATTTCCCTGTTCAACACATGGTATGTATATTCAAATAAATTGAATTCCATCAAAAACGCTTTCATAGTGCTCCCCTTGTCACAAAACAGTTTTCTTGCAATAATGATGTCCCATAATTATATTACAAATGTTCTTTATTGGTATTGTAAATATTTAAAGACTGCTATAATTTCCTACAATTAGTTTTTATACTTTTTATTTTTCCCCAGTGATAATTAATTACACAATAATTAACCTATGGAAAAAATAGCGAGGCAGGGGACTGTTTGTCGCGGCTGAACCCTGCCTTAAATTGTACCAGTGTGTACCTACAGAGAAAAAGGATATTTTAAGTTTACTTAGCAGTTCTAAAGGGATTAAAATGAATCTGTAAGTTTATATACAAAGTTACAAATGAAACAATTTTGTTTTGCCCTGTCGCGATCGCCTTGGCGCCACCACAAGTATTTTAAAGCTTTTACGATAAACACATTCATTCGCCGCGTCAGTTCGCGAGTCATAGCAAGCAGCATAACTGCAACTATTTTAAAGGCTAGGCTAGCACCTTTAGGCTCGGTGCACTAGTGTACAATGGTGAGACTAACGCGTATTTTCACGCATCGACCGTGTAAGTACTAAGTGTTGTGTCATACTTCATACTCGTGAGATGAATCCGCGGCATTTGCTAGGGAGTTGCGTGCAACTGCGGCCGCGGCTGGCCGCCTGCCAGCTAAAGAGCATAATAACGCTACTATCAACATTCCAGGTCACTTCGTACGATTATCTTTTATTATACCTACACAGATTAAATCTTTTTCGGATGACCAAAAATAGCCTCTATTAACTATCCCAGTCCCGACACGTCTCCTCCACTCCAACGCAAGCCATTTGGGCGTCGGACTCGTTTGTTTCATGCACTTTGTCGTAAATTTTATTTTCCGATATTTGTGTCACTAACTGAACTTCCAGTTAGAATTTTTCATATTAAGTACAAATAATGTTAGATACAGATAAGTACTTAGGGGAATTATATGCTATTAGAAACAAAATAATAAAAGTCTTCGTCAAAAGCAACCAGTGCTGAAGATCTATTACTACTCAAGTAAAGTGTTTCCTTAGAATAACCATAAGAATGTGAACATAATAGGCCGTAATAGCGATAATTGACCTAAGCTTTTAAAGTAAACAAAAGACAAAAGGTGTGATTGGACCACCTAAAGACGACGGGAAATTTTAAAGTTAGTGCCAGAACACACATCGTGTTCAAGGGGAATGAAGATTTAATAGTGACTTAGGCAAGTGGGTGTCCCAGGATAGGCACGAACGGATTTTTATTGATTGGGCCGTTTGACCATCCCTATACTAATTCGTGGAACACCGCCACCCACGTTGAGGCGAGCCTTGCCGTGCAAGGTTATTTTGCTGTGACACTGACATCACCTGGGCAATAATACCCTTTTGAATTTTATAATAAAATGCCACCATAAAAACGAAAGAAAACAAGGCCATAGAGTAGTGGATAGATTTCCATGTGTAAATTTGCCGGAATTAATATAAAGGCATTTAAATAATGTTATTAAAAGTGTCAATTCTTATCCTGATAGATATATAGTTTCTCGGCGACTGCTATGATTGCTTCTAAACTTTATAATCTAGATAAAAATAATGCTAAGGATAATTTTATCTAATACGCTAATTGTCATTTACCCCTAAAAATATCTAGTCTTATTCTAATAGACTAGATTAGAATAAGACTAAATTTATTTTATTTTATTAAAAACTAAAGAACAAAAATATGAATGATATTTTTTTCGTAACAAACTATAGTTAAGTTAATAATCAATTATTGTTTAATAATTTGGTTGCATGACAAGACTATGCTCCCAAACTTTTAAGTAACATCTATATTTGGGCCGGGCCGCGGAGCGTTTCAACCGCTGTACTTTTATGTAACGAATTTATTACATCATACGTGACGAAATTTGATAAAATTTTTGAATAGAAATAGTAAATGATGCCTTGCCTACCTTATGCCTAAAACTCCGATGCGTTTCTCAATTTTATTCACCAGTAATTTGTTACATAAAAGTATCGGCGGTCGAAACGCTCCGCGGCCGGACCCATTTATTTCATCAAGATATTCAACCGATATGGTGTGACAAGGCCCTGTAAATATCCTTGGGAACTAACATTTTCCACGCACTGGCCCCTTTGCCATTAGTATAATTCGTGTCCTACACGTAACATGGGCCCCAAACATCTAAACTTTAGGCACGTAGGTAAGTAAGCACCCATTTTTCCGCCCACTGAATTTTATTACAAACATAAAACAATGTTTGTTGTAAGTCAATTTTGGATTACGACCTCATCTCGGTCGCAGATAACTCTCGACAGTAAACCTAACACGAAGAGGCAGTAAAATTCTAATTTGAAACATGGGTCTAGGAAATAGGAATCACACTTTGTGTTTTGCGTCGATATAGTTGATTTCGACAGCCAAATTAGGTGGACTTGGGCAGTATGGCGGTATCTTTATGTCGTCGAATATAAATATTGAAAAAAACCGCTCAACTAGATATTTCAAATAGTAACAACGATATCATCCGCATTTGAACAAGACGTTACTTAAAGATATTAAAGCAAAGCTTACTTAATAAGAGCAGAAGAGCAAGTTTGCATAAAAGATGGGAAATGAATTCCCTACGCGCGACCGGTATAAACTACTTAACGACTAAAATTTAATGAACAAGTTACGAATAAATCAGTTTTTTACTGCACTACCTTCGGAGATTTGTGTTAAAACCAGTTTTTTAACTCTAATTAAACTCATTTACATTTTGTTTTCCCGGTGCTCTGTTTAATCTAATGATTAGAAGACCGCTTTAGAGCTGCGGCTTCAGTGCGTGTTCTATCGTATTTGTTGTGTTTATTCAGTGGAAGTGTTTTCTCAGTCGAAGCAAACAACGAAACGGCTACCTGAATCTATTCTACAAACTAGTAAAGTTTACTGTATGCCTTGCACTTGAAACCCAAACATTATTTGCTAGAATTCCTTAGATTCCTTAGAGTAACTTTAAATTTGAATTATTCCCACATTTATCCACTTCTTAAAACTACTTAAGGTTGGGTTATGTTTTATCCACGTTATTGTCTTACTGCTTATACGTATTTATCCCACAAAATGCAAAGGAGCATCTAGGCAAGCCCAACATTAAGCAATGGTGAGTTTCTCAATTTCTGACCAAATCCCTTCTGATGTCAGCTTGACATATATTGGTATGCTATGGATATTGGAGCCACCGCGAGGCTTTAATACACCAATATTTCCGAGCTTCCACCTGATGTTAGATAATATTCTCACATTAAGCACTTGCATTACATGTTGCGGCGGATCATACTTAATTTACATAAGTTGCATTTTAATAAGGATCGTCATATTAGAAAATTTCGAAAACTGACTTAGGTATTATCATTCACGACACGATTTAAGCTATGGTTGAATAGTGTAATTACTATGCAGGTATAAAGTTCGAAAAATAAAATGTCTGTACATTGATGATATAAAAAAAATCTGAAACCGGCTATATGCGTGTGGTAATTATGCGTCTTTGTGGGTTTATTACGAGAAAACGGCTAAAATGGTTTCAAATATTTTTAGTACATGGATAGTTGAGCATCCACAGATGGTTATAGAATACTTTTTACCCGAATACACTGAAGTAAAGAAATAATATTATAAAGTTTCAAATAGCCAATTTAGACTTGATTAAGAACAAAGTAGAGATTAAATAATAAATTTCAAAGCTAGGGATGGAACACTGTTATTCTAGCCTAGGCATTTTCGTGATGCCTGTTGTTCGGGACTGCGAGTTGCCTTCACACGTCAATAAATGAGCACACTGCACGAATACAATACCAACCAAGCTTTTGTAATGTCGAGAAACACTAGATTCTAAAGACTCCGTGAGAGAGGAATGTTCTCCACCGTGTATAGGAAAGGAATAATTTAATGAGTACCACCCATCCCACGTACTAAGTCTTATTAAAGGAACTAATTATTTGCGGCAGTTGATTGTGCTCATAAGCCGCTTAGAGCACAAAAGGCGAGATTAACCTGTGGGCGGGGAGCCGGTAAGGACGGCTGTACACTAGGTATCTAGACTACTATAATCTTTTTTGTAATCGCCGACTCTCTCTGGGTCGTCGACCGGGTGGAGGCTGGCGCTAGTGAATGTAACGTACCTTACGGACTCAACATAGCGGATCCGTTGGGCGCACGCCTTCTTCCTTGATAGACTACCTGTCCATTTATATGCTTTGTTTTGTTCAATGATGGTTTCTGGCTATTTGTAAAGGTGAATTGTGATATGTAGAAATAGTCTAGGTATAACGTCGATGGTGATAGTATCGAAGAGTGTCGATACGATACCTAAATGGATTATAAGAAGTAAGTGGGACTCGGATCGAACGTTGGGTTCATTCTTGCCCTACCTTAATCTCTTAATTCTTACTCGTAATGACAAACTGTGATAACATTAAACTCGATACTAGGTACCTACTTGAAAACTACCGTTCATATTTATAAACACTATAATTACAACCATTTTCGCGTTTTGTTTTACGTACTTATATAACGACGTATTTTAGATATCTATACTATTATCAAGTTGTAAAAATGAAATGTCTGTACATTGAAGATATTTAAAAAAAATATTGTAACGGACTATTTGAAGGTCACTGAATGGATTTTTTTTATACGTGTCGTTGCGGCTTCATCACGCGAAATCGGCTAAACGGATTTCAATATTCTTGGTACACGGGTAACTAGGTATCACCAGATGGTTATAGGGTACTTTTTACCCAACTACGCTGAAGAAAAAAAGAGGGTTATGTTTTTTTTTCTCCTCCGCGGACGAAGTTTGCGGGTACCTTCTAGTAAATAAATATTACAGGACAAAGTTCGTGTGATTTGGCATTTATAATATTATACAGATTGTAAGGCAAGTTTAATAATTACGGAGATTTCAATCGCTCTCTTCAAAAGTTGAACGTTAATTTCGTGATTTATCAATTTGATTAGAGAAAATTAGCACACTCGACCAAATAGGTAGGTAACAGTTGCAAGTCTAATAATTATACGCAGATTTCAATCGCTCTCTTGAAAAGGCATGAAGTAGTAACTCAATAACTGAGGACCTACCCACAATACACATTTGTCATATCGTATTGCGTAACTCCGCGTTAATTTAAAACGTTGGATTGGACACGCTCTAGCAGTATACATTACAATACATTTCTCCTGTTACCTCGCTCATGACATGACTTCTTGACTTGCCTACAAACATCGTTTTATACGCTCCTCGTATGTTGGTACCAACATGCATTGAAGGTTTCTAATATCAAACGCGGCCATACCGGTGTCTGATGACAGCTTAATGAGACTCAAAGGTAGACAGTAAATTGACATTAAAATTTTATTAGCGAAGAACCGTGGGACCCAATGATTAAGGTACTCTGAACTGGAAACATTTAACATTTGTTTTACACTTATCGTATATTATGTCATCGAATTATGTTATCGTATATTTGTCTCTTCTCTAGTATATAGATTTGTTTAATTTCAAAATTTGTGAAAATGTTTCAAATTTTGCTCTTAATATTAAGTTTAAATTGCCATAATTATTATTCCTTCAATTATAATAAAATTAATTACAAAAATTTAGGTACCTAGGTAAATTTAGTATTTCTATAAAAAAATTGTTTCATGTTTACTTAAGTGTCACTGTGTTCGAAATAACAATGTACTTTGGCAAATCGAGGATGAGTCGTCCAATCCCTATGTAGATGCAATATAGTATGTACTCGTATTAGTTAGGTACCTTTCTAAAAGGTAGTACATTATATGAAGGCCAAAATTGATTAGTATAAACTATCAACAGGAATATTGCTGTCACGCACTGGTAATTATTAATATATAGACCACTAGCTTCTGCCCGCGACTTCGTCCGCCTTAAATTCGTTTATCGCGGATAAGGGTATTTTTCCGGGATAAAAAGTAGCCTATGTCCTTCCCCGGGACTCAAACTATCTCCATACCAAATTTCATCTAAATCGGTTCAGCGGTTTAAGCGTGAAGAGGTAACAGACAGACAGACAGACACACTTTCGCATTTATAATATTAGTATGGATAACTTTTTTGACCCAAAGTCGTAATCATTGTATGCGTCTTATATGCACATGCACTTACGTGCTAGGTTAGGTGCATATTCAATGCATTAACGGGAACGAGACATACAATTTAACAACACGCAGTACGAAGTTAGGCGTATGTGTTTATTACCAAAGTACGGTATTTACCAAGAGAAAATGGAAAAGCTGAATGCTTTATGACGTTTACGAGCTTGGATTCCCTAACGGTTGCGGTAAGAATTAATGATGTAAGATATGGTCTACTATTAAATCTATTACCAATTACCTAAAGTTGTCTCTGAACTGGCATTATATTCCGTTCAGAAAATCTCAGATACGAGAACGTGGGCGATTAATTTAGCTTGCCTGTGTTAATTCATTGGTATTGATAATGATAATCTACTAATATATTCAAATGAAAAGCACTTTCAGGTTGCGTTCGTTTTACACATGGGTATGTCATATTGCACATACAACTTTGCCCAAAACGCCCGGTAGCCAGTTTGAACTCCGCGGCAGGTGGGGGGGAGGGGGGATCAAAGTACAGAGCTTCCAGCTCTCAGGCAAAAAAATCTGGCGGATTAGTTTAGACCTTTGAGTCAAGTTTGGTAACGTTATCAAGTAACAAGGTGATGCCCAAATCATTCCCATACCAGTTTTTTAGGGTTCCATAGCAAAATATGACGTAATACTTAAAATAATAAACTTTTAGTAGCAACAAAATGCAAACAAATCCTTATATTTTCATATTTTTGTATGAAACTTGCTATATAACTTGCCACGTGCTGACTGCTCCATGGCTGAAGTACGTATACATCAAAAAGAGATTTTAAAAATCCTGCAGTCTCTGGACGTGAATAAAGCCAGTGGACCTGATGGTATACCAGCGATAGTCCTGCGTACCTGTGCACCCGAGTTGTCTCCACCACTGACACGCCTGTATCGCCTCTCACTAGAGACTGGGGTAGTACCTAAATCGTGGAAGCTTGCAAACGTGCAACCTGTGCCCAAAAAAGGCAGCCGCGCTGACCCTGTCAATTACCGTCCCATCTCTGTCACCTCCATACTCTGCAAGACTATGGAACGTGCACTGAACAACAAACTCCTGGCTTACCTAGAAGGTAACGATCTCCTCAGTGACCGTCAGTATGGATTTCGCCGAGGCCGGTCAACTGGGGACCTTCTAGTGTATGCCACCCACTTATGGAGTGAGGCCATTGAGAAACACGGGGAAGCTCTTGCCGTGTCTCTGGATATCTCTAAGGCCTTCGACAGGGTCTGGCATGCTGGCCTTATATCCAAGCTTCCTGCATATGGTGTTCCTGATGGTCTTTGTACTTGGATATCTGACTTCTTGTCTAACCGGTCGATACGAGTAGTCATCGATGGCTACTCATCAGACCACCAAGCCATCGATGCCGGAGTTCCACAGGGGTCGGTCCTGTCCGCAACTCTATTCTTGCTGCACATAAACGATCTGCTTATGCCCGGTATCATTGGGTACGCAGATGACAGCACAGTTGCGGACAGATATCTACCGGACGCGAAGGCCAGCAGGGATACAATCCAGTCTTGTCGAGAGGCTATGGTAGACCGTGTGGACGCGTCCCTTCATGCAGTCTCCACTTGGGGTGACGCTAATCTGGTGACGTTCAACGCTACCAAGACGCAGGCGTGTCTGTTCTCCACCAAACGGAGCCCATTCGAGCTGGCTCCGACTTTCCGGAATGTGCCTGTAAAATTGACTGGCAGCCTTGAGCTTCTTGGTGTTCAGTTGACTGCCAATCTCAATTTCGGTCAATATATCGAGTCCAAAGCAAAGACTGCAGCCAAAAAACTCGGAATCCTCTCCAAGGTTAGGCGGTATTTCACTCCAGGACAGCTTTTAATGCTTTACCAAGCACAAGTCCGGTCATGTATGGAGTACTGCTGTCACCTTTGGGATGGATCAGCTAAATACCAACTGGCCACTTTGGACTCGATTGACAAACGAGCTAGGCGGCTTATTGGCGACCCTACTCTAACTGACACTAAGCTGCAGAGCCTTGAGCATCGACGTAGGGTCGCTCGTCTGTCGGTCTTTTACAGGTTACATTTCGGTGAGTGTGCGGGGGAATTACATGATTTAATTCCACCAGCCCCTTTCCATCATCGGGACACACGACGCGTGCGTTCGTTCCATCCGCACGTGGTCAATATTCCGCGAATCCGCACGAAGCGCTATGGTGCAACTTTTATCATGCGTACCGCAAAGGAGTGGAACTCGTTGCCTGCGAGTGTGTTCCCCGACCATTATAATTTGGGCGTGTTCAAGACAAGAGTGAATAGGCTGTTTCTAGACGGGCATGATACATCCTTGACCGCATCGTCACTTAACAACAGGTGAGATTGCGGTCAAATGCCCATCTATTTATAATAAAAAAAAAAAAAAAAATATATATATATAAAAAATACTCTCCAAAAGCTCATTTAATGAAAATTCTAAAAACATTAACAATTACCATAAATTTAAATATTTTCAACGTAAAATAAAATATTGAAAGTACTGCGACGTTCATCAGCGCTACGCAGTGGAAGGCAGAAAGATCCGAAAAACAAGTACTAACACAAAATTAACAAAAAAGACCAGCTGAGTGTGAGTCTGACTCGCGCACCGAGGGTTCCGTACAAATTTTCACTTATCCCAACCCACCCATATTAAATGGTCGCCTGGGTTAAGTTAAGTTTGCACCTAGTATGTATGGCGCCGCATACAAATGAGGTGCAAACTTAACGCAACCAGGTTTTCCTTATGACTTTTGAAAACACATTTTTGATGATTTAATTACAAATGTATAGATTTCAGATTATTCCCTGTACTTCTAGTATAGGACGATATTATTAGCCTTATTTCATAGTTCTAGGTCAACGGAAAGTACCCTAAGTCGAGTGAAGTCCAGTTCCTTCCGTGGCCATTTAGCCTCTAAGAAGCTCGGCGTGCTCAACAGATCGAGACAGTATTTCACTCCGGCCCACCGCCTACAACTTTACAAGGCGCAGGTCTGCCCACAAATGTAATACTGGTCTCATCTGTGGGCTGGGGCTCCCCAGTACCAGCTTCTCCCTCTAGACAGCATTCAACAGAGAGCCACTCGTATCGTCGGTTGCCAGCGTATTTCAGATCGGCTTGACTCCTTGGTACTGCATAGAAATGTAGCCTCGCTCTGCATTATCTATCGTTTGTATAACGGGGAGTGCTCTGAGGAATTGTTTGGGATAATCCCTGCCGCATCTTTCCGCCATCCTCCTACGAGATAATATTCCCATCCTCATCACTTTTAGATGGTTGGCAGTCCACAATTGTGCGTTTTGCTAGAAATTTCCTGCCTCGCACGACTGAACTGTGGTTTCCGGACCGATGCGACCTTCAAGTATTCAAGAAAGGAGCGTACTCCCACCTGAAAGGCCGGCAACGCACTTGTGATTCTCTGGTGTTGCAGGTGTCTATGGGTGGCGGTAATCGCTTACCTACCATCAAGGATCCGTCTGCTCGTTTGCCCTATACCTTACATAAAAAATATATATGAACTTTGATCTTGAGAAGTGGCGAAATATACATAAACAGCCGCATATTTTTTAAGTTATCTTAAAAGTTTGATTTACCTATAACTTACAAAAAGCTTGTGAGTACTGTTGAAATTTTGATAAAATTTGGTATGGAGGTAGCTGACACCCTGGATTAACACATAGGCTTCTTTTTAACCGCGGGTAACATCGCAAGGCGCAGCTAATATAATATTAAAAAAAAGAAAGACATAGGTAAAGAGAAAAAAATAAATTTGTTTTACTTAGGTAATAAATAAAATAATATCTATTCCAAAAATGATAGTGTTCTAAGGACTTTAATTCATAGATATTATGAAAGCTATAGATATCTTATTTTTAGGGTTCCGTACCTCAATCGGCAAAAACGGAACCCTTGTATGATCACTTTGTTGTCCGTCGAGACCCTCTATCTCGAGAACGCGAGGAGGTATCGAGTTGAAATTAAAACCAAATACTCAGGTCTACAGTCCCTTGAAGTTATGAAAAAATCCAAACTTCTACGTTAACCTAAAACAAGATACGGCCGATTATGTATATATTTCGATACTTTCAGGGGAATCAAAGTTTATAGGGCACTTTCCGTTGACCTAGAACTATGAAAATTGGTAGGAAGTATCGTCTTCTACTACAAGTACAGGAAATAATCTGAAAACTATACATTTGTAATTAAATCATAAAAAAATTGTGATTTCAAAAGTCATATAAGGACAACCCGGTTACGATAACTTTGCACCTCATTTGTATGCGGCGTCATAAATACTAGGTGCAAACTTAACTTAACCCGGGCATACCAGTTAAGATGAGGTGGGATAAGGAAACATTTGTACGGAACCCTCGGTGCGCAAGTCAGACTTGCACTTTTCTGTTTGTTTTTTGTTAGTTTTGCGTTAGTATTTGTTTTTCGGGTCTTTTTTACATGGAAAATATTTATATTTATATTTATTGTTAATGTTTTTAGAATCTTCATTAAATGAGCTTTTGTTAACTAAAGGTTTGGTCTTTTATAAACTAAGTTTACGATAAAAAACATGAAATTTGTTTGGGAATGAATTGGGCATCATCTAGTTACCTGATGACGATACCAAACTTGACTCAAAAGTAATCCACTTGATTTTTTTTCCTGAGCGTTGGGAGCTCTGTACTTTGACCCCCCCTTCCCCCCACCTATCGCGGAGTTCAAACTGCTTACCGGGCATTTTGGGCTCAGGTGGACGTGTATAACATTCGAACCAAATGGCATTGCTGTACTCCAAAATGTCATACTGTTTCCCAATAGAAAACGTGAGACTACATTTGATTCGAACAAATTAGCACACTCGGCCAAATAACAGTTGCTGAACAGAAGTAACAGTTGCTGTACTAACCTCACACATGGTGATATTGTTGATGGTCCACGTACAAATAGAAGCTCTCAATTAAATTAACAAAATTAGATAGGGATTAGGGACGGGAACGGGACCCCAGTATCCGGGTTCTATGACAAATTGCACTGAGAACAAATTTACTGTAGGTACAGTCCGCATCATTATTTTACTATAGTTAATAGTAGTCAAAGTTGCCGAATATATCGTAACACATAAAACATTCTTAATGCTATGCAAATAAATATATGTTTTGATATTTTGGTTACTTTGGTCGCTACGAACTATTACATGACAGTACTACCTACCTATTTTCATCAACGTAAATTTATTTAACACAGCGGTCCTATGATGGTCGCGTTTATCACGCGATAAATTATATGATAACGCGCCTGTCACTCTCGCACTTACAAACGTGTCAGAAGGTGACGGCAGCTATGTCACTTATTTATCGCGTGACAAACGCAACCATCATAGGCCCGCAGATTTAGTATAGTGGGTATTTACCTCATGAATATTTTGGACTATGCTTAACTCATAGGTACCACTTATTTTCGGGGTGAGGGCCTGGAGATCTGCATTACGGGTCCATACCTAGTTTAAACTCCGTCTCTTCCAAAGGGTGTATTGTTTGTAATGCTTATCTTACTCTATATTTGTGACTGTTTTTGGGAAAAGGTCCCACCCACTTTGTCGATATGGAGTTATGAGTAGTTCCTAATACTACAGATCATACGCTATCTTTTGGTGAAAGATATATGTCTCTAGGTGCTATTATTTTTTAAAAATTCTTCAAATTTGCAAAAGTGAAAAAGCGACAATTGAGAAAACGTTGGTTAAAGTTTGGGACGGCAAAAAACACACTTCTACGTTGAAGTTATGGAGTGGTTAGTATCAAATGAATTGGCATACTTTAAGGATTTTAAAATCATGTATGTAACCTTAGTAGTTTGAATGTTACGGAGGCTTGAACATAAAAACAGAACGAAAATATGTCAATCCTGAATATGGGTTTATTTTCTATATTTATAACACGACCGCAGATTTATTATAAAAGTTGTATTTATAAATGTATTCTAATGCTAAAAAAGACAGAAATAATTCTATGGATCCACTACACAACTACTCATAACTCCATATCGACAAAGTAGATTTTTTTCCCTAAAACAGGCACAAATATGATATCGACGATTTTTTTCGGTGTTCGACAAAGTGGGACGCTGGGCACTAAACTTTGAGGCCTTAAAAAGCTGCTTAAATTGGACATTTATGGGTCGACATCAAAATCATAGGTTTATTACAGTATGTTCTATCAGTTTTCATTGAAAGTCGATTTTCGGTCGGTTTTGCCATATTTCACTAAACTGCCCGTAACTCCGAAACTAGAATCGACAAAGCGGGACGTTTTACCAAACTCACTCACATTAAATTTAATTAAATTTCCTGTATCCTTTGTGAGGTGAAAAAAATTAATATATATTAAGTATGTAACTTTCGTCTTTCATATTATAGGTTACCTATATTCGTATTTATAAATAAGCAGGTTTTACACATTTTTGTTGTCTAAATACGTAGAATGTAGCAACGGCCTCGTCATATGACTTAGCCACGACTTAGCAAATTGATATCTAAGAAACAACAAAAAAATATAGTGTTATTACCGTATGCCGTTTAAAGGTCTATATGAAGGCATCCAAAACAGCATCTCTGTAGGGCCAATAACTCTTGCCAAGTTTGTTTAAAAAACAATGCTCACACCAAATCTGGTAGCGGCGGCACGGCACGGTCTGTTCGTGAGGACGGAAAGCGCTACATGTTATCATCGATTCAAAATCTCGGCTGGTCGGCTTTCTTCACACGGCCGCCGGCTGCGCTCCGACCGCCGACTCCAAACGTATGAATGCCGATGCCGGCCGTATCTTTTTACTTGTTTGTCTTTTCGTTACGCATTAGTTTTTTACCGAAAGTAGGTACGGTTGTGGACTTTTGCGATTCGCTGCGAGCAAGGCAAATTGGCTACCAGAGAGCAGTGGTGGGAATTGCTACGATACTTCTAGTAGGTACCTACTATCTATACCTAGGGGTATGTATAATAATTATCAAGCTGCATGTATCTAACTAGCTAAATCCAAAATAGGTGCTTACCCACCTGTAGTACTAGGGTAGTACGATTTATACCCAATTAGTTTGCATTGCACCCAACGTGTTTTTTTTTCTATTCAGTTAATAATAATAAGTAACATTGTTTTCTTGTTTGGTCCCCAGATGAAAATAATTTAAATTAGAGAACAAGTACAGTTTGCATTATTTTGTTGAATATGTAATTTGAAAAAATTAACAACTTCAAACGGATTAGGTATTATTTTATTGTCCCATCTTAAATTAACTAAGTTTTTTTTTGTAATTTGAGTTAACTATTAGGTACCTACACCTATATGTTGAAATAGTTACAGTGTGGGTTGGTTGACCTCTCCAAAGAGAAACAAATAGGTTCACGACTGTGAAGTTGCACTGACTGACCACAAACCGCGATAGGGTCCAGCGATTACATCGACGTCACGCTCAGAAGCCGAACAGTTGTCGAAGCTCGACTCCAGCCCGCCTCCGCCCTCGCTCGCCCAACCGCCCGCGGTAGGGCCACCTCTCCGCTAACTCGGAGAATCGTCCTCGCCCCCTCCGTCGCCACCCCGCGTTTACCAGTTACCGCGCCGCGCCGATCCACGCCGCGCGCCCCTTCTTTCTTCCATCACTCAGTTCGTTTCGTTCACGATCGCCGTTCAGTCAGTCAGTCACTCGACGACAGGCACGCAGGACGGACGTTTGACGAATGTATACACCCGGCATTCACGCGGGCAACTAGGTCAAGTTTTGCGGCAGTCAATTTGGGATCGAACACGACACGACAGATTTGACAGTGCTGTGAATAGAATATAAGTGATAACTGTGGCAGTGTTTTAAAATTATTCTCAGTGAACTTGAGAACAAGCGGCGTCTTTTGAAGTGTGCGGGATGCGTGCGTGAGCGCAGCGCATGACGTGCTACGAGACGTTGAAAGCTCCGGCATTCGCCGCTGACGCCCCCATGGCACACCACTTCGTCAAGTGGTGGCGCAACAAGTTTAGAAATGGATATAAGAAATTCAGCAGTAAGTACAGTCCTAGGACAAGATTACATTGTTTAGCTAAATCTGTATCGGATCGTGCCCCGCTTGTAATTAACTTTGGCACCTCACTCGTCCACGGTTTCGACCAGCTGAACTGTGACGCGAACATTGTTTATTTACGTTGTTGCGATTTTAGCAGACCATAAAAATAATACCTACCTGCCTACTTTTTTTTGCAAGTTGAATACCTCAAACTTCTATATTGCATTTCATTAGATTTTATGCCTTTTCAAGTAGGTACCCCGTAATTAGCTACTAAATATACGCGTTAAATTACCTACCTAACGTTCCGTTGTTTACAAGGTAGGCCGGTACCTCCTTAAGTGCTTATTTTCCCTAATGACCTTACTACGCAAATTAGCAGTTAGATAATCTAATATAAATAATTGATTGCGGGATTTTCATAGGATTTCCATCAGTAGGTAGGTGACTCAATCAATGAGGGTATTTCATATTTTACAACAAATTTGTGACTCTCATTTTAGTTCCCGACGTTTCGGAAGCTTTCCAGCTTTCCATGGTCACGGGAGGAATTTCCATGGTCATGGTCATGGAAAGCTGGAAAGCTTCCGAAACGTCGGGAACTAAAATGAGATAATATACGCGATATAATCCGTTAAATTGTTTTATTTCAATGAGTAATAATCGCGGAAACAGAAGAAAATATTAAATTTGTGACTGTCAATTTAACCGACTTCAACGTCAATGCGCGGTGAAGGCCTTTGGTCTATCTTCGACTGTGCACGTCTATTTTAACCCATTTGTTTATCAACCCCCTAAAGACCTTTAAAATATTACCGACATTCTGACTAACGTGGCTGTCTAAATAGGTAAGTACCTACCTGAGTGAAAGGTTTTTTGGGCTGCTGGAAACGTGACTTTAAAGTAGTTACTGAGTTCTGTGCAATGGTTATCGCACGCTCCCATGCACCGAGAGCAGGGCCACAAAGTCAGTGATGCAACAAAAGCACAGCATCTCCCGAAAAATTCCTTTGTGCCCAGGTCACTATAAATTGTTTGCCATACATTCCTAAACGTTACTTTACGATACGAGTCGCATTATGAGAAAAGAAGCTGTAAGCGTGGGGCGGCGATTTCTTTGATGTTTATATAAAAGGTATCATTGTCTCCGCTTCGACGAAGAGCTTTCAAGTTTTCCCTTTGAAGTTAATCAAATGAGCGGAGCGGCACGGTTCTTGCTTCTAAAACTTTATTAACAAACTTGCGTCACGTGTTTAATGTGATTACCTACTTCCAGACGTACACATTTAAAATGAAAGACTGAGACTCGCCTTCTAAAATCATAATCTAACTAGATATTTCGAAATGAAATACAACACAAGATCAAAGCGATTCCTGTCTACTTTGAAGTACGATTAGGCGCAGTCTCGTCTCGCGATCGGAACGGAAGTTTCAAATTTTTATGTTGTTCCCAGTTACCTACTCTATTCCTAGTTGTGAACAATGTTTGTATATATGTATGTATACTAGCTTCTGCCCGCGGCTTCGTCCGCCTTAAATTCGTTTATCGCGGATAAGGGCATTTTTCCGGGATAAAAAGTACCCCGGGACTCAAACTATCTCCATACCAAATTTCATCCAAATCGGTTCAGCGGTTTAAGCGTGAAGAGGTAACAGACAGACAGACAGACACACTTTCGCATTTATAATATTAGTATGGATTAGTATGAATATGCTATTTATTTAAATGAAAGATACGTATAGTTTTAAGGAACGTTTATACTCGGGCCATTAGCGTATCTTATTGACGATCCGCACGCTTATAGAGTTAATAAACATAAACGCGAAATGAACACAAATAATAGTACATTACTGCAGACGCCGGGAAAGAAGGGCTTGCCGGGTGAGTAGGTCTAGACGGCCGACCGTAGGGAGGCCGGATAGTGATACGAAGCCGGCAAGCAGTTTTCACGGCCAGAGACATGTATAGTGCTTTTCTCAAACATATGCATTGAAATAAAAAAAAAACACCACTCAAAAAACTACTGGATAAAAGTTTTTGAAATTTTCTCTTCAATCCCTCCAAAATGTTTTTTCTTTTTTATGGAAGTCTTCTGTATTTCGCGTGTGTAGTGTTCGAGTAGACCCTTAGGGCCGTTATACACAACCTGTATAGTAATAATCGTAATTGGTATAATACATAAAATCATTGCAGAGGATTTTAAATATTGTCTATTGTCTCTGGCGAGTTACTTATAGACAATATTTTAAACTTATTCATCAACATAATGAACCATACATATTTATGTTCTTAATATCAGTTCGTGTGTAATGGGCATTAACGCGGATATTTTTGGTCCGACAACCATTCAGCCACTGGTAAAGAAAACAGCTGTTTAGCCTGTTCATGAACACAGACGCCATGTTTAAATACAAATTAAAAAAATATTACTTCCCGGCCTAGGCCTTCAATTTTGTATAAAATTCCTTTACAGTTCTTTCGAGTCGTTCCGCCCGAAACGTAATACTTTGAAGCCTGCCATAACGCACGTAATGACGACATTTCATTGCATGTTTGAGAAAACGAAATTTACATTGATCCCAGAACACAGTTTACCCTAGATCAGTGTTGTTTTGCAACCTGTGGGTTCTTAAAAGAGTCAAGATTACATTTAATTCGAATTCGGTATTTGAACATTTAAAACATATGCTTGAATCAGCGTACAAAAGGGGGTCGCGTCGCGAACATAATAGGTATGTTACCATTAAAAAAGAGAAAACTGTTGTAAAACACTGCCTTAGTTAGATCATTAACTTTTAGTCCGACTAAACAAAAGAGATTCATTTCTTCAATGAGAAATAGATAGAAGAATTATTTAAGGAGTTTCTGACAACCGGACACGATAATCGTTAATCATAAATCTGCTATAGCTTCTGTTTGAACTTTAATCCTCCGTAATCGGGAAACCAGAATTAAAGTCTAGAGTGATTAGTGCGTCTGTCCATAGATATGTACCGCTTATTATAATTAAAATTGAACGAGCTGACATGGCATTTACTTAATCTGACTCGATTAATCACTCATTCTCGTTAAGCCATCGTTCACTAATCGCATGCTAAAAATGACGAAGCGAAAAACGAAGTCAAAAACTATCCAAATAATCTCTGCGGATTATGTAAAGGGAGCCCAACTTTCAAGAAAAATAACATAAACGGCAGATGCGGTCTTGTGGACCGCGCATTTGGGCCGATCGGCTCCTTGGCCCTTCCAGGAATCTAATAAAGGCCCCGCGCCGCGCCCGCCCGTCGGCCTCAGACAACCTTTGAGTTTCGCCGGCACCTTGTATTTCCATTCGTTGTCATTCACCGATTATTGTGTTGTATTTTTCTTGCTCTTATTATTCGTTGCGCGCTATAAATTGAAATAGTCGGTTTATTGTTTGAGAATAATTTAGCCCAACTATTTGATGGCTTCGGAGATCATCAATAGCGATGTTTATTTTACCTGATACCTACCAATATTAACGTCGATGTTTTGATAATGAATTTAGGAATAATTTCGTTTTCTCGGTAACTGACATAGGTTTATTATCGATCGTGTATTCATTCATTATGCGTAGTGGATATTATTACGCATTTTATAATTCGCATTAACTCATTAATATATGTCCGAAAGTTATACTTTTGTCAAACACGTGTGTAAGTATTTTTGTTTCAATTTCAGTCGGCACTGAGAGCGAGCGTACGGATACGGAGGAGCTGGTGGGTAGGGCTGCGTCACAATGCTCCGCTCCACCGGACTTGCTGCCGAGCGAAGCGCGCGCGCTTCTGCAGCCAACCACACCTCCGCCGCGCACCGCCCGACCGCACCAAGACCAACCCCCCACACCCACCGCCGCTCCTCTCAGCGAAGACAAACAACCGCGACTCCGGTTCGAGGTAAGAATACTTTAAATTCCTTGGGTACTGACCCAACGCGGTCCAAACAATTGCCTTGGCATAATATCCGAGTGATCTTAAAGGCGCGGCTAGTTTCCTTTTGAAGCGTGAGATAAGAACGCCGTTGTCATTGTCCACGACGTGACGGGCAGCGCGCCGGCGCCGCCGGTTATCTTTAGTCCATTCATAAATGTAGCGTTGATATCCCAGCGCAAATTTATAAGCCTATAAATTTGTTGGGGCTCGAGCTTAGCATATTAGAGGCACAAAGTAATGTAACCTGTTTGCCTTTTTAGGAATTGACATGTGACGTGGAGCTCCAGCATCCAGAATCGTCGAAGCAAAAACCAGTTCAGTTCTCCTTCACTCTCTACGATCTTGACGGACACGGACGCGTGACCAAAGATGTAAGTACCTACCAATTGTCCATAATGACCATACCATAATATACATGATTACAAATGCCATATTTTATTGAAATGCGTCAGACAATGAAAGATGCTTGTAGGATAACAATTAAGTTGTCATATGTAATGAATGGTAATCTAAAACGCTTTATTTATGCTTACAGGATATAGCCGGTATTGTGTCTACGATATACGAGTCAATCGGGAAATCGGTTACGGTGCCCCACTACGGTTCAAAGACAATACAAGTACGGTTGACAGTTGTGCCCGAAGACGGAAACGCACGAAGCCATAGAGATAGGCGAGAAGGCCGACGACGACGGCGAAGAGAAGCAACAACGACAGTCCACGCCGAAGAACACGAGCAGAGTGAAGAGGAACACAGAGAAAGATCTCCCGCTGACGATATTTCCTCGAAATCGTCGTGTTCAGGCGACCGGAGAGAGACTCATCGACCTCCCCCGCCGCAGCCCTCTAGAACCCATCGCTATCACCGTAAGGAACATCGTGAACGCAAACACATGAAGAAACGTTCCGGCAGTCTACAGAGACGGGAACTGTTTGAAATCATCCAGGCTAACATGGAAAAAAACCATTTGAGTTTTCAATCCTCAAGGTTGGTAATCAAATTGGATTTAATTGGAAAAGTAAATTTCTCCATTCATTCAACTTTATGACGATTTTTTGTATATTCTTTAAGTTAAAACACTTTTTTTTTTTGTCCACAGAAAGCCCTGTGAACCTGTTGCCAACGAGGAGGAGATTACGATGAAATATCAAAAACTGCGGAACAGATCGTACACAATCAGCGAGAAGCCATCAAAAACATTCCATACCGGGAAGTCGGACAATTCGGGGAACGGATATTTAGACCTCGCGTGTGGGGGCGATTCCAACCTGTGCCGATATGACCGGTATCTTCACGCGGTGATTTGCTCGTCGGCGCGACATGCGCACACGGGTTTCCATCAGAAGCAAGCGCAGACACAAACGCCGCGACCGGCGAGGGGCCACGGGCACCACCCCCGCTCTCGGTCCCACGACCTACCCACCCAAATGCAATCATCACAACCCAGAGTACTACAAATAATTTTCTTATAGGACAGCACCGTGGGCATTGTCGACGACGTTGTCCTATCGCGTGTTGAATGTGTCCATGTGGAACAAAATATTGAATAGTGAGTTACCAAGTGTTGTAGTGGAATGTTTTGTGACTATTGTCAATGAACACGATAGAAACTAAGGTAGTTAATTTACACAAATAACAGTGTAGTCAATAATCAGTATTTATTAAAGTTGGTGTAAAAGTTTATGCTCTGCAACTATTACTACGAATTGTAGTGAATTGTATAAGGACAAAGTGTATGTGTTCGTAAACATGTAATAGGTACATTGACATTTATACGAAAAGGTGCCTTAAATTAGGTGTTTGTTATTCCTAAGCTTTTATTGCTCTTTGGGGTAATTTAGTTGCTAGTTATCAATGCTCAGTAGATTATGTACCTTTATGAATGACTCATTTTCGAGTTGACCGACTGATTATAGTTTTAAGTGTTAGATGCTCTAAAGACTAAAGTTTATTGGATCGTTATAATGGGAGTAGGTTATGTTTTATTTTGGGAATGCGCGTGGATTGCTCGAAGACATCACAGATATGTTAAGTTGTCAAGAGATCTACATGCCTGTTCTCGGAATGAATCCTCCATAATCTCAAAACGACTGTTGATGGATGGTACTTAAGCCTGCGGGGGTATACCCGGCCCAAGCTATTAAAGTGTTGCTTTATTTATCAAATACGACTTGAAGCAGCTTGTAGTTATGCACTTCAATTACCTGTACCAGTATTTATTTTTCTAAGAAAAGGAATCAATGAATCTCTTCAAATATTGCATCTTATATCTACCTCTTTTACTTCTTAGTACATACAATCTTAGCATCGGCTGAATCCTAACTTTAGCATAAGTTCTTTTGTGATAATTTGGAACTAACTAAGCAACACGAACTTGAGATGGAGTTCTAGTGTGGCATGATGTTCAGTTTGTTATTGTAGGGTGTATAGTGTACAAAGTGCTCGATCTTGTCAAAATATTTATTGTCAAATATAAAATATAACCATAAAATGAGATTTGAATAACACGAGTAAAGCTGATTTCATTTCATACCCAAAAGAAAAAATATCTACTGAAACAATTATGATCAAGTGGCGTGGCTGCTGAACGGCTAGATGGTGCCTTCTACCGGGCCCCCCCCCATGCTCTTTATGGCCCATGGCTAGTGTTGTGCGGTGAACCTTAATCGGAGGACGTTCTCGAGAGTATTTCCCATACAAAACGTTGGAAGTTTTCTGGAAGTTCTCGGGAACGGTACAACTCTATAGCTGGCCCCTGACCAGTAACTTCTAATAGACATAGGGCTCCAATCTTTTTGCACCCGGGGGGCTTGGTAGCCTAGCTACGCCACCAATGATGGTCCCACCTTCAGTTATCTTGTTAGCTATGTCCAATCATTCTTCTCTTGAATGTGTAGTAGGACACTAAAAATATTAGTATGACAGCAGTTGCTGCAATAGTAGTTTCCTTTGGTAAACCGCATTTGTTCACTGCGTAAGAACTTGCCGATATAGTTACCTAGAAACGAAAATACGTATAGTATTACAGTATTATAAATGTGGTTGATTATCCATACTAATATTATAAATGCAAAAGTGTGTCTGTCTGTCTGTTACCTCTTCACGCTTAAACCGCTGAACAGATTTGGATGAAATTTGGTATGGAGATAGTTTGAGTTCCGGGGAAAGGACATAGGCTACTTTTTATGCTGGAATAATACCCTTATCCGCGATAAACGAATTTAAGGTGGACGAAGTCGCGGGCAGAAGGTAGTTAATGATAAATATGGTGGGTCTAACACGATATGTTTATTTTATTATAGAAGTCGAAACGTTGCGACGCAGTTTCGTGAGTCATGGTCGCGGATGGACTTGCGAAACAACAAGTTGTCACTGGAGATGTCGCCCAAACCAAATGTATATATGTATACCCGACAAATTGTCTATTCTCTATCGCTCGCTGTTTCACCAGCCCATCCGCGACCATGTTGCAGGAGACTGCGTCGAAACTGTATAAAATAGGTAAATAAAACATCGCAGTAGACCCTTCATATTAATGTTTAAGAATGTGTGGATACAAAACGCGAGAGTATAAAGCATTATAGGTATATGTAATTGGTTTCTTGGTAACTGCTCTAACGATTTGTATGAGATTTGGTACGTGTGCCCAGTTTTGGTATAGAAGTTTATCTAAGTAGATAGGTTTTATCTTCGAAAAATGGCATTGGTGCATCATGAAGGCACATGTTTTTTGTTCCAAACTTCAGAAAGACAATGATATAAATATCACCGAATACTGCTTACCAGCATATACTTTGGATCGGGCCTGTTCCGCCAAGAAAACGACGGCACTGAATATTCGTAAAATTGTATGCTTTCTTTTTTGTTTTTATGATGCACTAAACATCCATGATGGGTGTGCCCACCAAAGACAGCTCTCGGCTTGAGCTTACTTATTAAGTATTCAGTCGCTTCTCTGGATAAGGCATCTATTTTATTTCTAAATCGCTTATTTCTCTCAGGTAATGGTGGCGCGTCAGGTTCAGTGCACTGTGCATCTGATATCCTAAACAATGGAAAATGCTGAAAAGGAAATTCAAAATTTTACAGCTAAACTAACATAAAAGTACCTACAGTAGTGGGCGCTCGATAATCCGACACACACATTTATTCTACTATTAGAAGGTGCCCGCAACTTCGTTCGCGGAAGAGAAAGTCATAACGTCGGCCAAGAGTGTAAACCAGCTAACTCCTAAGATTTTTTTTAAGAAAAGCTACTTATTGGGTCTATAGTGAAGAATGAATATTGTTTATAAATTTCAAAAGTGTTAGCAGCTTTGCAGTCTTAGCCGTCGAATTAACCCTTTTTTTCATCGGCGTAGTCAGATAAAAAGTATCCTATAACCATTTGTACCAAAAGTAGTTGAAATGCGTCTAGCTGATTTGACGTGATAAAACCACAACGACACATATAACTATACAAAAAATAAAAGTATACATATTTTAAGTTTCAGTGACCTCCACATAGTGTGATACAGTATTTTTTTTTATATTTACAATATTATCAAGATACCCGCTCACCCACTCTGTAATCAAGCAGTAGGCACTGTAAACCACAACTTGTCAGAAGCTAGCTGTCTCAATACATGTATAGTTGTCGCAGGGAAATAGCCAAAACAGATATTTGATCAAATCCCTAAGGGATATGACCAAATCACACAGGATGTTAAAACGGCGAATCAATTTTATCATTTGCCGAGAAAAAGTCAGTCATTTGATTAAATCCCTGAATCAGTTTAGTGAAATGACGAAATCAGCCAAAAAAGGCAACTCGTTTTGTCATTTCGCTAGATTTGTTTAGTGATTTGATAAATCCCTGAAACACGCCAGTGATTTGACAAAACGAACTCGCAAAGTCAACTCGTTTGTTGACTTTGCGAGTAGTGACTGGGTAGTAACCTAGTGGATCAGCCGAGTCGATATAGACCTCATTTAACTTTTTTCGCCACAAAGAGGTTGAAAGGCAAGTGTGCAGGTGAAGACAAAATCCAAAAAAATTGGATTAGGTCTTCTAAGGGTGCGACATATTGTAGGAACGAGTGGCGGATTATCTAACTACTCTACTGTACCAAATTAATGTAACACATACTTGCATGAGTATTGGTCGGCTGTAGGTCAGGTTTGAAAGTCCATTACATGTTTCTGGACTTTTTATGCATTCCAGTGACTCTAGAACAAAAGTAACGATGTTTATGGATTCATTCATTATGAAATTAGTCTTTACATAATATAAATGGGTATATCTGTTTTCGGCTTGACATTTTCCATGGAAAAAAAACAGATGAACATAGTTTTTTTGCTTAGGAATAAGCTGGAAAGTCACATTGTTACTATTCACTCCATGATTTCCAAATTATAGACAAAAATAAAAGGAAAAAGCAGCAGAAAATATATTAAAAAAATTACTTGATATTTTATCAATAGAATATCTAGCCTCTCTGCATAAACGGCATGAGTCTCCTTCCATTGCCATTGAATTTAAGAAAATAAAATGGCAGTCTTTCAATGTTACCAATTTCACAGAAGACGTATTGAAGGCCTTATAAAATCGTTGAGCAGACCCTGGCCATATACTGAAACAAATTAGTACAATAATATTTTCTTCTGTTTCCGCGATTATTACTCATTGAAATAAAACAATTTAACGGATTATATCGCGTATATTATCTCATTTTAGTTCGATAAACCTTCTATCCTTGCCAAAGAAAAAAGATATTTTCCCAGGATGCTACGCGAGGCTATTGAGATTAAAAAGCATCCTAATTTCAATAGAGAAGATGGATTGTCACTACCACCAGCTTGGGATCCTGTAATACATCTCATCAAGGAACAAGCGAGACACAGGACTGCAAAACCTTAATCTCCGAACGGTGTAAAATATCTTACCTGTTTAAAAGTAGTTTAATAGTCTCTGTTTTTTAAATATTATAATTAGTAATGAGGTAGCCTGGGAGTTTTTCTTTGCAGCGTTTCTTTTCTCCTCAGTACGCCTCATTCGTGAAATGCTGCTTGGTAAATTATTAGAATAAAATAATTAAGCCCTTCTGGCACATGTGTAACTGTCTTTACAGCTTAGGCCCATCTGGCATGTATGTACACCTTTAATTGTGTTTTTTCAAAAAATGGGTAGTTTGCACAAATTGTAACTTTGACAGAGGAAAATACATCTTTTCTCAGTCCTCCCGTGACCATGGAAAGCTGGAAAGCTTCCGAAACGTCGGGAACTAAAATGAGATAATATACGCGATATAATCCGTTAAATTGTTTTATTTCAAATTAGTACAATTTTCACAGGCTAGAATACATGAAGGTATAAAGAAAAGTCTAGGTCCAATGTCAAAATGTTACTGCGGTGCAGCATTGATTATCACTTGATTCATGAGCCAAATATAACAGCATTAAAAAGATAACATTTTGAATAATTATATTTTATAGCTGGTTTGCCATTTTATTCGTAAAAACAGCGGCTCTAGGACAGACGGCAGAAGTAGCTAAGGTTATGAGCTGTACAATGAGAGATGCAAGTGGTTCAAGGAGTCACTCAAAAAAAATGTCTTGTTCTACCCTGATATAGGGCTAGGGTGAAATGCTATGAATAAAATATAATCAAAAGTCATACTTGGGTCATTCTGGTTCTAGAATTTAGCCGTCTTTCCTGTGGACAATGCAATAGTTAAGGGCTTGGGTACATATAACTGATATTTTTATCGCTTAGATCTAGAGTATTAATCAATTTGTACATCGCCTAATAGGGCACTAAGAAAAATTTGTATTTAAAGCCCTTAACTTTCGGGCGTCCACAGGAAAGACGCATAACGCTAACTCATACTAAAAATAATTATGACCCACTTATAATGAAATCCTATATCATGATTCCCAACTATGGCATGCATAGGTATATCATGAGGAACTGGAAACAATTTGTAAAATCGCTGAACATAATCTTCAAATTGTTTATCATTGCTCCACTCTCCTTCATCAAAAAGATCTCCTGCAAACAAAACAGATACATTAGAATCGTGATATTCACAATAGTATCAAATAAAAACTACAGACATAAAAAAGATAGAATCCATGATACAATGGATTTTTTAAATTTTTAAATGCTCCTTTTAACAAAGGTATTAATTTACACTTACACTATCATAACACATTATAACCTACAACAAATTAATTTAATTTAAGCTGGAAGAGATCGCTACACAAACAAGGAAAACCAACCTAATATAAATACTGCTTCAGGTTGATGCAGAGTCATAATAGATTGAAATGCTTGATGCATTTGCCATTCCCGCCTCCATTTGTCCAGCCAGTGACCCTTACGTGGGCCTAATAAATGCGTGTCCGCAATAACTAATGCCTTTAATTCATCGAGACTGCTTGTTACACCTAATTTTGGCCAAGAACACTGAAAACAAAGTCAATGACAGTAGGATTATACTACAGGCGTTTATAATGCTTCATAAAAACTTTTTTATAAAAGAGTTTACCTGTACTATGACAACATAGTAAATAAGAAATTCACAGTAAATAGCGGTTAATACTGTGCCAATAAAAAATAACAACAGATTCTTGGTTATACGTCTCATAACGCTTATAAAATAACTTCGGCTTATCTTATACCGTCTTCCTCTTTCATATTTATCGCAAGATTATCGTATACACCCATTACACCTAAGTAAAAAATATTGCAAGAACGTATTCACAAGTTGTTTCAATTCAAACTGTCATTCTTCATTCTGTCAGTCAAAACAATGACACTATTGTCGGCTAGTTTCAGCGCATTCCGATATTTTCCCCCGTAAAGACATTTTAGAGCTATTTTATTTATTCATAAATATAACTATAAATACACCGGAGCAATTTCCAGGATAAAATAAATCACCTATAAACAAAAAAACACCCATACGCCGACAATTTACAGTGTAGCCGGACATTTCGCGATTACTTTGGTAGAGGGGAATGTATTCTTATGGCATCAGTTGAATGCTCTAAACTTGCTCTAAAGCATATAGTGGTATATCCACTTTCATCATTTTGTACTTTGTGCTCCACATTAGTTTAATAATCTTTGTAATAATCTATCCTCCAATTAATACTGCTATAAGGTCGTAAGGTTGTCAGTGTTTCCGAAAACATCTTAGTGCGGAATTCGCTTATACAACAAGTAGTATTCGAACGCACCATCTGTGTGCGATACCAAAGTTGGGCATACATTATTTTGAATAAGAATAACCGGCCAGCAGAGCTTGTAACAGATTACAAATAAACCTGTATTTGTTTAGGTTATACCGGTTAATTATTTAGGTTACGTTTGGTCGTATTGATTTGGGATCTTTATTTCGAAGCGCTCTCTAACCGGTTAGCCAGGGGCGTATTTTCCCTGGACCATAGGGGCCATGGCCCGGGGCGGCATACAGCCAGGGGCGGCGTTGGAACCTCAGTGCGCGAGTGGAACTCGCACTTGGCCGGTTTTTTTCCTTAATTTCTGGGCGGCGAATCTTAATGGCCCAGGGCGCCAAATTTCAAAATACGCCCCTGGGTTACTCCCGAGTTCGGATACGGGATTAATGACCGCTGTCGCGCTGATAGTGGCGTAAAGAGAGTCAAGTACATGAACAATTAAATCTAGTACCATAGCAAGCAATCCAATCTTGTCTAAGTGAGCGGTTATTCACCCTAGACTCCGCTCACACGGAGGAACCGCTCTCTGACTGGTAAATGGATTTCGCTCCGAGATATTAACCGGTTAGAGCGATGTTCTTGCGAGCGTAACCTTTATTATGGGTTTGGCTCTCGGAGTGTGGCTCTAGCCGATACGGAAAATAAACTGTGTTACAAGCTCTGCCGGATAGACGTTATTCTCATTCAAAAATAATCAAATATGATTTATTCTAGAGGGCGTCATTTTGAATGACGTGAAATAGAATAAATTAAGAATTCGTCACATAACAATTTATTTGAATGACCGTTATTTTAATTAAGATTAATTGAACTGGATATTTTATGTATGTTATTTCCACAGACTAATAAGAGATACTACGTATCAGACTGCCAACTCAGAAACAAATATTATTTGCACTAGGCAACTATATTTAATCTGTACGATTAGTGTTGACTGACGTTAATTTTTTTTCTATTCGAGATTGCAATATGGCAAGGGATCGTAACGTATTCAGCCAAAGTGGTCTAGGTTCATCGAATGAGGTCTAATATTTAGAATGAATAGTTCCCGGCACGTAAATTTGAACACGTAACTTCAGTAATTGTATTTACGTGATCAAATTATATGCTGAGAATTATACCTCAGTGGCAAAAAAATAAAACCCACATTATTTATTAAAAGATTTATTTTTCAATTTCTTTTTCAATTTGTCGTAAGCTATCTTCTGTATTGCAATGAATACGTCTGTCCCCTTTAATATTTTGTTGGTTGTGTTGTACCAATTCATAATTGTAAATCGGACAGTAGAGCAATGAAATGACTGAGAATAGTTTTGTGCTCGACGCAGTCAAATAAACAAAATGAATTCTTGGACATAATATTTGCTAGTTCTGTGGGCGATAATTTTTCAAGATCATCACGATTTAAACACTTCAACCACTAAATATTTTCTCAGAGCACGGGAAATGGTGTAAAATAGCGTCCTTTCGCAAAGTTCTTCAAACACAGCACTGTTAAAACATTTTGCAAAAAGCAAGACAGGATAAACACAACGACATCACTCGATAACACATTACTGTGACAGTGACAGAATGAATTTCGACAAATAATATATAGATGACAAGACGAGTGTATTGACAACCCAACAGCTAATCACAGCAGAGAAAAACGTCAGTCAAGATTAAAAACAACATGGCGCTAACGTACACGTTTTGTTATACGAAGATTACCAGCTGTGGTTATTTCCACAGTAGTCTGTGGTTATTTCTAACCAGTTTCTTATAATGTTAGATGTTTCATTAAAAATCATGAGTATATTTTTCAGAAATTAAATCCATACTTAATATTATAAATGCGGAAGTGTGTCTGTCTGTCTGTCTGTTACCTCTTCACGCTTAAACCGCTGAACCGATTTGGATGAAATTTGGTATGGAGATAGTTTGAGTCCGGGGGAAGGACATAGGCTACTTTTTCTCCCGGAAAAATACCCTTATCCGCGATAAACGAATTTAAGGCGGACGAAGTCGCGGGCAGAAGCTAGTTTGCTATATACGTAATTAATAGTTACAATATTCATGAGACAACCTATTGTCATTTTTTTTCCAGCACTACCTAATGGCTCTGATGATGGGCCCTGGGGGTAGGTACCTACTGAAAATCAGGATTGGTTCAACATAGAGGAGTGTTTTTTTAGGTTAATGGACTTAGAATGAGGAAAGATTAAATAGAGTACCAATTCTGATATGGTACCGCCGCCAGAGTCACCATTTGGTGATACTCTGTGGAAATGCTCATCATTCAAAGTCCATTACACTAAAAAAAATCTCATTTATGTTGAACCAATCCTGAGATTTAGTTGGTACCCCGATAGGGTAATTTTCAGGTTCATCCAGTATATAATTTCTCAACATGGACACGAGTCTATAAGAAGCCGAACTATCAGGTCCAATTACTTAGTCTTCGCAGAATTTAAATTAATGCAGCCATTTACCCTATAATAAAATTAGAAAATGGGACACACCAAACATAATGTTACCACTTTTACAAAAAAAAAAAACATAAAATGAAATATTTGTTATTTGAAATAATCAATCATAAATCAATTTATTTGAATGACAAATAAATTAGTCTCACTATTTTTTTCTGCTGTGAATTGTATTACTTTTAAGTACGTTATTCAGAATAATCATTTTTTTAATGACGGTCAGAATAAATTATCATCATTATTATGCGCTGCAAGAATAGATAATCTCATTCTGTTTATTACACCTTCCTAATTTATTTACTCACTGAAGACATCCTTGTCTTGTAATAGCTTGGAGCGAGATGCACTGCACTTCTCTCTTATACATAATGCCGCGTCCCTGTCGTCAGTGACTTTTTAGGAAGGTGTAAGAAGTGTTTAAGATTTTGTAAGAAGGCATTTAACTGAAGAGGTTCTCAATTAAACATACAATTAAAACTTTGTATGAAGTAAATGTACCAGTGCCCGACACTTAGTGGCGTGCCGGTCCATATAGGCATAGGCACCAGGCACTGCCTTTCCTGGAGCCCTTAACGACCATGGCTCCATATAAAAACAGAAAACCTGCCAACACTGTACTATTAGTTGGCACCTTAAATCGTAATTCGTAGCATTACTAGCATTGAGACATATATCGCGTCACGATTTGAAATCAAGAGTGTCAGCAGGTATGATAGATAGGAAGGAGTTCGTACGACACATTATTCTAGAAAATCCCTTGAGGGAAATGAAAAATAATATTTAGTTTTATTTAGTCAGCCTCCTTTATTGGATAATATTAGGTACAACAAAAATATGTTCTATTTGCGAAAAATGCCGCAGATCGAAAGTTTGTTCATGGAATCGAGAACTGCAGCAAGAGGCATACATAAACATTACTAATTCTAGGAGCGTACCTGATATACCTGTATATACCTGTATATCAGGTATCGACACTTCAAACACATCTTTACTTATCTCCGAGAGTACTTAGTTGTTCAAATGAATGCCCTACCAATACCAATGCAATGTTCTAGCAATATCTAAATTAGAGACATGATCTAGCAATGTTTCAATTCAGGTTACCTACTTAAGCACTCTTTTCCATGCGCAGACTTGTCAAACTGAGTTTCATCTTTGGTATGCAAACACAAGAGCGTCGCCAGCCGATGGTCCGGTGGGGGGGATATACTTAAATGATGGGTAAGGAAAGTATGAATTGTGGGTACAGCTAGAGCACATGAATATCTAGGCAGCTGCCCTTCCCTACACCCCCTTGGCGACACCCTTGTGCATGTACAAACACATTGATCACAATCTGTGCTTGAGGATGCCAAAGGTGAAAAATACCTGTTTCCCTCGCCGTCTAAACATTGTTGACTTAATATAGGTATTAAAATAGTAATAATATAAAAAATAGAATAACGATCAGAAAATGGAACTGGTATATTTGGTTTCCAATACAATAATTTTTCTTAGTACCGAGATTTTGTATAAATTTCCATCATAACTCAATTACGAATAAATCAATAAGTGTAAAAATAAATAAATCACAATCATAAGGCTAACAATACTGGAATAATTATTTGGTTTGTATAAAGTATTAAATTTTCAGATATGTTCAATATTATTAGAAGAACATATTTGATATTCATGTAAGGAAAGTCTACTGTGTGGCTAAAAGTAACTACGGCCCTAAAATTTCTCATATCATTTCATGGTATCGTTTAGATATTAGGCCAGTCTCATCTTATAATTATTTCGTATTTCGACCTTTAACGAACATCAAAGAAAAAGGCGATATTTAAGAGTACAGGATGTAAACTTTCTCTGTACTTCTTTCTTATCAAGTTATCACTCAATGCAATGAGTAATAAAGTCTTATACATTCTAACAGGTACAATAGAAACTAATTAATCTCAAATGTGATAGGTACTTCATTGATGTGATGAATATAATTAAATGTGATTGAATTAAGTCTTCATTATGAATTACAAATTAAAAGCAAATATCTTATTAATATCTTACTTAGGTACTTACGACTTACCATAGAACTTGCTATTCAGTAAGAATATAAGGAGATTAACATTTATTTTCGCTTTTCCAAACATGTCCATGACAGCACAACCTTCATACTGTTTCTGAAGTAAATCTTGAATGTCTACCTCAATTGAATCCATTTCGACACCCATAAACTTTCCTTTTACAGTGAAGACTCCATTGTGGTCCGTGGGCGTTATTTCAAATTGCACATTCTTGAACTGCGGCGGCGGCAAACCGTCGATTTCCAATAAAACTCCGCGTTCCATCAATTTGGCGCCAGAATATTTTATTGTTAACTTCGATTTTAGTTTCTGTATGTCTTTTCCGGATCTTCTTAGGCAGGCGTGGACACTCCTATAAAACAATTGAAAAGGATTGAAAATCAAACAAAAATTTGTTTATACTTAAATTCAGTCTGCTCCTAAGGATACTTCAGCAAAATGTACCCATCGGAGGCCTCAGTTATGAGGCTGTTCGTTAAACATCGACGCGCACCGTTCGAAAGTTTACTGTTTGCTAAAATTGCTCGCTCTCTCGCTTGCTTTCACCTATACCATTGACAAACGCTGAAGGACTCGTCGCTACTATAATATGCTCCCTAGACACGTATAAACTATTCGTTTTCAAGGTCTCACTCTTGGCTTCGTTTTACTAAGTCAGTTTTGACAACGTGCTTGACGGACTAATATATGTTGACCTGTGATCTGAAACAGTGTCTAGATATATTAGGGACGAACTAAAGGCGATCGAGTGCGAAATTTACGAATTACACCCCAGTTCTTTCCCTCGCTGGCACGCTGTTACGCGCGACTTTTTCGTTGGTTAAATTTAGGTTTTGAAATGAGATGTGGATCGTGCTGTTCCTCTCACTCAAATCTTGCTTAACATCATAACAATGAAAGGGATGCGTCACGGAAGTTCTTTTCGAATTTGGGAACTGGATACCACTTAGAATTCCTAAATATAATCCAGGCAACATAATGAAAATTAACCATAACTTACCTTTTACCGGCATGGAGATTTGCGAGACACGACTTGATATATTCGTCGTACGATTTGCATTTCTCTTCGTAGTATTTTGTCTTTTCATGCAAGCTCTGTTTGGTGCGCGTTAAAGTTGCCAAAGCCCGTCGTTGCGCTTGCCTGTACTTGCCCTTATTGCACAAATCCAGGGCAATAGACGTCACTAAGGCCTGGTACCCATCTTCACGGGTCACGTAGCCTTCATCTTCGAGCATTTGTAAATTCTTGCGCAGTTTAGCAATGTGTTCGCGTAAAGTCATTGCTTCGTCTGGTCGTGCTTGTCCTGAATAAATACGTCGTTGCACTTTGGCTGCATATTGTTCTTGTTGTTCTTGTGTTGTGCCGATGCATAATGCTTCTAATAGATGTTCACCTTTAGATAAAACAGTAAATTAACAAGTGTACCTAATGCATTACTTACATTACAGCTTTATTTTCAAAATTGTATTGAACCATGGTAAAAACAAAGAAAAACATCTTGCTTAAAGTAGATAAGTCGGAAGTTCCTAACGAAACACCGCAAACCGGCTAAGTCGTGTGTATTTCCTGAAAATTATAATTTGGGTCTTTTCAAAGCAAGATTGAATAAGCTGTCACTAAACCAGCGTGCTACATCCTCGACTCCGTATTCACTTACCATCATGTGGTACTGGGGTCAATTGCTGGTCAGTTTATGGATAAAATATAGAGTCATATAAAAAAACGGCTAATGAGCGTAAGTTCCGTACAAATTTGTAAATTCTATGTAAATAGTTCGTCTATCAGGGGAATCGAGGTATCGAAATATACGCTATAAACGGCCGTATATATGGAAATCCAGTCGTATTTCGTTTTTTTCTTTTCGAGATATCACTCTCCTGCAGATATCGAATGGCGACAATCTAGTTCTTCAGCTACAACTGGATTTTGTTTTGCTCGAAGTGAGTAAACTTTTTCAACTCTCTACTCTTCGGTTATTAATAATATATCGATAGAACTTACCATTTAAAAAGGGTATGATGGCCACGCATAATTCTTTGGTTTTGATAAATAGTTTGTTCAGATCTGTCATATCGTCCGCTGGGGCTTGAAATTTATTGACAAGCGCTAAGCAGACTTCCAACCTCGCATTCTCTTCCACGGAGTCTCCCAATTGCTATGAGCAAAAAAATTTTTTAAGTAATGAAAAGCTCCTAAGCGACAATGACGATAGATCAAGACTATGTTGACAACTATTATTTTCGAAGGATAAAACGGGCCACCACTTAGCATAATGCTGCACCAAATCAATGAGATGGAATACCTACTAACTTAAGTCCAGGGGCCCGTTTCATAAACGCTTGTAACTTTTATTAAAGCGGAAGTCTCTTTCCAACAATATGTATTGAAAAGATAATTCCACTTGTAATACAAGTTACAAGCTTTAGAGAAACGGGCCCCTCTCGCGAGGAAAGTTGCGCGGCCGACGGCACTTCTTCTTTAGGTCGTCTTAGAGCTCAAAATATGTACACACCAAATCTACTGTCATGGATTGTGTGGTGTTTACTTATCTTTGCCCTTGACTGTACAGTAATATCATGGTACTCGATCTGCAGAGCGTGCGTGTCTATAATGAAATGAGATAGAATGCTTACAGAGGCCAGGTCTCGCGACGCAAGTTGTGCGACCGACGACGGGACTTCGCCGAGGTCGTCTTACAGCTCAAAATATATACACACCAACTCTACTATCATAGATTTTGTGGTGTTTACTTGTCTTTGCACTTGACTGTACAGTGAATCATGGTACTCGACCAGCAGCGCGTGTGTGTCTATAATGAGATAGAACGCCTACCTAGTCCACGTCTCGCGACGCAAGTTGCGCGACTGACGGCACTTCGCAGAGGTCGTCTAACAGCTCGTTAAGGCGGTCACACGGATGTGGTGCAGTAATGTCTTGGTACTCGACCAGCAGGCAATGTGTGTGTATAATGAGATAGAACGCTTACCGAGTCCCCGTCTCGCGACGCAAGTTGCGCGACTGACGGACTTCGCCGAGGTCGTCTAACAGCTCGTTAAGGCGGTCACACGGATGTGGTGCAGTAATGTCTTGGTACTCGACCAGCAGGCAATGTGTGTCTATAATGAGATAGAACGCTTACCGAGTCCACGTCTCGCCACTTATGTTGCGCGACTGACGGACTTCGCCGAGGTCGTCTAACAGCTCGTTAAGGCGGTCACACGGATGTGGTGCAGTAATGTCTTAGGACTCGACCAGCAGGCAATGTGTGTCTATAATGAGATAGAACGCTTACCGAGTCCACGTCTCGCCACTTATGTTGCGCGACTGACGGATTTCGCCGAGGTCGTCTAACAGCTCGTTAAGGCGGTCACACGGATGTGGTGCAGTAATGTCTTGGTACTCGACCAGCAGGCAATGTGTGTCTATAATGAGATAGAACGCTTACCGAGTCCACGTCTCGCCACTTATGTTGCGCGACTGACGGACTTCGCCGCGGTCGTCTAACAGCTCGTTAAGGCGGTCACACGGATGTGGTGTAATGTCTTGGTACTCGATCAGCAGGGTGTGCGTGTCTATAATGAGATAGAACGCTTACCCCGTCCACGTCTCGCGACGCAAGTTGCGCGACTGACGGCACTTCGCCGAGGTCGTCTAACAGCTCGTTGAGGCGGTCACACGGATCTGATGCAATGATGTCCTGGTATTCGATCAGCAGTGCGTGAGTGTCTACAATTTCCTAGAATGAGAAAAGTAGAAAATATAAAACAAATGCGATCTTAAATTGAAATTAGGCAAGAAGCGAATTTAACTTCGAATTCAAAACTCCCGGCACTTTCGTACGGGGAAAGAATTCAAATACAGCTTCGAAAGTGACAAAATATACAAAAAAGATCGGGAGACGATCTTACTGATATTAATTTAACTGTGTAAACATAGCCAAAGAACAATCAACAATATGTCTACATCAAATTCTCCTCATCATATCGTACTAAAATGTCATTTGAATAAGTTCAAGTTCATATTACCAAGGTTTAATACTATTTACAAATTGTTGCCATTTACTGTCACCTAACTTACATAAGTATGTATAATTTTAGCTCAATCGGAAACCGGGGAATGGGCCAAATTTAACTTGCAACGTTTGTTTACATAGTTACAGGTAAACCTAATATAAAGCTCGTAAAAATAAGGTCTAACCTGGACTGTAATATAAATATGTGGGTGATGTAGAAGCGTAGCTTCAGTGTATTCATCCACTAAAAAGTACTCTTCGAGCGTAGGCCCTCGGCAGCACCGGCGGAACACTTCTTTCATCCTCTCGTGGCAATGTACTATAAAAGGATTCAGGCAGCGCAGGTGGCTTGACTCTTCGCCAAACTGTGAGATTATCAAATGTTATAAGCATTAGTATTCTTTTCATATCCATAATCCTAAGCACTGTTACGTACCAAAGTCATAAAAAATGGCCCATAATCTGTTATTGTCGCCTTCAATTTAGGACTTCGTAAAATTTAAATTAATGATATAAAAATACTAAATCATTATTATTACATACTCATAATATATTATTTTCTGCCATATTTTTTTTTCTTATTTATCAATCTCAAAATTGAAGTGGACTCAATGATCTGATACTTTTAGGTATATGGTGAGATATCGCGATGTGTTCAGAAGGCGTAAATAAAAGAGATATAATTGTAATTGCTATTTCAAAACTCAAAATTGGACGGTGTTACGTAAGTACTTAGATTAAACGACCAACCAATTTCATAAAGAAAACTCTATTTAATATTAAACCTCATTTCCTCAGCTTCGATTTTAGTCGCTTGATTCGTTGTTATATACATAAACATAACTTAAGTATTGAAATAAAACAATTTAACGGATTATATCGCGTATGGTCATGGTCACGGATGGTCAGTAGGGTTGCCAGATGTCCGGTATATAAGCGTACAGTCCGTTATTTTCGAGGCCTGTCCGGTAAAAAATGAATGGTCATACCGGACAGAACAATGTCCGGTATTTTGAAGAAAGTCGGTACTACTGGTCACAAGCGCCTACAAAAGTAGGCATATGAAATCCCTCAATGCAAAAGTCGCGCGCGCGCCTCGCTCGCAGCACTGTCTGTATGTGCGTTTGGGGGCTCTCACTTCACCACTGTATACCCGTCCCACTAACTCGTACTTGCTGCCTGCGTCCATCATATTCGAAACATCACAACGATATTTTTTTTTGACATACTGTCAATATAGTTTACAAATTACTTACTCCTTTTTTCGCAGCTGAGAAATGAAGGATCTTTGCAACTGATGCTAAGTTTTTCCGCTGATCCGTAGTTAGGCCAGCTCCATTAGGCAAATTGATGATATGAAATGCGTCAGGCGCCACAATAGCCGCGTTGAGGAATTGGTAGTATACTAAATTTCCAATTACCTGGAAACAGTAAGCAGTAACGAATTGTTGTATTTTTGTACCTTTTTTCCTCGAAGACAACATGAATCTTAGCTCGAAGATTCATGTCACTTGCCTTTGTCTCTATCGCAAAGAATGGAAGAGTAGCAATCGAGAATCTTCGCTGTATCGCAATGAGCAAGGTTTAGGCAACATTTAAATTGAAGTAATGTAGAATAACCTACCTTGAGTATATCTTTTTCAGGTGTATGAGGAAATTTGGAAGTCAGCGATCTGTGTAAAACGCGAGCCATGTATGTGATGCAGAAAGGCAGCAGTTCTGTAGAGTTGGTTATTTTGTCTAAGAACATTGTCACAATGGATTTTAGTAGGGTCAGTGCACTTTCGAGCCTCGCTTTAACTTCGGGATACGTAAGCGCTTCTTCTTGAGTAACAGTGTAAGGAAGTTGTCTAAAAAACAGAAAAAAGTCAAGTTACGAAGATGGTAAGTAAGGTCTTTTTAGTTATTTTTCATGCATTACTACTTACGAGATTTCGCCTGTCTTCATTTCTGTTTCATTCCTCCATGCCTTGTAAATCTCTACGGGTCCAGTTTCTATGTTTAAATCTTTATCCTTCAACATCTTCTCGACAAGAGGACCAATAATAGTTTGAAGGCTATTCAATCCCGATAGTTGCCTTGACAAACTTACCGCCATTTTAAGCACCAGCGGCGTAGCTGCTATTATGTCAAATGGTTTTACTACTTTGCAACTTATTTCTTCTTCCAAAGTAAATCTGAACAATTTCAGGAGCAAATATTCGTCTCTAGGGTAAGCTCCAAAATTGTAAAGACTCAATACCACATTTTGCAAGAAGAAGTTCGTCTTATTTTGTGGTATACAGAACAAAAGTTTAGATAGATATGTGGGATTCGTCTGCAGTTCATAAAATAAATGTTGATAGCCATCCAGAAGCCTTTTACATTCTTTTGTAAGGGATTTTAAGCCTTTCACTGCAGTTGAAACCGTCATCAAAGTGCCTCTACCCTGATTCTGTAAAACCAGTTTTGTCATGGAATTGTGTTTGACCAAGTTATTCAGTTTCAACCCGTGAGCAGCAACCTCTTGAAGAGCTATTCTGTTCTGAACTAGGAGTCCTATTTTCAAGTCCATATCGTCGATCTGTTTCGACAATTCTTGGTTTTTCCTTATGGATTGTACAACTTCAGCCTTCAATGACTGGAGTTCAATTTCGCGGTCGTAGTCTTCCGTCGAAAAGTCTAGTAGGGGGATGAATCTCTTGACAACCTTCAGTTGTGGGTTTGGTGAATGGAACAATGACGCAAACGCCTCTCGGGCCTTGCGGCCCCTCCAAAGAGCTTGCACTTTTATTATCTTGTGTTCCTGTAACAAAGATAATATTTAAAAAATCCATACTAATATTATAAATGCGAAAGTGTGTCTGTCTGTTACTTCTTCACGCTTAAACCGCTGAACCGATTTGGATGAAATTTGGTATAGAGATAGTTTGAGTCCCGGGGAAGGACATAGGCTACTTTTTATCCCGGTAAAATACCCTTAACCGCGATAAACGAATTTAAGGCGGACGAAGCCGCGGGCAGAAGCTAGTCGTACATAAATGAAACCAATATTCAAAATCAAACTCAACGATAAATTATATGCCCACCTGAATTTTATACCAAGCCCAGGGATTTTCTTTTTTTTCTTTTCTTAATTTAGCCTCAATCTGCTTCATTTTAATCATAGTCCCATACTTTTTCCGGATCAATACACTCCTCCACCATGCTTGAATTTTTACAACAAACACCTCATTATCTCTAAAGAATCTCATTCTCTGCTGGAGGGTCTTTCGAAACAAGAACCCTCTACAATAAGCCTGAAGTTTTACAATTGCCTTCTCAATGATAACTTGCTTGTATTTGTTGACATGATGTTTATTTGTTTTATCAATAAGGCTGTTTACATCCTTTCTACTGAAATAACGAGCGTACGGCACAAAGTCTTTTGGAGTGGTCCAACTGTACATGTACGACTCTATGTCTATGTACACGGTATTCCCTGCATCTGTATGACACACAATCCACGGGCAGATATGGTGCCCCCGTTTTTTCAAAGCTTTAGTAAATGTTTGGAAATACACATTTTTACATGCACTGTCAACCATTGCTAAATTTGAAAAAACAGGCGATAACAACGCTTCCCAAAATTCATCTATATTGTTTTTTAAGACTGCCGAATTTAACTGCACTAATGCATCAGTTAAATCTTTCACTTTCGAAGACTCTTCATTTACTTCATTGATGGTATCGACAATGTCATCAAGCCAAAGATTTTGCGAGTCTTTGAGAAGAAACTTTTTCTTTAGCATCCTTTGATACAAATGCTTTTCCTCTTTATGTAGAGGGGCGGGTATTTTTAAATATGAACTTTTCAGAAGAGGCATAAGTGCCTCAACATTGTCGTCTGATACAGCTTTGTTAATTTTTTCAATTACTGCTACCACTGCAAACGAACAAAAGGAATTAGTTATCTGATTAAATGCTAAAATATAAAGATCAAAATTAAAACTACTTACATTCTTCATTGTTATCATCCTCCAAATTCACCATTTCAATGGTGTCTCTAATATCTTCTAATGTAAGTAAAGGGCAAGCACATTCTTCCCTAACTTTAACTTGCAAAGCGTTCATGAGCGCAGACAGATATCGACGACGGCAGTGAGGCCGGAGACCTTCGACGTGCACTTGTTTCAAAGTCAATGTTTTCCAAAGGGCAGCTTCGTCACCTCTCTCAACTGCTTGGGATACAGCTGCTATCGCAGTCAAATATGACACTGAGGCAGCTATTTCACTCTCATTCAAATTTTTCTCAAGTTCGAATTTCTCTAATTTCATTTCTTCATATAAAAGTGGAATCGCATATTCGTCCACCTTTATATTCAATTCCAGGTGAGGATTTGTCAATGCTTTGTACAAATCCTCGCAAGTTCCTTCATCTAGAGCGGCATTAACACTCGCGATAGCACTTTTATGATCTCCATGCTCAAGAGACTTGCGGTTTCCTTCATTAATTACATTCTGAAATATCTTATGCCAATTTGTGATGCTTTCAACATCAACATCTTTATTATATTCTATTATTTCCTTGACTACATCACAATAGAAGTCCAAATTGTCAGGAATGTAATTTTTTACTTTGACCCAAGACTCATTGAATATTTTGTGCAAACTATTTATGTCATTATCGTTTGAAGTGGAGCACAATTTTTTCCACAGAAATTTGTAATTGGTAGCAGTAATGTGTCCTTGTATTTCTACAACTGTGAGTAGTTCGTCATACTCGTCTGGAATATAGCTGTCATTAAGTGAGCGACTATGGGCTGTCTGCAATTTTTCATACTTTGCAGCTTTCAATATGTGTTTGTATTCTTCCATGAGACGATTTTGGATATACTTTAACTTGAGTAGTGGGTTTAATAGAGCAGAAGTTATAGGTTTCTGGCTGTCTAATAGTTTATTCAGTTCTACAACAGCTTTGTGCATGCCTTGATCATCGTCCACATTATTTTTTGATAAGATTCCACCAATTTTTTGAAACATGGGCATTGGATGTTCACATTTCTGTAGACCTTTGGAGACTGTGTCAAGTTCCTCATCTAAGAAATGGTAATAAAACATGTTAATATATTTCTTAGTAAAAAAATTTAGACAAATATTTATAAGACTGTGGTGGACATCCACGTACATTGAGCAAAATTGAAATGTATAAGCCCTTCCGTAGAGTTGTTTATTGCATAATCAGTAGAGGCATAACTGTGATTGAGCATAAACTGAATTCGCATCTCGACATCGAAGTGTAATGATCTCCTAACTGACTTTATTCGTAATTTTTGTGATTCTTATATGCTACTTCATACGAAATAATATTTTTAATTCATATATACATAAGTAAGTCATTACACTTCGTGTTCGATAGGCAAAACTACGCATAACCATTTTTAGCCGAATGATTTTTATGCATAATTGAAGGGCTTTAAAGCTGAATATATTTTTTTAATTAAATTACGCAAAATAACGTTTAGTTTGATGGGGAACTAGGCGTTTGATTTGGACGATTCACTTTTGTTGTTATCATTGTTCTTAGCTAGCTAGAGGGTGGTTTTGTTTTTTTCCCTAACCCACGTTAGTGGTTCTTTTTCATTTCTATCCTTATCTAATAAACTACTTCTGCTAATAGCATGCAATGTTAAATAAGATGGACAAAGTTTCAGACAATCAAAATGCCAAATTAAAATTATGCTCAAGAAAAGTTTATTCGTAATGAAACTCAGCCAAGATAACACTATGCGATTACAACATTCGAACAAACTATGATTAGGATAATTGCGCATTCTGCGAAATATAATTTCTCCAAGAGTAACATCGGCGTATATGCGAAACCTGGTTATGCTAAAGGCGTTTCAGTCACAAAAAATCATGTGAAATAGATAACACCTATTTCATAGATATTTGTTTCCTATAACTGGCTGTACTGGGTAATCAGGAAATGCGGGAAATAAAGATTTGTATTTAATATTAGTAAAATAGAAAGTGTAAAAGTGATAAAATTGAAAATATTATACCAGTAAATACAGCCTTTCCATAGACATCCTGAATAAGGGGTGCTTTCCCCAACTTGAATAAATGGGTGCTTAGGGCATGTATGCAGTATATTAGCCTTGGGATATTCTTTTTGTCATAAATATCAGTGGTTTCGGGTTGGAATGTCTGTGAACAAAAAAAAAACAGAGATATTTCAACCATTATCCTTACATCTATACTATTAAAAAGTTGTAAAAGTGAAATGTCTGTACATTGAAGATAATTTCAAAAAAATGATTGTTACGGACTATTTGGAGGTCGCTAAATCGAAAAATATTTTATTTTTTATTTTTTGTATATTTGTATGAGTCGTTGGGGTTTCATCACGCCAAATCGGCTAAACAGATTGCAACTATTTTTGGTACACGGGTAGCTCCAGATGGTTATAGGATACTTTTTATCCGACTACGCTGTTTCTTCCGCGAACGAAGTTGCGGGCAACTTCTAGTAGAATATAAATTAAGTCATTATTTAATTATTTTCTTAGGCTTAAGTGCCTGTATAAATTTAATGTGTAGTGGACAGTGGCATTTGAGATGCAAAGAAAATAATCTAATGACTTTACTTGTCGGTCCTTGACAATGTTGGGCATACTTAGAACCTTGTAATTTTGATATTATCGTTATTTATTCTGATTAGTTGGGGTCTTTCGTTTCACTACTTTTGTGTACCAAATACACCGGACTTTAAACTGGGCCATGTTTCTTGTTAAGGGGAGGGTGCAGCTCAGGAGTATTTCTACATTCCCTTGAATTATGAGATTTTGATGATGATAAGCTTCTTAATTAGTTACCCAAGCAGTAGCTGAGGATGCAACCCGGAAAACGCTATGATGATGATGGAGTGATGGAGTCATTTCTGAGTTTATAAAAGAACGTAATTTTTTTATTTGTAAGGTAACAAATAAACTTGACACAGAAGGTTTAATTCGAAAAATTTCATAATCATAACACATGCGAATGGGCGGCTGTATGGGTAACTGATAATGTGTTTAAAGCAATATGGTTTATTTGAACCATATTGCTATAATCACACAAATGGTAATCCTGTAAATAACATGATCTCGGCTAATTAAAATTAAAATTTTAGTCATCAATACGATAATACTTACAACAGGAAGTTCAGTTTTCCTCAAAACCTGCAGGAACATATTAATATTGTCCGTATGTTTAAATTGTAATCCCATGAACTGAAATTAGACATTTCATTTTTTTAACAGAATGAAACTATTCTAACTTAAATTATTGGCTAACATATGTTAACTTTAACCTGTAAACTGTGTATCCGACTTAAATCATACCTTATTATACAATAAAATTAAATTTGAAAACCATTGTCTGTGAACATCATAATCTCGAATATGCTCTTGGAAAGTCATCATGTCGAAAGATCATTTGACTTTATTGTTACTGATCTAATATTGACTTTATTGAAAAACATAGAAACAATAAGTCCACCTTTCCTTTTTTAATATACTACTAAAATTGCAAACAACCATACGGCCTGTCTGATCTTAAGTAGTCATTGTAGCCTATGAATGTTTCCAATGCCAGGGCCATTTCATGCATTTTGCAGACGCACCAATGCCAGTTCTTGAAATTGGTTGTAGGATGCATCTATCATCACGGTCAAGACTATTGTAGCCCATAAGCCTGGTATTGGTGGAGCGATCTCCGCCACAGGGCACTTGGTAATACTCATCGAAATCGCCATCCCACATGACATGAACATCATGAAGGCTGAGAAGGGCAAACTCGGAGAAGGACAACCTTGACGTTTATTTGACAATCATTGTCCTATAGAGAAGAGTCTCAACATCTTAAGACTCTAGCTAGATGGCTTGATCAATGGTCAGATACAGTAGGCAGTAGGAGGTTCCTCTCTGTGCATCCCTAATCACCAGTACCTTTAGCCCTGCCCGCTGCCTGTAGCACACTAGGTTAGGCTCTTTAAAACGTGTTTATATTTTACTTTTATATTCCTAACTTATGATTGAAAAAAATAAAATGAATAATAATAAAAGACATTTATTTACTTTTTGAATGGGTAAATAATTGGGATTGGTCTTAGGTATATGGTTTAATGGTCACAATGGGTTGTCACTATGGGTCAAAAACATAATAATAACATATTAGCAACTACTATGAATTATAGGTATTATTTAACTTCTTTATTTTTGTTGGAAACTGTGTATTTCTCCAAGATAAAAACTATCCTGTCCTTTCTAGTCTCAAACTATCTACAAATTTAATCTAAATTGGTTCCGCGGTTTAAGCATGAAGAGGTAACAGACAGACAGAATAATTTTCACATTGATAACATTAATATGGACTTAGGTAATTAAGTAATACATTTTTAAACAATGATTAACATTGGCTTTAATTTCAGCGCACTTCACCTATTCTACATAGCCTTCAAATAATAAGATATTCTCACCTTATAACGCCTTTGATCAATATCATAAATTTTCTTTAAGGGAAGTGCTTCAGGTGCAATAAAATTACCCAATTTTGCTAAATATACGCCATTGCGCAAGTTTTCCTCAAAATCAGTAGTTGGAGGTAATTCTTCTTTCAAGCACGCTTCCATCCATGTCTTGGCTTCCTCTAAACGACAAAGATACTCATACGCCACAGTTCTTTGTCTAATCACATCCATTTCTTGACCAGTCTTTCGCATATCTGTATCACCTGTTTTACAAAAATCTCATGAATTTTTAACTTTAAACAGGACTATTTTTTCAAAACACACAAACCCGCATCAAAAACACTCACAGTCGTCGATTTTACCAATTCGAATTTCCTCCATTTTTTCACGTAGTACCGATAACATTGTATTTATTTATATTCTCCGACCTTAATTTAAGTCTGATCAATCATTACAATAAAATAAGTTATAGTGTTTCTCGCAGTATGAGAGTATTTTATATTATTTTAAAGTTAGTAACGTATAACGTATTTGCAAATTCAACAGTTTGAAGTTTGAACGGTTGAACACATGTCAAAACATTCGGTTTTGCACAGACAACATAAAAGGAACTAAATCATATCATTCCGTAGCATGTAGTGTGTTTATGTAAATGAATTCAAATAAGGTTGTCCAACATAACAAACATTAAAGTATAGACTAAACAAAGCGCTCGTGAGCAAAGATATCGATCAACATATATTATTATTACTGTAGGCATATTTGCTTTTCCATTTAATATTCATGCGATTTATCGATACCAAAAGTCGGAATCATACTCTACTCCACTTTGTTATATATTAAAAAAATTTAACGTCAACGATTTCAACTATGTACTTTATATTACTGTGCTCTTATTAATACTATAGATTTTTTTTAATGATTTATATTTTTCTAAACTTACTTTCCAAGATCGCTTTCATATATTAAAACTATCAAATAAGTAGATATTTTTTACTTTTTAAGCGAGTAATACGGCTAAATCGAAAGGGTGATAATTTAGAAAGAAGTGTATCATTTATTCGTAAGATTTAAATTAATTTCATTATATCTACCACAGCGCCATCCGACACAGGGATGAAACTACTACAATTATTGTAATTAATGAAACCAGGAGGACTTTGGGTACTTGGATTTAATACAGGGCAGAACACATTACAATAGTAACTTAACTATACACACAGCTGGTAATCTTCGAACAACAAAACGCGTACGTTAGCGCCATGTTGTTTTTAATGTTGACTGACGTTTTTCTCTGCTGTAATTGGCTGTTGCTTTGTCAATACACTCGTCTTGTCATCTATATATTATTTGTCGAAATTCATTCTGTCACTGTCACAGTAAAGTGTTATTGAGTGATGTCCTTGTGTTTATCCTGTCTTGCTTTTTGCAAAATGTTTTATGAGTGCTGTGTTTGTAGAACTTTGCGAAAGGACGCAGTTTTACACCATTTCCCGTGCTCTGAGAAAATATTTATTAAGTGTGAAGAGTGAGAAGTGTTGAAGTGTTTAAATCGTGATGATCTTGCAAAATTATCGCCCGCAGAACTAGCAAACATTAGGTCCAAGAATTCATTTTGTTTCTTTGACTGCGCCGAGTACAAAACTATTCTCAGTCATTTCATTGCTCTGACTGTCCGATTTACAGTTATGAATTGGTGCAACACAACCAACAAAATATTAAAGGGGACAGATGTAGTCCGATTAAATAACCGCGCATTACTTGCAATGAAAATGAAAGCTTACAACAAATTTAAAAAGAATATGAAAAATAAATGTTTTAACAAATAATGTGTTTTTTATTTTTTTCGCCACTGAGGTATAATTCTCAGCGTAGAATTTGATCACAATATATACAATTACTGAAATTACGTGTTCAATTTACGTGCCGGGAACTATTCATTTTAAATATTAGACCTCATTCAATGAACCTAGACCACTTTGGCTGAATCCGTTACGTTCCCTTGCCATATAGCAATCTCGAATACAAAAAAAAATAAACGTCAGTCAACATTAATCATACAGATTAAATATAGTTGCCTGGTGCAAATAATATTTGTTTCTGAGTTGGCAGTCTGATACGTAGTATCTCTTATTAGTCTGTGACTATACACAAATATATCAACGAGATGTTTTCATGACTGTAGCTGTCAACGGAGAGTGCAGTATAAAACACTGTTTAAATGTAACCATTCAAATAGAGAACTGAATCTCTTTCAAACCTTACCAGTCAGTCGATTGCTAACCTCCTTTCAACAATTATAATGCTGCTTAATTTAAAATGAAGTATTAGACTTCGCCTTTATATAGGCAAACCAGTCCATTATATAAACAGCGTAATTCAGTACGAGTTGCCTATAGATGAGAATGTGTATAACTAAAACTGGAGTTGCCTTGGCTACAGTACTATGATTGTGTAGCAGTCAATTTTACAATAAGTAACAAAAAAAATATCCTGTAATCTTTGTCTTTAAATAAAATATTTTAAAATCTATTGCTACCATGGATGAAGAAGCCGGGGAAGCATTAGAAGGGAAGATGCATACGACGGAACCTATTTCCGTTTGTAAATGTTTGTTAAGTGGTGATAGTGTACCAACAGTAATACCTCCTCGTAAATTGAGAATTCTCAATGCCGTTGACAATGCTGAAAATTACTTACGAGAACGTAGAATACCAGAGCTAATTCGTTTTTTGCTAACAAAAATACTGTCCAACGGTTCTGACGATCCTGCATTCTACCTTGAGGAATTATTAGATCATTGTATGCTCTTTCGGGCAGGACATGGAACAGCTCCAGTTTTGTACGAGGATAGGTAAGTAAAACGAATTGATATATGTAATTATCTAATACTTTTGTGAAGTTTTTTACTAATTTTGATTTATTTGCAGGCACTTAGAAGCCGTAATCAAAAGTTTTGATCCAGGACACCGCGGATGGTTAAGCGCGGGACAAGTCCGTCGTTTGTACACGACTCTTGGACTCACTCCTATTGAATATCATCATGACAAAATTTCAACCGATACAGTATTTAAAGATATCAAAAGGACCCAGGAATCTGAACTGCTGTATTTACTTTCGGCTGCTTCCCTAGCGGGAGAATTATATAGCGGTTCAGATAGTTCTGATTCAAAAAAAGTAAACATTATTAAAGCACCACCCAACAAGTAAATAACTATTATGTTGTCTATTAATTAGCAATTCAATAAATTAAACATTAAATGCAATGAATTTTGTTATTTAATAATACGTACCATATTATACATATCCATACTAATATTATAAATGCGAAAGTGTGTCTGTCTGTCTGTCTGTTACCTCTTCACGCTTAAACCGCTGAACCGATTTGGATGAAACTTGGTATAGAGATAGTTTGAGTCCCGGGGAAAGACTACTTTTTATCCCGGAAAAATACCTTTATCCGCGATAAACGAATTTAAGGCGGACGAAGTCGCGGGCAGAAGCTAGTTTCAAATAAATACAAGTATTGTAAAAAATGATAAGTGGTTGAAGGTGGTTGATGTTAATACACATTACTATCATATCCACAACGAAAAGCAAAAGCATCAAAATACTCAGAGGTGTGCAACTTTTTCAGTACTTTGTATATGTTATGTGAATTCAGAATCTATAAATAGTTTTTTTTATATCGCATTGTTTTTAAGACATAATTTTATCAACACTGAACTTGACTTGAGTCAAGCCAGACTACAGGCATGATTATGGAGTATATAGCGTACTAGCTTCTGCCCGCGATTTCATCCGCCTTAAATTCGTTTATCTCGGATAAGGGTATTTTCCGGGATAAAAAGTAGCCTATGTCCTTCCACGGGACTCAAACTATCTCCAACCAAATTTGATTAAAATCGGTTCAGCGGTTAAGGCGTGAAGAGGTAACAGACAGACAGACAGACAGACACACTTTCACATTTATAATACTAGCTTCTGCCCGCGACTTCGTCCGCCTTAAATTCGTTTACCGCGGATACAGGTATTTTTCCGGGATAAAAAGTAGCCTATGTCCTTCCCCAGGATACAAACTATCTCCATACCAAATTTCATCCAAATCGGTTCAGCGGTTTAAGCGTGAAGAGGTAACAGACAGTTAGACAGACAGACAGACAGACACACTTTCGCATTTATAATATTAGTTTGGATTAGTATGGATGTATGGAGCGTGGAAAAATAAGGAGAACAATCTGTCAATCAAGGTGTCTTTTGGTGTCACAAAGCTAGTAGGCTTTAGTATGAAGCGTTTTTTGGGAAAGTTCAAAAATGTAATGTAATTTTTTAACAATATTTTTATTATTGAAAGGTCGTTCTAGAATATACCACAGAAAAAAGTTTGTTAAATAGCCTATTGCAACCATATTGTCCTTGTGAGTAGTATATTCTCTGATTGTAACTGTGTTTCTGAATAAAAAATGACGTTCGGCGCGTCTTTCTCATATTGATAATATTCTCTTAGTTTAGTAGTGATTATATTCTCTTTTATATTGATGACGAGGCAGTATGGCCTATGGTCTTAGCCTGCCCCGAAGGACGAAAAAAAAGCGCCTGTTTTTTTTCCTTTTTGCCCTTTCGGGCAGGTTAAGACCATAGGCCATACTGCCAGAAAGCGTCTGTTTCTGTCGACAGTATAAGCTGTCAACTGCCAATGTGACAGTATGGTTATAATTTTATTAGTGTTTATTATGTGTTTATAAAACTTATGATGATAATTTGCTTTCTTTATTTGTACAAATTGAAAACATAATTAACTGATAACAATGTTACTCACGCCCTTCTAATAAATATGTTTCTCGTTGGGTTTTTTATACATGTCGTGTTTTTATTTTCAATATTTGATATCTACTTCAAATCTCCCATTGTAAAGAATGTGGTTCCTTATCAGCCACAGCATGATTCGGTAGCGGATCGCCTTGTTCTATTCGTGGTTGATGGCTTAAGGGCAGAATCATTTGTTAATTATACAACCATGCCGTATTTGAGGTAAGTTACTTAAGCATTCGTTTTAGATTGTTGCGCGTAATAATGCCGGCGGCTAAAAATGTATTGTTAAAGCTCGCTTATTAAAGGGTGACTCTGGGGTGTAACTAGCGAGCTTTTATAACTTTACATATTGGGACACAGGACACATCCTCCTTTTTTTAAATCATAGGAACAAATTCACCCTCAGCACTTAATTCGCAGCAAGTGTAACATTTTAAATTAGTAAAACTTACCCTTTAAGTACTATCCTATGTAATTTAAATTCTACTTCTGTCACTTTGTAAAAAAATTGTCACACCCACACCACAGTTATAAACCTACACATTCACTGAGGTATTGAGTCAAGTGAAGTCAAGAAGTGGAGTCAAGGGCGCTATACCAAGCATGGTTAATTGAGGGGTTAACAAATGTGCACATGACTAGGGCTTTGTTCTGCTGTCCTGTTGTGATACTTAAATAAATAAATATTGTTTTAATTTCAGGTCAGTGGCCAATACCTATGGTAGATGGGGCATATCAAGCACCCAGGTACCCACAGAGTCCAGACCAGGACATGTGGCAGTCATTGCAGGTTTCTATGAAGACCCATCTGCAATTATGAAGGGATGGAAAGAAAATCCTGTTGATTTTGATTCAGTGTTCAATCAGACCACCTACACATGGTGTTGGGGCACATATGACATTGTAGATATCTTTACGAAGGGAACAGTAGACAACCACATATTTGTCCATAAGTTTGACCCTTATGACAACACATTTAGCACTGATAAGAATACAACACTTTTGGATACATGGGTGTTTGATAATGTCAAAGATTTCTTTTACAAAGCAAAGAGTGATGATGATATGCAGCAGAAAATAAGAAGTCAGAAAATTGTTTTCTTCTTGCATTTACTTGGGACAGATACATCAGGACATACACATAAACCTAAAACACAGTAAGCTGAGTAAACTATTGATTGCCTAGATTCTAGATGCCTAAGCCGCTTTAGATATTTAATGCTGCTGATGCTGCAAGATTTGCATCATGCAATATGTTGATAACAGAAAATCTTCATCACCAGAAAGTCTCATAAGCAATCAGCACACTCTTGGTGCTGATGACAGATAAATGTTGTCAAGCTACATGCAGCATAGTTCAGTCTAGGTTTTTCATTGATTTATTCTATATACTATCTTATTACATATCCTATCCTATTACCATAGTAATATAAAAAAAAATGGATTTATCATTAATCAGTTTACATAGCTGTTTCTTGACACTTGAGAAACATTACTAACTGACATTGTCCTATATATGTATTATATAAATAGAATGCGGGCGGAAATAACAATAGATTTCAGCATTTTTTACTCTTCCAAGTCATCTGAGTTGTAATTGTATTATATTCCACAATAAAATATTTCATTTCTAATGCAGTGAACATTTTTAATATTTCGGTGATTCTTCTGCAGAGTATCTTGAGTTGTAATTATATATCACAAGATTTTTTTCTTTAATATTTAATTAGATATTGCATTATTATCAAACATACATTGACTTCATCTGTAATTAGGTATTTAATAGCATCCTATATGTGTATTTACCTCAATATGATGATGCCGGCATTAAAACTATGCTCCCTGCTAATACTTTAAGAGGGGAATGAAAGCTTTGTGATAAACATGTAATAGTACTCTGTATTTTTTTAATAGTACTCTGTATTTTTACCTAAAAAATACAGAGTACTATGACATATTTATGGTAAGTCAGATTTTTATTTTTTTCAGGAACTTTTTAACAACAATTAGAAATGTTGATCAAGGTATCAAAGAAGTGGAACACATTATCAAAGAATTCTACAATGATGATGGAAAGACTATGTTCCTTATGACATCCGATCATGGGATGACTGATTGGGGTGTGTACTATTTTACTAAAACATTGATTTTTAAAAGAGCCTAATGCAGTCATGTTCGTTCATAATTTAAGAGCTACACTCTTGTCGGTGGAGTAATCGTCAATCTTCCCTAGCCCCTGTTAGCCTTTTGGTCTCCTCCTACGACATGGTGCCTACTGTCTAGCATAGTGACGATATGTCTACATTCACCTTGTGTTAGCGATATTATACTAATTCAATAATGAGAGTAAAGGCCTACAATGACCGTTTATTATCAATTTGATTTAACAGATTGAAACAAAAGTGAGAAAAGTAAAATAACCAATAACAAGCAATTTCCCATTACGTTTAAAGTTTTATGTCATACAATATTAAAGTTATCTTTAATTAATATAGAGCATTTCATGCATGTACCATTATTAATCAACACAAGATACAGATGATTTTGTCATTGACCTGTATTAAGTAATTGTCCGCAAGTGTAGATATAATTAGGGCTTTAGTTTTTCTACTGTTTATTTTAAGTCTAAAGTGACTGATGATGTTATCCATGTTATTAAATAATTCCTGTAACTGGTTACTGCTTTCAGCCAGCCCCGCTATGTACGTCATCTGCGAATCTAATTTATTGAAAATTTCGACCATTCATTTTAATTACCCCTAAATCTGAATCTACCATTCTAATGGCTTGCTCTATGAATAGGTATATTGAAACTAAGTGAGGAGGATGCACTCTAGGCCGCTTTTAACCTAATAAAAATAAAATTATCATTAGATTACATTTTTATTTTACAGGTTCTCATGGATCTGGTGATGATCATGAAACACAAACCCCCTTTGTGCTGTGGGGTACCGGGGTGCAACCGGCCAAAGAGGGGCCCATTGACCCAAATACAAAGAGCATGTCACTTAGTCATAGGTTTGATATAAAACAGGCAGACTTAACACCGCTCATGTCTACTATACTTTCAATTCCTGTACCAGTTAATTCCATAGTAAGTTCTTGTTTAAATTTACAAGTCTTTTGTTCGCATTTGCTCTAAATTTGTTAAACATTGTTGCTTTACTATACTTAGGTAACAAGTACCCAATAATCATCCTTGAATGTCCTGCTATTCCTGGTACCGAAAATAGCTCATATCTGTATAGTAAAAATCTAAAATATGCCTGATCTCAATTATTTTTTAAATTATATAAGATCATGATAAAACAAGCAAGATAAGCAACTACGTTAAGATTTTGAGTGTGATACCTTATGTGTAGCTTGTTTTATGAGCCTTTAAAGTTGGGTGGGAAAGTCTATTTCTAAAGTAAGAATATATAAATAAAAAAATAATCGTTATTGCACATTAAAAGAAACAGTCATTAATACTAATAATAGCATTGAATTGTATGGTAACTTTTGTTATGAATGAAACTTTTCGATAAACGCAAACTTTAAAATAGCTGCAGAACAAAGTTCTTAATTTCCTCATACAAAGTATACCTGTGACGTCATGTAAAGTCCAAAAATGAGATTTTACATTTCATCGTTATATCTCGGAGAGTTACTATGAGATTGAAGTAGTTTTTTTAACATGTAAATATGGAGCTTAGTATATTATATAGATGACTAAGACTAAAACTAAAAATTAAATTATATCTAAAAAGGGCCCCCGCGGCATGGTACCAAAAATACTGGCAGCATTTCCTCGCTGTATGGCAATACTGATACGCTGAGCTAGGAAGCTGCCAGCCCTTTGGTCGCCTGAAGTGTCAACGTGCTTGAAAAGGAGCCAGGCGCATGGAACCCCCGGGCCCAGGGTCTCGACGCCGAATGGCATAAAATGGTATTGGGATCCGAGACCCTGCTATTTTGACTTTTTACGTTTTTCGGCCACCTCCGCCGCTGCGTCGGCCTATGCTGAGGTCCGTGGCAGATGTGAAGGTGCCAGTGTATCAACGCATGTAGCGTCCCACACCAGCACTCGACCCATCGTCCATAGGACCAGGGACATCCCGTCGGGCCTCTTGCCATCATCTCTAGAGATTCCGTTTGGTTCAAGAATCGCTGGCACGTTTACGGTGGTAAGGGCCCGGCGGATGATGTCGTTCAAGGCGGCGTGTCTGGAAAGGCGGCCGGTGCTCAGTTGACATGATAACCCGTGGTGTCCCAGCTCTTCCAAAATGTGTCGCAGGGGCATTTGTGTGGAGTGTTTACGTTTAGTAGTAGTTTACGGCGAGCCTAAGGGTGTCCGGTTCCAGGAACGTGCCTGTGGAGATGGAGGGATACGCTTGGAGCCACAGGCCGGTTTCCCATTGGAAATTCCCAAGGAATTTATTGAGTTTGTGTACTGTAATTTTGATATGGCGTCGTCCCAGCTCCGCTGAATATTTATGGGGAATTTAGACTCGGACAAGCCATCTGCCATGCCCTCCTAGCATCATCCAGACCTGTCATCTTGTAGTTTAATAAGTAGTTTTTTCAGTAATTAATTAATTTTATATTACTGGACAATTTTCAATATTTTTTTCTAATCTATACTATTATAAAGTTGTAAAAATGCAATGTCTGTACATTGAAGATATTTTCAAAAAAATGTTTATTATGGACTATTTGGAGGTCATTAAAACGATTTTTTTTTGGATTTTATGTATGTTTGTATGTGTCGTTGTGGCTTCATCACGCAAAATCGGCTAAACGGATTTCAACTATTTTTGGTACACGGGTAGCTGGGTATCTCCAGATGGTTATAGGGTACTTTTTACCCGACTTCGCTGTAGAAAAACTGAAGGGGGGCGAACGAAGTTGCGGGCGCCTTCTAGTTTCTAATAATTTCTATCAATAAAACGTCATTCTACATATAACATACCACAGAAAAAGTTCTCTACATCCCTATTAATATTTTGGTGGTAGTCGTGAGTTAGTTCTTGATATATTTTCAAATAATATCAGTTATTTTAATGTAACCTTTATAATAATATTCATATTTTTTGATTCCAGGGTAAATTGCCAGTAGATTTACTAAACATGACAATACTAAATAGAGCCAAAGCCATCTACAGCCACAGCAGACAACTAGCTTCCCAATACAATAGAAAGAAGCTAGAAGTGGAAACAAATGCTATATCAATACTGTATAAGCCATTTGAGCCATTTAGCACGGAGAAGTATGAAGAAATGATCGAGTTTACAGAGAAATTGTTGTTGACGGAAGAATATGAGAAACTTATACACTTTAGTGAAGAAATCACACAACTGAGTCTTGCGGGGTTGACTTATTACCAGAATTATTATCAGCGGCCATTGCTACTTCTAGTCACCCTGTCTTTTATGGGCTGGATAATGTATTTGCTTAAAGTATTATTAGAGCAAAAAGTTTATACTCAAGTAGAGCCTGCCAATTTGAAGAGATTCAAAATTTTTGGTAATTTATTATTTTCGAACGCAGTATTTTTGTTACTGTTTTTTTTATCGTTTTATATTGTCTATGGTGAGTTTATTTTACATTTATAAATACAATAACTTGATTCTAACTAAAGGTAAACTAACTAGTATTTAATATTTTCAGCGCAAAAGTTACCTGTTCAGTATTATTTACACTTTTTGATGCCAATATTCCTATGGTGGCACGCCTTACCGTCCGTAGATGTATGTTTCAAAGCATTCCAGTTGTTTAAAAGAAGCCAGAAAATGAATGGTGTGTGGATTGAAGTTTTATGCTATAGTTTGGGTTCAATGGCTATGGTAAGATTTTTTAAAGTAATATATGTTTTAATAAGTTAAGTAACGGTATTATTATTAAAGATATGTTGTCCTTTCATATAACTACTGCTGCAGATACTTTCGATATCGCAGTACCTATCAATTCTTGCATGATTGAGTAAGAATTAACCGCAGAATACGATAATTTCTGTGCTTTAACCTTTTCGACGCCAACGACGGATATATCCGCACCGCAGGTTCAATGCCAGCGCCGGATTAATCGGTCAGAGAGCGCAGAGCGATATAGACCTACATGCACCAGTATAAAGTAACATTTCGGTTATGACGCTGTTTGACATAGCGTCGAAAAGATTCATATTAGTATCTTAATATCTCCAACCCTTTCCGTTCATTTAGTTCTCAATTTATTTATGGGTACTATATTCTCTGTATATTATTGTACATACTGGTATACTAACAACATAAATAGGGCAGAGGAAAAGAAATGGTGTACATTTTTGAGTAATGGAGGTTTTTAGTGGTTTTGATGCGAGAAGTCTTCTTGACAGCAGCTTACAGAAGCAACCAATCACAAACCAAGGTTAGCTTAAGATACTTGCGATCCCGCTTGCCGGGTTAAGTTGATCGAAGGGCTCGGCCCATTGCCACGCGCTATGCGCTCACTCTCGCAGACTTAAGTGGGATGCCAATTTTATTCTTACATGTTGTACTTAATTCTTACAAATACTTAACAATAGGACCGTTGGTTATCCTCCAAACCCCCTTCGTACCATCGCGTAGATGTTGTAGTTAAACGGTTGGTTCAGGCACCTGTCCTACTGTCGACGGGAAATCGAGTACCTACTAAGAGTTTTCTGGCTCAAAAAACGCACAATTAATGTTGATCTCATATCAGTAATAGATTCTTAGGGCATCTGTTGCGTTGAGCGGGAGCTCTGGGCGCGTTTCCAGTATATACGCATGCGGCGGCGGTCGATTCGCCAGACGCAGCGCTGCTCTATCAATCTATAGGAAACGGTACCCGGAGCGAACGCTCAACGCAGCGGACGCCCTTATAGACCAGATTGTCTTGCCTGTCAAAAAGACCTCTCGTCACAATGGCGCTAAACGAATGACAATGAATACTAAAAATCCTTAGTGCAGTTAATTTATCAACAAAATGTAATGTATATTGTTTTTAGGGTCTGTCATTCACCTACCGATGGATGTTGAGCATCCCACTAATGGGCATGGGTTTGTGGCCATTTTTCTCCTCCATACGAAACCGTTTGACCACGACAATCCTCATAGTGTGGTCGGCTAGCTGTGCAATGCTTAGTTTCTTTTCATTTGTACCAGTAGTTGGGAAAGATGTTTTTATAGAACTAGTGTGAGTAAATATTTACTGTCCAAGTTTCTCACTGTATCTGTCTTACTTTGACAACTATGGCTATTCCAGTTGATTTAATTGCTTAATCACTAGCTTAATTCTATTGCTTTAATATAGAAATTATATTTGACACATTTATATGGCGCTAAATGGCGTACTAGCTCTCAGGGGCCGAATTTAGGGTCTCTGAGTACGTTGATATTAGAAATAATATCTGACAACACTTTCAACCTCATTTATTGCACATAAATGAGGCTGCCCCAGAGACATACGATAATCCTAAAAGGGCTGATAGAGCAGCTCAAACGGTATCGATTGAACCCCCACGTATATATGATCTGTGATTTTTAGTCGTTTTCGAGATATTGACAATATCAATAGAAATTTTTATTTTTTATAATAATAATAAAATATTTCATCAGTAGTGCATTTTTTTTAATGAACGGCTGCGGAACCCTACACGGAGAATGGTCCGACATGCTCTTGGCCTTATCCTGTTCACTATCAGCTCTCTTAGCATTATCCTCGGTCTTTGGGACACCCTGTATATATTACAATGATACATGAGTCTGCCGTAACATAAAAAGGGTTTTCTAACTGCGCTGTCTGCCTTTAGAATACAGTAAAAAACAGAATATTTTCTTCTGTTTCCGCGATTATTACTCATTGAAATAAAACAATTTAACGGATTATATCGCGTATATTATCTCATTTTAGTTCCCGACGTTTCGGAAGCTTTCCAGCTTACTGACCATGAGTCCTCCCGTGACCATGGAAAGCTGGAAAGCTTCCGAAACGTCGGGAACTAAAATGAGATAATATACTCGATATAATCCGTTAAATTGTTTTATTTCAAAAAACAGAATGTTTACTCTACATCCTTACAATTAAATTCTCAGAACGATGACCTTATGCAGTTATATTCCTATTCATAGCTAAAGCAGCACCTTTATTAACGTCTCTTAAATTATGTTAATGTTTCAATTCATAATAATAATTCGCATTATTAAATAAAACTATTTATTTTGTTTTCAGTCTAATAGCAGGATCATTGTGGCTTCTTGTAATGGCATTTTACGTCTGGAGAGTACTGTTGCCACTTTACCACAGATATGAAGAAAGCCGAGCTGAAGTTGTGTTGACAGTCATACAAACAGCTTTGCTGATATTCTCCTTACATAATGTATATGTACAATCAAAAAGATTTGACCAGGGTACGCCGGTGTCATATTTTTACCAACTGACAACCTGGACAACTGCAGGTATGTGCTTCTTTTCATCAAATGGCTTGGTGGCGCTGCCTTGCCATTAGGTCTGTTAGACAAGAAGTGTCAAAATTCACCAATCTCAGAGTTTTGATACTTCTTGTCAAATAGATCTTACCATCTATAGCTTACTGTCAGACAGACTAGGCACATAACTGGTCAGCACTGTCACAGAAATATATCGGATCTCCAAAGTACTAACGTTAACGTATTGTCAAAGGTGTTGCACTCTGTGCTATAAGGTACATTTTTGTTACCTTCGGTCTTACCATGTATATATGTAAATTGTAACACATTGAACATGAACATTTTCCACGACACGTTTGGCTCAGTGGGTTGCACAACGGTCTACGAAGTCTACCAAGATGGTCCCGGGTTCGAATCCCGGCCAGGGCAAATGTTTGTGTGATGAGCACGAATAATAATAATAATAAGGCCGCAGGGCAGCTTGTGGCGAGCTGTTAGTGGGGAGTGACGGCCCCACGGACCCGAGATCTCCAGAGAGTCGGTCAGGGTCCTCACCTCCGGTGTGTCTTCATCGGCCGGAGTGGATACCCAAGAGGACCCGTAGGACTCTCAGCTCTGGCTTGCCTTCATTGGCTGTCCAGAGAAAAGCGTTCGAGGTATATGCTCCAGGGGTGGAAGTGTTAAAGGGCATAACGCCGCGAGTAATCTCGGAAAAAGCGCAGCACACCTCTCGACGCCCCTGAGCCTTCACGTGGGTGTTGCTTCCGGCTGTCTTTTTCGACGGCAATTACGGGGGCCCATCAAGTGAGTGGCGAGTTACCAACCGCCACAGATGACAATCGATTTGGTGGTTATGGCGGGTGACATATTTCTATTGCAATAGACAAAAAAAGTCCATCCAAACTACAATTTCATAGCCCGACATCTCTTTCCTTAAAATGCAATAGTTCCCACATCTGCACCTCTAGCACAACTGTTATACGCGACTCTTTGTCGCGCGACAAAGACTGTCTGTCTCTTTCCTTTCAATACAATGAGAGAAAGACGGGTGATGCTATGTCGCGCGACAAGCGTAGTCGCGGAGAGTTGTGCTAGACCGGCTGCTGGGACCTGCTCATGGACATATTCTCTTATTGATATGATCAGGAGCGAGTCCCAGTAGAAGTACAGCCACAGCGCCCACAGCAAACTTCTCGAAAGGGCCTCTACGTGTTGGATCCATATCCCCACGCAAGCCTGTCAAAATCCGGGACGTACGAGCCCGTGACTCAATGCGAGATACAAACATAATAATAATAATATTTTTATTCAAATAACATATTACAGTAATTATTACTAATAAACTAAATCATACATATGGACAACAATAGAATAAGCCAGAACTAGGATTCCCTGTGTTTCAGGCAATGTAGGGCTGGCGTAATTTAACTAAAATATTCCAACTATAATACAAATTAATTCTTATTCACTACTAAAATAAAATACAAAAAGATACAAACTATGTGACCTAAAAGTAAAACAATCGAGAATATGCATGAATTTTAATTTTTGCTTTATTAAAAGCTTATTCATGTAACAAACAGAAGACAAAAAGATTTTTTCAAATAACTATAAAAATACCCAAGATATAAGCCATCAAACATTTCATTCTATCTCTTTCTAGCAAAACAGAATTTAATATGGAGTTTATATGACCGTAGTAGACTGTGACGTAACAGTCTATGTCGGACCTCTGTCAAATCGCTGTCTAATTAGTAGTTTAAAATGCTTATATCGTATGTATTTCTTGGTCGATTTTAATTTCACTTTTTGGTATAGTTTTTACGGTATTTTGATATTACTTTACGAAAAGCGATGAAAAAATGTCATGCATGTTCCCTATTATGCGTAATTACACGTAATGTGAGTCGGTTAACTTCAAAACTCGGGTAAATCCATTTTTGTAATTTTTTAAGATTTTTGTATATAATAAAAGGTTAAAAAATTGGTTTTGTTTCTATTTCATGGGTTAAGTATAATTTCGTGTAGTTTTTAGAAAAATAAAGTTAAGATCACAATATTTTATCAAAATCAGGAAAATCCATATGAAAGTTTATTTCAAATGAAGGCAAGTCCATCAAAGCCAATCAGCGAAAGAAGTTTGTTCAATATGGCTGTCAGTTGACGTCAACTCTGCATCAATAAATCTAGATAAATCCAGGTCTGTTAAATCAAAATTATACAAATCCACACTGAGTTTTTTCAAAGATAGATAAATTGCAAACAATTATGTCAAATGAAGGTAAATCCAATCATTTTTTTTTTAAAGAATACACTCGTTTTGATGGTTTTTAAGCTGAGTTTGTCGAACAGGATCGATTTTTTAATGCATTGGCCATAATACAAATAATCTGCCTTTCAAATCACCGAATTATCACTTTTTTTCAATAATCTCCCAAGTGGTTAGAGTGAATTTATCTGAGTTTGAAGTTAACCGACTCATGTGTGTTCTCGGGTCTTGGATGTTTTCTTTGTATTTAAGTATTATAATTTATCCATATATTATGTATATCGTCGCCTAGTACCCATAGTACAAGCTTTGCTTAGTTTGGGACTAGAAAGATTTGTGTAAGATTGTCCCTGTGTTATTTATTTACTTATTGATTAAAACGATTACAAAAGATTCTTCGTGTGAAGACGCGTTTTCTCTTTTTACATGACGCCAATTATAACTTGCCTTAATAAGTACTATAGTACTAACTATAGGAATGGGTTTCCAAATGGCCTCCTGTAAATGGTCGCATAAGATTGGTGGGCGCTGAAAGATTATAGAAGTCATGAAATAATCTGCTTTAAGGACGATGTCGCTTCAATCCATACTAATATTATAAGTGCGAAAGTGTGTCTTTCTGTCTGTCTGTTACCTCTTCACGCTTAAACCGCTGAACCGATTTCGATGAAATTTGGTATAGGCTACTTTTTATCCCGGAAAAATACCCTTATCCGCGATAAACGAATTTAAGGCGGACGAAGTCGCGGACAGAAGCTAGTGTTTTATAAAAGACCTTAAAGCTGTTCTTATTGGCCTGGCACTCGATAGAAAAATCATTCAGCTAGAAAAGCTGAATGATTTTGGTCTTGATTTAGTGTGTTTGGTGATTATGGATGATACTTTCTTTTTTTACAGTGGCTACGTTTGTGTTACCAATGGCCAGTTCCAAGCGACTTATATGCCGTCTAATGACTATAAACACTTCATTCCTCATATTCTATCTCCTGCTGTCCGTGGCACACGAAGGACTATTTTTAGTGACGTTAAATTTGAATGTAATGTGTTGGGTTTTGATTGAATTTCGACTTCTCCACCTAGGGCGAATGAAGGTAAGGACCGGGAATTACACTTTATTTAACACACACACCGTAACTGGACTCAGAAAAACCCCCGGATATTTAAAACTTAAGTACAGTAAATAATGTATAAAAATTACAATTTGCTAAAAATTAGAATTAAGAGTAATTCTATGGGACATTTTTAGGCTTCCGTAGCCAAAATGACAAAAACGGAACCCTTTTATTTAGTTTCGTCACGTCCGTCTGTCCGTACGCGCCAGGCATTTTACTCAAAAACTACTACATATATACATATTGATGAAATTTGGAGTATCGGTGTCTTCTATAAGCCGCCACTTAGTTTGATAGTAAATTGACAAAAATCGAAACTGAAAAAAAAAAATCAGCAGATATCAATGTGTGGAACATATTTCGACAGTTCCGTTAAATATAACTTGAAGTTTCTAGATTATTTGATTTAGTGAACATTTTTGGAAATAATCACTCCGAAAGTAGCAATATGGTGTCATCCCCTTATGTCCAATTTTTTTTTGTATGAACGGCTGCGGAACCCTAGTATTTTTCATACAGGTGACCAAACTTTATCAAACTACTTCTAAGAGTTGCCCTGTATCAAAATTTGTTGAGGGGCCCAAATTAACCGTGCCCCCCCCCCCCCCCCTACCTATTTTCCCTCTACTCTACAGCTACAGCTACGGCGGTAGCTGAAAGTGATAAAGTTAGCTAATTAACAGTAAACTTTGTGAACCACTGGTGATGTACAGGTGGTTTTTTGTTTACTTACACTTTGTACGTTTTGAATTTGTTACAGATAATAAATTGCACATTTGACAAAACTTCTCTTGAAGAAGACAGAACTAAACGCAGTATCACAATCATAGAGAGAAGTATAAGCAGTGATGATTTCAGAAGGGCATTCTTCTTTGTATCCTTTAAACATATTTGTAAAATTAATGCAGTCGCTCGGGCAGAATCGTCCTTGAGTGGCGATCACGATCCGGAAAATGCAGTGTGGGAAGGTCTCCTACAAGATGCACCGAGAAACTTGTGAGGATCCCGGGAAGCAGTTGGATGCGGCTACCGCAAGTCCGGTCTTCACGGAAATCTTTAGGGCGGGGGCAGGCTTTTGTCCAGCAGTAGTCATCATTTGGCAGAGATAGCGGTGCTGGTAATGGAGCGATATTTTTCACTGATGGCAACTTAGTTTTCTTCAGAACAAAATGGCAGAGAAAATGATGTTGCCATCAGTGAAAAAAATATCGCTTCATTTGCGGTAAATCCTATGCATCCGGTCTTATGTCACATCCGATCTTAGGCGACCCGACCTTAATAAATCGAATGACAGGGTTTTTATGTACCGATAGATATATATTAATTTATTTAATCTTTATTGCACAAAAGAAAACTTATTGTACAAAAGGCAAACTTAATGCCATAAGGCATTCTCTACCAGTCAACCTTAGGGCAAAGCAAAAAAATTGTAGGCGGTGCTGAGGCTTGTGTAATTATAAAAACACATATTTATATACTTTAAATACATGAATAACAAAATATATATAATACATACACAAATATATATATATAAGGTTAATAAATATACAACATATATATATATATATATATATATATAGCGATGAAACGAATTAAGCAGATAAACTAAGAGTCTTCGGTTCTGCCAGCAAAGAAGTTGCTCACAGACTTTTTGAATGCAAACTTATTCGGGGCCTGTTTGATTTTAAGAGGAAGACCGTTCCAGAGGCGGGCAACCTGAATGGAGAAAGAATTGGATATGAAGCCAGTGCGGTGGAGTGGGATAGAAAGGGCGAGATTGCTGGAAAAGCGAAAATGACGGTTACGAGTGGATTCAATGTAACTGAAGAAAGTTATATCGAATATACCTATAATTATATCATAGGTATGTATGTATGTATGTAAACACTTTATTGTACATAGTAACCAGTTACAAAAGCAATAAACTTAAAAGATATAAGTACAAAGGCAAACGTATGCCTATTAGGGATATCTTCCAGTTAACCTTTAAGCAAGTGAGTGAAGATATAAGGAAAATAGACAAAATAACACCATGTACAAATTATATGTATATGTATAAAAAATATAAATAGATAGATATATATCTACATAATATATAACTAAATAAAATATAACAATAATATTTAATAAATATAAATAATATTCAACCATTTTACAAATCACTGGAAAGCCACAACTTATTCAATTTACTCTTCAGTGATGCCACAGACTGCGACTGTCTGAAAGATAACGGCAGCTCGTTCCACAACTTAACCGTGAGTACCGTGAAAGACCTGGAATATGTTCGCGACTTGTTAGATGGTATAGCAAGTGTCAGGTTGGTGCTTGACCGCAAGCGATGTCCACTGCCAATAGCCATATAATTAAATCTCTCAGAGAGGTAAGGAGGAGAAGCCGGATAATAAAGTATTTTAAAGAGCAATGACAGGATATGTACGTCTCTGCGCCGGCGGATCGGCAACCATCCGAGCTGTGCGCGATAATTTGAAACATGGTCATACTTCCGCAGACCAAATACGTACCTGATACAGACATTTTGTAAACGCTCAAGCCCATCAAGCAGCTCTTCTCTGAGATCCAGAAACGCAATGTCACCGTAATCTAAGAGAGGTAGTAAGAGAGATCGAGCCAGAGCGAGCTTGGTAGGAAGAGGGAGAAAATTCTGCAGACGCCTCAGAGAATGAAGAGATGCAAAGAGCCTCTGACTGACTCCAGCAATATGAGCCGACCAAGAGAGTGTCTGATCTAAGGTGATACCCAAATTTCTAACAGTAGAGGAAAAAGGAATAGAAAGTCCATCAAAAACAATCTCGGGAACCACCATATCAGACAACTTGGCTATACAGGATGTCCCAAGAAGTAGTGATATACTGAAGCTGGGAGGTAGAGGACCTAGAGGGCTATCTAAATCACCCCCATGTATGTTCCGCGATTTTTCGTATTTTCGGAGTTATGACTATTTTTTTAATTTTTCACCTATCGCCGAGTAGGATGAGATTTTTATTTATGGTGACGTGAATTATTGCGTTAGATGCTTGATTTTTTTTGTGTGCTAAGCTGATAGATAGGCCAATTCAGTATGGTAATATTTACTATCGTTAAATCTTTAAATGGAATAAAAAATAATTCAATGCCAAGAATGATAAAATTACCCAATATGTTCACAACTTCAAGGGGCTTTAAGAAGATAAAATCAGATTAAAAAAATACCGTTTGGCTTTTAAAAACTTGCTCTATCTATCAGGTAGCTACCCTGAAAATTTCATTTTATTATTCATAAGGCTTCAATCAAAAAATTGAAATCTAAATGTGGTAAGTGCAAAATTTTAATTGACATGATGATTAATACAAACAAAGTAAAACCAATTACAAGGTGTTTAATTACAAGAAATTTTCAAAATGGCCCCCCTGTTGCTCAATGCAAGTGCGACATCGCCGAAAAAAGTTGTCTTTTAAACGTCTGAATGCACTTCTATTATTTTTAATGGTTTCTTCTACTACTCTCAATTTCCGGGTTAACTCGTCCAAATTGCGGCATTCTCTTGAGTAGACGAGGTCTTTGTAGTATCCCCATACAAAAAAAATCAATGGGGTTTAGGTCGGGGGACCGTGGAGGCCAGGCTATAAGGCAGGCGTCACCCCGGCCGCAACGACCAATCCATCTTTCAGGGTATCTTTGATTGAAATAGTTTCTTACGTCCAAGGCAAAATGGCATGGTGCACCATCACACTGCACTACTATGCTTCTGCGTGTCTCCAAGTCCACATCTTCTAACAGCAGGGGCAGATCGACGCGTAGAAAATTTAAAAAGTGATTGCCGCCCAAGCGGTCTGGCAGCTGAAAGGGCCCTATTAGCTGATCGTTAAGTATGCCAGACCAAAGGTTAACACTAAAGTGTTCTTGGGATGTCGATTCCCTTTTTAAATTTGGATTTTCAATTTCCCATGAGTGAGAATTGTGCATATTAAAAATCCCATTGCGTCTAAAGTGGGATTCATCCGTCCACAAGATTTGGTTAAAAAAGTTTTCGTTTTCAACTTGTCTCCTCAGCATTTCCTGACAGAATTCAATTCGCCGATTGTAATCTTCCGGTTTCAACTGTTGCACTTTTCTAATGTGAAACGGATGATATCCTACGCTCTGTAGTGTACGGTGTACCTGAGATTTAGAAAGTCCGGTACGACGTTCCATAACTCTCACACTGGTCGACGGGTCTCTTTCTACTTCTTCAACCACTGCATCTACTACATCAGGATCCGGCATAGTGGCCATACGGCCTGATCTGGTACCCGGTATGTAACCTTCCAAATACGCATTATGTACTCTTAAGATCATGCGATAGTCAGGAAACGTTTCAGGTTGAGGCCCGCCTCTTCGTTCCACATTTTCCGGTACAGCCTTGAAGCTTCCGCCGCATTCCCCCTAGCATAACCGTAATAGTAATGCATTTCTGCGTAGTCACGTGCAGTAAACATGATCACTTACACGCAAACTCAAGTCTAGTTAAATAATGCCAAGTCGTCGATTCCAGGTAATAACACTAATCCAAATCGTAATGCAAGTCAAAGTCCGTATGAATAGCCAAAATGATTAGAGAAACGAACAATTAGCAGTATTAAAACACAATTTTTAAATTATTCAAAAGTACCAACGATGACCAAACAACGTGGAAATTTTCTCATGCGTCAACCGTCTTTTGTTTTTTGTTCTTTTTCTATTGATGGCCAGTGCGTGATTTAGAACGAAATTTATTTAGAAAGTTAATTAATTTTGCACTTGCCACATTTAGATTTCAATTTTTTGATCGAAGTTTTATGAATAATAAAATGAAATTTTCAGGGTAGCTACCTGATGGATAGAGCAAGTTTTTAAAAGCCAAACGGTAATTTTTTTATGTGATTTTATCTTTTTAAAGCCCCTTGAAGTTGTGAACATATTGGGTAATTTTATCATTCTTGGCATTTAATTTTTTTTTATTCCATTCAAAGATCTAACGATAGTAAATGTTACCATACTGAATTGGCCTATCTATCAGCTTAGCACACAAAAAAAAATCAAGCATCTACCGCAATAATTCACGTCACCATAAATAAAAATCTCATCGTACTCGGCGATAGGTGAAAAATAAAAAAAAAAGTCATAACTCCGAAAATACGAAAAATCGCGGAACATACATGGGGGTGATTTAGATAGCCCTCTAGGTCCTCTACCTCCCAGCTTCAGTATATCACTACTTCTTGGGACACCCTGTACAATGGGAACTGCCAATGACAATCGCCTGCGATTTCTTTGCATTCACTTTCAGACCGAAATTAAAATAGGAAGGTATATTGCATCGGCGCGATGGACGATGTGCTTCAAATACAGGGTGTCCAACGGTTATGCGCTATGATATGAATGGAAAGTACAGTCGCCATCATATATATCTGTACATATCAGGGCGGTCAGAAATATCTGAACATGCACAAAGTATTTGTGAGCACGTCCACCTTGTTTGCTGTGATATATCTGATAGCGACTGTACCTTAAATATTGTAAAATAGGATATATTGCTGAAAATTGCTGGCCGGCAGTAATACGATACGATGGATGTTCAATAAGTAATGAGAATGGTACATAAACTATTTAGTAAAAAAATATACTGGCAGACATAGCCCATATTATTGACATAAATTCATTATATAAAAAAATATGGCTGTTTTTTTTATTCGGACCGAACTGTTTTTGTAGTATTGGAGCGAGTTGACGAAAATGCAGAAAAAATGCGAAAAGAAAATATAATAAATGTATGCTCCTAAAAGGAGTGTAAAATTAAATTTATTAACATATATCTGCTCTGCATCCATACCATTCTCGTTACCATTGTACGCCCTTCGTAGATGTTGTACTTAAGTAAATAAAAATTCTTGAAATATCAATCGAACAGTTCACGTTTATCCGTTATGTGACCTATGGGCAATCACAAGCGACGATGGGTAGGTATTGGGCGAAAATTAGGGAGTTGAGATGAGTAAGTGGCGAACTGATCTGGTTTCTTTTCGGGTTAAGTCCTGGGCTGATGAGCTGAATACAGGCACGTACCACAACACTGAGCTGAAATGTCACCTTTTGGCAAATTTAGTCAATTTTACATACGCCGGCCGGCTTTCGCGTCCGCGTTTTAACTAGCAACAACCTGATGTCACCATGATGCGATTGCTACTCGACTCACGCGCGTGCGACAGGCGCGCGCGCTTATTCGGTCGTTTGGGTGAATAGATGAACGAATGTTATGTCACGCGTTCCAGCGGGAACACGTTATTTAACACATTCACTGTCAAGAACGCCCCTAGGGAGTTCTCAGTAACTTTGCTCACATGTCACCCGACTCCCGAGGGGAGTTCGTACTATACAATTATAGATGGCCAAAGGCAATGTCATCCGACTCCTCTAGCGAGTTCTTACGATATTAGGGCTGTCACTTTACCTCGTTTTTTAGGATTAGAAAAATCGTGCTTTTTTTAAGAAAAACAATTTAAAAGTTTGCATATGTTCCTCATTTTCTTTTACATAACGTTAACAATGGAATATTAAATCTTATTCTCTTAAATGTTTTTTTTTAAATATTTTTTTTAAAATTACTTAAAAATGCTTGGTCTGCAATTTTGGTCTGTGACAGCCCTGATGAACTCCCGAGCGGAGTTCTTGACATGCAGCGTTGTTTATTTGTCAAGTGCGCGATTGGACTCCACGAGGAAGTCTTATATAGTTGTTTGTTTTTACGCCGACATGTAGCGAAAGACATGGATTTTGGCAGTGAATGTGTTAAAATATTACAATACAATGGAAATACTCTTTATTGCACACCTCAAATACACAGAAACATGAGATTAAATGGAGGTAAACAACAGGCGACGTTATCGCTAAATAGCGATCTCTTCCAGACTACCTTTGGGTAGCGGAGTGTATATTAGACAATAATTCTACATCCGTTTCTATATATATCCTCTACAAAATAGCATCTATAGTTTGACTCTGGTCATAAAAAAAAACTAAAATAAATATCCAGAAAATTTGCTTTTTATCCTACCGGTGATGCTCATGGCCACACAGAGAGGTTTACGTGATTCTACCGGTGATGCTCATGGCCACACAGAGAGGTTTACGTGATTCTACCGGTGATGCTCATGGCCACACAGAGAGGTTTACGTGATTCTACCGGTGATGCTCATGGCCACACAGAGAGGTTTACGTGATTCTACCGGTGATGCTCATGGCAGCCAACGTGGTAAGAGTGGTTACAACTACCAAAATAATGTTTGATCTCAATTGAATGCTGGTTTTACCGGATTAGTTAATTATTACCAACAAGTCACTCTCAGGGTCACAGTATCTATGAATAACAATTGTCGAATACAGAAAATTTAATTACGTTGACAACCCAAAAGTGGACATACAATAGGCCCGTCGGACATACTCGTCGACCCCGAGAGTGAATTTATGTTTATTAGGTATTATAACTCATCCGGGAAATCCCGCATGCATTATGCGTTTGTACGGAACCCTCGGTGGCACTTGGCCGGTTTTTTTGTATTGTCAGCAATGGGATCAGTGTCGAACGCTGGGGCGAATGCCTTAGTCTATCTATTAAAATGTTTTTAATATTTAAATGAGCGAACACAGCGGTATTTAAATCTTTTATGATTTTTTCTGCTGCTATGAAGAAAATGTATCTTTTTTTGCTGTATGAATAAATTAAAATAATGATAATAATACATTATTATTGGTGGTTATAACCACTCTTAATTACGTCCTTCCGCGAAGTTTAGGTAAATAGGCGCTGCCTATTCCGACCTCTGCTAATGTCTCCACTCAGCAAAATATCCTATCTGCAATATTTAAGGTAACTTTCCCTTCATGTCACATAATTGTGGGACACCTGCACGGCTAGCGCAACTCTCCGCGACATTGCTTGTCGCGTGACATAGCATCACCCGTCTTTCTCGAACTTTATTGAAAGAGGAAGGAAGAAAAAGGAAGAAAGCATTGATCAACAATATCCAATATTTATTATATATATCATAAATTTGATATATATCCATTTTGTATGAATGCCTTATTTGCATATGTGTTACATAAACATAATAATAATAACAATAAGTACTCTTTATTGCACAACAAAAGAAAATAACATCAGACACTTAAATCTAAACCAGTATGAGAAATGGTAAACAACGGGCGGTCTTATCGCTAAAAAGCGATCTCTTCCAGACAACCTTAAGGTAGTAGAGATGGCGCAAAGTACGTTACGTACCAATGAGTAAGTAAGTGGTGCACATGAAGATGAGACAAATCATAAATTAAAGCCAGAAAGAAAAACAAAAGAGAAATGAACATTTCAGATACATACAAAGATACTAGATACTAATAAATAAATATAAAATACAAATAAACGTATACACAAGTATACATATACCTACACAAATACATATAACCAAAAATTTACTGAACTACACGACATCGACATCTCAGTTTAAGGGAGAGATAAATAGTGCTGCTTAAGATGACTCTTAAAAACAGAAATATATTGAGCATACCTAACGTCCAATGGCAAAGTATTCCACATCCGGATCGCTTGAAAACTGAAAAAAGTGTTATAAAATTTGGAAGAAGAAGCAACAGGTGCAAGGATATAATTTTGCGAAGATCGTAAAGATCACAAATATTTAAATCGCTCCTTAAGATACCAAGGGGTAGCGGGGTTGAAAAGAATGCTATAGAGGAGGGCAAGAATGTGAGACTTACGGCGAAGCCGAATTGGAAGCCACTTAAGTTGTGATCGGTAATGGGAAATATGGTCATATTTACGCAAGCCGAAAATGAACCGGATACATACATTTTGAAGGCGCTCAAGTTTACTTAGCTGCTCCTCAGTAAGATCGGTGTAGCAAACATCTGCGTAATCTAAGATGGGGAGAATGAGAAACTGAGCTAGCGCAGTTTTAGTGGAGAATGGTAAAAAGTTGCGTAATCGTCGTAATGATCCCATCGCAGCAAACATCCGCCTACTAACCTCGCTTATCTGAGGAACCTAAGACAGAGTACGATCTAAAATCACACCAAGATTTTTGACCTGATGTGAATAAGGTACCTGCACACCGTCAAACTCTATTATAGGCAAGTTTGGGAAATCAATTCTAGAAATGAGTTTTGAGCTGGCTATAATAATGGCTTGAGTTTTATCTGGATTGACCTTTAACACATATCGACAACTCCAATTCGATATGATCTCCAAGTCATTATTAGTAGAGTTGATAACCATAGGCAAATCAACAAGAGCGTCTTATCTCTTCTTCGAATAAATTTGAAGATCGTCAGCATAAAGGTGATAAGAAGAGAAAATATTCTTAGTAATAGAATTAATGTAAATTGAAAAAAGAAGAGGTGATAGCACGCCGCCTTGCGGAACGCCAGCCAACGTGCTACACCATGAAGAACGAGAAGCTTCCACCTTTATCCGCTGCCGTCGACCTTCCAAGTAGCTACGAAACCAATCAATTACTACAGGAGATATGTTAAGAGAACATAATATTCCAAGCATGATCTCAAAATCAACAGTGTTAAACGCATTACTGAAATCCAGCAACGTTAACACCGTTACCATCCTTTTATCCATACCTGCCCGAATATCGTCAGTAATTTTGACAAGAGCTGTAGCCGTACTATGACCGGAACGGAAACCAGATTAGAAAGGGTTCATGAGATCATTCGTATTTAAAAATGATGTTAACTGCCTATGAACTAGACGCTTAAGGACTTTAGATAGGAAAAGAAGAATGGAAATAGGGCGGTAATCAGAAAAAAAGATGGGATTGGACTTTTTAGGTAAAGGCATTATATCAGCATCCTTCCAAATTGATGGAAATACACTAGCAGAAATTGAGTTATTAAGGATTCTAGTAATGACAGGAACAAGAAGGTCAAGAAGAGGAAGGGTCATATTACGGCTCACGTTATCTACGCCCACAGCATTCGAAGAAATGGATAGTATGTTCTTTTTAACATCACTGTCAGAAAATTGAGATAGAGAAAACGGTGAAGAGTCAGAAGTTGGGAGGTTCGAAAGATGGTTAAGAGTGTTACTCTTAACTGGGCCACTAAACGTAGCAGAAGATGAAAAATGCTTGTTAAGCAGATTTAGATCGACGTCCTTTGGTACAGAATTTTGCCGAGGTTTCCCAACTCCTAGTGACTTTAAACATTTCCAAGTTTTGGCTGGATCACCATTGTCAATTGAATTATGAATGTGACGTCTCTGAGCATCACGGCATACCGTTCTACATCGATTACGCAAGATATGGTATCTTATTTTATTTCGATCAGATGCGGAAGCCTTATATTTAGATTTAGCCAGATTTTTCTTTGCTATTAACGCTTTTATTTCCTCAGACAGCCAGGGAGCAGGTAGATGCTTAATTTTGACAGGACGAATCGGAGCATGAACGTCATGAAGCTGAGTCAAAAGAGAATGAAAGAGAGCCACTTGCTCGTCAACAGTATCAGCATCAGAGGCCACACTCCAATCCACCTGCATCGCATCCGAGCGAAGGTCATCAACATTCATCTGACTAAAATTGCGCTGAAGAAGAATTTTGGGTTTTGCCTTCGGAGGACGGATTTTATAAGATACTTCTTTTGTCTTATAAAATCATGGTAGTAGTCATGGTACGAGAACGCATACGCAGAGTACTGGTTATATTTTGTAACATGACTTGCAGAAGAAACAAAAGAGATATCTAGAAGCGAAGGTGTACTATTAGGAAGGTGATGAGTGGATCTAGAAGGCAAAATGACCATGTTGCAAGCGTTTACAAGAGATTTAAGGCTCCTAGACCGAGAATCATCCTTGAGGAGGCACGTCTTGAAATCTCCCATGACTATATGGTGAATATGAGACGGCATGTGATCTTCCAGAAGCTTTTCAAGAGAGGCAAAGTAGTCAACATGAAGAGATGGTGAATAGAATACTCCTAGAAGTACCTTAGAATGGGATAAAGTAACATCCAGAAACAAATACTCTGCGGCGACATCTGAAGCGGAAGATTGGGGTGATATACAAACTACGGAATACGGGAAGTGAGAGCGAATATATATAGCAACTCCCTCAAGGAAAGAGACGGACAATCTTTGTCGCGCGACAGAGTCGCGTATCATAGTTGTACTAGACTATGTATATAGGTATCGATAAGGGTCGCCAGTCGCCACCATAACGCCATCTCTCGGTCAGGCAAAACGACTACTCAGGTTTTAATAATATTTGATACAGGGGTATTAGGACAGCTAAGTATGCCTTTTTCCTCTTTCGCGAAAGAAGTTGCAGCATCTTCTAGTGTTCGAAAATGTCAATACATATACATTTCTTTAACGGTTTTTACAGCTTGCTTACATCATTTTAGCGTTTTTCGGAACAGGAAACATAGCGTCACTGAACTCGTTTGAAGTGAGATGGGTGACATGTTTTATAACGTCGTTCCAGCCGTTCATAATCACTGGACTGATTCTACTGAAAACCTTGACGCCTTTCCTAAGCGTCGCTTGCAGTTTTAGAGGCGTGCAGTACTTGACTGAGGTATTTAATTTACGAGGGATATCCTGAAAATGTTTAGCTGTCACTCTATTCATGTGACATGTTTACTGATACCATTATGCGGGAGATAACATTATAAGTTGGGGTTATTTTATTAAAGGATAAATCTCAATAATATTTTAAATTATAAAACTATGTATAACATCATTTTTTAACTATTGATAGAAAACCGGCCAAGTGCGAGTTGCTCTCGCGCACCGAGAGTTCCGTACAAAATATACGCTACAAACGGCCGTATGTATAAAAATCCAGTGTTAGCAGAGCCCTACTACTAAGCAATGTACGCGTTGTTCGATCGTTTTATATTGGTTACTGACATAGACAGGCAGACATAAAATGAAACGGTTCTTAGTATTGGTTGCTATAGCGGCAACAGAAATACATCATCTGTGAAGATTTCAACTGTCTAACCATCACGGTACATGAGATACAGTCTGGTGACAGACAGACGGACTGACAGTGGAGTCTTAGTAATAGGATCCCTTTCTATACATTGGGTTCGGAACCATAAAAAAGTTCCCCCATGTCCCTCCCAGGTAGGGTGCCCAGAAGACAGGCAGCATTGTCAAGCTGAATGGCAATGCTGATTTTCTGGGCTAAGAAAGCGTCAACCCTCTGGTCACCCGATGCTTGTTGATAAAAGACGCTTATTTAAAAAAATAATAATAATAAGTATGACATGTCAATAGCTATCGCATATGCAATGAACGGGTCATAATACCTATTTTGTACTATGGTCCAAGATTAATTTATACTTTACCACAACTTAACTATATTTTATACACTGCAAACTATCAATCTTCCTCTACCTACGTAATTTCTTTCGATTGCATGAACATAAGTGAAAATGAGCAGGTGTCGAAAATGATTCTAGCTAAAGTTGGAGATCGAATTCGAGATCAAAAATGTAAACATACAGCTGTCAACGTCATAGTAACGTGCCAGAGGCAAATCATCTTTTTTATCTTATTTCTTTTATATCCGAACTTTATTGACCAAATGTTTGTTTGAATGCAACAATAACAAACTTCAAACAACAAGAAAAGTAGTCACCATTTTTACCTAAAAAATTCAAATGGTAGTTCCATTTGAAATTTTGAGAATAAGAACGTTTAAAAAAATGCGTCAGAGAACATCCCCCCTCCCGCCCTTCTCCCTAAACTAGTTACGTAATACTTGAACGCTCCCTTTTCTGCATGTTGTCACTGAATAATAGAAAATTAAATTACAAAGAAACTGGTTATAATTACAAATTTTAATTACTATTACTAACCAAATGTTCACAACTTCTGATCATTACCAGTGGTATAAATTAAATCTCCGGATATTTTTTTTGAAGTACACAAATATGTTATAGAAAAAAAGAATATTTAACTTAGAAAAATATAATTAACTACTCGTACGGTAATATTTAACTCAATGATTATATTAAACACGGCTTGCTTTAATTTTTTTATGGTGGCAACCCATTTGCGATATAGATACAAATCAAAGCGCAAAGAAAAATACGATTGCTCTCGCACGTGGTCACACCAGGACTTGAACCTGGTACTTCCTGATTACGCGTCAGATGTTTCCCTTTCACTAGCGAGCACTGTTGCAACCAATTTGTTTACAATTTTGATCTCGAATTCGATCTCCGACTTTAGGTCCTGAAACTAGGGACTGCACATCATTACAAAAGAAGTTATATCTAGTCAATAAAATAATTTAGAGATTTTTTTCCTTGAAAAAACAGTGAAACTAAGTGAAGAGTTTATCACAGGCATTTTTCACAAGTACTTGTTGTTCACTAACAATTTTATCCCAGTCCATAACTATTGAAATTGAAGTGACGTTTGTTGCAAGTTTGACACACAGATTATAGCTGAGAATAGGGATTCTTAACAAGAAAATTATCGCGAAAACTATAACAATATATCTTGAGATATGTTGCTATAATATATATTTCAGTATATTAATATATATTATAGCTCCATCTGTGATGGGCTAAGTTTCCTTAATTAATATCCTGTTTTCATTTCAGGCACCAACTGGTTACCTGCATATCATAGTACTTATATACTCCAATATAATGGGTATACAGTTGCTGTACTATGTAAAAAATACTGGAAGTTGGTTGGAGATTGGTACATCAATATCACAATTTGTTATAGTTCAAGTTATTACATTATTTATTGTTTTAATTAACCAAATGGCAAAAGTCATGACTGATTTCAATGTGATTAGTTATGTAAATAAGATTTTTAAAAGTGGAAAAAAATATGTTTAAGTTTTAATAAATTTATTTGTATAAATGCATGTGCTGTATTGATTTATTCACATGTACAATTCAAAGTCCATTCTATTTGAATTGTAAAATTGACTATCTTCTCCATGCTTCCTCACCCATACACCAGTTTTGAAATATCCTTCAGATGCCCAATTGTGCATTTGCTCTGTGGAATGTGGTCCTGATAACTCAGAATCACTATCTTCCTGTTTCCATTTGAACTCCCATTTCACTTCTTTAGGAGCATCTTCATCTGCATCTTCACTTTTGGTAGCCTCGCTACTACCCTGATCTTTATCAAGACTTTGCTTTTCTTTCTGATCAAAGTCGTCAGCATACATATCTAAATCAGCATCATCTTTTTTACTTCCAGTTTTGGATATGATACCACTGATCTTTTCATAAGTTTCTTGGTAAATGTCCATGTTCCCCATTTTGGTAAGTATCTGATTTGCAAGTTCTGTTACCCTTGTAACAGTTTTGCTACCCTCATCTACAATGCCTGCCTTCTTCCTTTTCCATCTTTCTGCACTTGACATCTTTGAAGCAGCACCTAAAAGTATTGATAATATTACAAATTTAAATCATGCAACAACATGTTACATTAGAACCAAAAGTTTATTTATCTATTAACTTTTGAGTGCCAAAGCCAGTAGATCATGCCATCGAAAATTTCGCATTGTAACCCTTCAGTATGAACGGCAATTGCCGATGTTGGAGTCAGTGGCAATTGCCGTTCATACTGAAGAGTTACTATGAAATTTGAAGTTCATATTGTGCTATACTATTCCCTTAAATAGAATTAAACAAGAGAGTAAGAGGGATGGCACTATATGAACTTTGTAGTAAGTATGACATATAATCAATTTGTCATTATAAGCCATCTGATTAGAAACTGCAAATATAAAGTTAATTCACCATTTTATTTTGAAGATCCAGCAAATAGGATTAACTACAGTAATAACTAACACTAGCACTAATGAGAATCACCTTTAACTTCTACCTTATTTGCTTAGTGTTGTGTTGTATATAACAAAATTATATGAATGCTCACCCAGTCTCTGTAAAGATTTTGCAATAGTCTCCTTTGGTTTCATATGTTGCAGAATTTCCTTGTAATTTTCATACAAGTCAAATTTCTCCTCCATCTCTTCATCTTCGCTACTAGACTCATCACCAAGTCCTTTATTCTCATCGTCTTTGTGGACCTTGTACTTGTCTTCAGGCCTGCCTTTTACCTTCACCCAATCAATGTTATCGAGCCAACCATCTCTGATTTCTTTCTCTTTCTTCCAGTGATATTGACCTTGATTATCAAAATGACCTTCCTCTAGCTCCTCTTTCATGTTGAATGGTGTGATGGTAATCTGTGAAAGGTAGTAGTATTAGTAATTGGTGCAAAAAGTATTAAAAATAGTACACATTAAACAGGGGCGTATTTTGACATTTGGCGCCCTGGGCCAATAAGTTTCGCCGCCCCACAAGTTGAGTAAAACACCGGCCAAGTGCGAGTTGGACTCGCGCACCGAGAGTTGCCGCCCCTGGCTGTTTGCCGCCCCGGGCCATGGCCCTCTTGACCCTAAGGTAAATACGCCCCTGACATTAAATCAAAATCTGTGATAACTTACTTCACCTTCTATACCGGCTACACCATCCTCTTCGCCCTCGATGTCGTCAGCGTTAAGGACATTGTTTTTTTCTTCTTCAGCACCACTGTCCTCCTCATCGGAGTCTAGGGAATGTTTTTTGCCTTCCTTCTTAGTTACTCGTTTCTCGTCAGCTTCATCTAAGTCGAAGGCGGTAGACGCCGATCTCTTCGCCATGGCCACACCGAATGTAACAACTTTTCTTTATTTAAATTGTGTGGACAGTTTCTGATAAGATATTATTATGCTACTAATAGTTGAATCGTACGTTTACGTTGTATTTATGGTATTTTGGTCACACGCGTCTATGTTTAGTTGTCTAAAGTGTCTGCATACTTGCGTATTGCATTGCGTAGCCCTAGCTTGGTTTAACACAACACATTAAGATTTGATTTGACATTTGGTTAGTAATTGGAGTACGTTCCGATACCAACAGCCATACGGCAATTTCAGTTATACACATTCTCATCTATGCAATAAGGGATCATTTTTACATTGTTCCAAATTAAAATAAATTAAACAAAAAATTAAAATTGACAATTATAATAAACATTCGAGTATATTTCGATTCATGCTGGTAAAAAAAAAAACAGCAGCTGTTAAACATACTTTGCTAGTTAAACTACGAATATATGTATGTACCCTATACTAAACGAGCGGTTACTCGAGGAGTTCGGTTAAACTGGCCTTTACGCACAGCACTACATTGTTGCATCGCACTTGTTATTACCAAGCGCCTGTGTATTTTAAGTCGTCAATATTTTTTGCATGCTACCCTCTCCTATTTAGATTTAAGCAAAATTATTGTTTTCTCAGTAAGTGATTTATGTAAATCTTTTGACAAATAAATGTCTTAAAACCATAAACATCATGTCAACCTGCCAGAAACTTTTTAAAGCTTCAGGCAGAACCGAACACGTGTTCGTGTAGAACGTTTGATATGTCATATAATACAGATATTGAACGTATACATTGAAACTTTTAATTAAGTTTAACTTTACTCATTTTATTATTATTCTCTTTTTTGAACAATACAAAATTTTAACTCATTATTTTACTGCTGCTTGAATTTATTTTAAGTCCTGACAATACTGAAGAGCATTGTCAAGTGTCAATATCCTATCCTATCCGGTGAAATACATTCAATTAGATTCTTGTGTTGCTTATACATGACATTTTTAAAATTTATACTAATTCACGTAAGTCAGCACAGTAGACTTAATTTCTGCAAGAAAATAATGGGAACTGTGGCGAAAGGCCGGGAGTTTGCCAGCGAGTTCCACGGGAACGAACAGTAAGCCATAGCAATATCAATAAATTGTTTCTTCTTTTTTTTATATGTACAAGTTTTACAATATAATTAATTTACATATTCTTTTCTTTGATAAACTTTACATATAAAGTTTCTGGTATGACGCACTTTTTTGGAAAATAGACTTGAATTAATGTTGGATATTACTTACAGAATTGATGGAGAAAAACTAATATATCCAGCTGCTTCAAGAAATCAAGAGCCTATACTTCAAGTTCTGAAACGATTTGTCATAACTGATGTGGACAGCATTGAAGAAGATAGTCCTTTATTCCTTGAGATTGCTTCTGGGTCTGGTCAGCATTTAGCACACTTTGCCCCAAATTTTCCTGGTGTAAAGTTCCAGCCTTCAGAGTATGACAAGAGCTTACTTGGTAGCAGTATATACTATGCAAACCATTGCCCAACTAAAAATATTCTTCCACCAATGCACATCAATATCTGTGAAAGTTTATCTAGATACAATTTTGAAGAAAACAGCATTGACTACATATATTGTGCTAACATGATTCATATTAGTCCTTATGAGTGTACTATAGGATTATTTAAGAATGCCGGTACTTACTTGAAGTCCGATGCGTTTATGATTACTTATGGACCTTATAGCAAGGATGGTGTAATAACCCCAGAGAGCAACATTCAATTTGATGCTGGGCTGAGAGCTAGAGACTCTTCCTGGGGACTCCGTGATATAACAGAACTGATTAAATTAGGTGAGGAGAACAATTTATCTCTAATAGACACAATAGAAATGCCAGCAAATAACAAGACCCTGATATGGAAGAAAAATTAACTTCAATGTTTTGTGTCGTTTTGAAAACTTCACTCATTCAAGTTATGTCTAGATTTACTTTAACTATTGTTGCTGCATTTAGATCTACATCATTCAAATAACTATAGTAACAATAAATAACTACTTAGAATACCTTGTAGTGGATAAATATATGATGTAATAGTGTTGCGCAATACTGTGATTATTTGCAGTGCATTTAAAAAGAATACTGCCACTTTTAGTGTTTTCAGTCTTCTACATAAGTGTTGCCTTCTACAAATATACAATATACAATGTTATTTATTAAGCAATAAACAAATCAGAGAATAGTGTTTTTGTATTTTGCATCAATGAAGCACTTTTATTTTATTTTATATATTTGGGGCATCAACAGCAATTGATTTATACTTACCAAATTTTCACTCATTGTCACAGCATAACAAAACGGAGCTTAATTGCGCATTAATATCCTCATTCGATTAAAGCTATTGTCCTACCCGTTGTTGAATTATGCTAATGAATGCTGTTCTAATATCACCCAGGCTTCATTGATCGGTTAGATCGTCTTAATAATTGCATCAGATCTGGACTTCATTAATATAGCCACATATCCGCTTTTCACCGTCAATTGGCTTCCCATTTGTGAACGTAGGTCATTCATTATGAGTCTTATGTAGGGTTGCCATCTGTCCGGGTTTTCCCGAATTTGTCCTAGTTTGGAGGCTGTCCGGGGGCCGTCTGGGCGGGTTTTTTAAATGTGTCCGGGTAAAAGAACTCTTTTTATGATAACCTTCTTGAACTGAATAAAATCTAACATGTCCGGGGAAAAATGATTTGCTTCCAATATTCAGGCTTTTGAAGTTTTAGTTTGGGTTCGGCTATAATCAAGATGGCAGCTCTAGTCCTATGTACACTTTATTTGACCCAGTCGCGCCCCAGTATGTTAGATCTAAATTTCAATTTGTAAGGTTAAGCGCGCACCACGTGTTTTTGTCGTGCGATAATTATTATGCCAGTGCACGCACATACGAGAAACAAATTGCAGCGATTTAAAAATTGTGATTTGTTACATCATGCTGCAACTTCTGGCGACGCGATTATCGCAAAATTTTGTAGCATATCGAGTTGTACCTATGACCCCGCGCGCAGAATTCTATATTAATAGTCAAAGAATTTCTTGGGATATATGTAATTGAAGATAAGTATTTTAGATAAAAGATAAGTCCAATATTGATGATTTATTTTTTAACCGACTTTAAAAAAAGGAGGTTCTCAGGACGACACGTTTGGCTCAGTGGGTTGTACAATGGCCTACGAATCCCGGCCAGGGCAAGTGTTTGTGTGATGAGCACGAATGTTTGTTCTTGGGTCTTGGATGTTTTCTATGTATTTAAGTATTATCATTTATCTATATACTATGTATATCGTCGCCTAGTACCCATAGTACAAGCTTTGCTTAGTTTGGGACTAGGTAGATTTGTGTAAGATTGTCCCTGTGTTATTTATTTATTTATTTTATTTATTTGACCTCTATGTATGTATGTATGTTAGTCCGCGATTATCTCGCGTTTGGCTGAACCGATTTTGATGCGGTTTTAAGAAAAGTATTTGTTAAGCTTAGGAGAAGGTTTTGGTATCTTAACCGACTTCAAAAAATGAGGTTATCAGCTTGACCCGTATGTATTGTATGCTTGTCCGCGATTATTAATTGATGCGGTTTTACGGAAAAAAATATTTGTTATACTCAGGGAGAAGGATTTAGTATTTTAACCGACTTCAAAAAAGAAGGTTCTCAATTTGACCCGTATGTATGTATGTTTGTCCGCGATTATTCTTCCTACTACTCCTTCGTGGGAGTAAATAAAGCAAGACAAGAAAGCATCGACTTTTTTATCGCGTCTCTACAGCGCGATTCTAAAATCGTGTCGCAAATATTAAATGGTGGTGCGCGCTTGGCCTAACTGCGTTGCGATCTCCGCACTTTCCGTAGACTTATGCTCATTGTTCCTACTCACCGGACCGGTTTTATGACGAACAATTCGACTTTGGAAGGAACTCCTACTCACTATCAAACAAGCTCAAAGCAAGCTGCAAGAATAGCTACAGCTTCCAGAATTTTCATCAAGTTTATACTCCATCCTTTATTCAACAGACTATCAAAAAAGGCAAAAGAAATATAAGTATGTATAAATTTTATGTTTAGACCCATCAGTATGATGTACGATGGTCATTCATTCCACTCAAATAATTTGCAATTGATTTCTTTAGTCGTTTGTGTCAAATATTGAAGTTTTAATAAAGAAATGATCCAGTAGTTCAACAACGGATTATTGAAGATAGGTATTCACTTTTTTTGACGTGCACCAAAAACATGAAACAGTTTAAATTGAACTTTAATGCATTAATTTACCCCTTTAATCATTATTTAAATTTATATACATATTGAATATTTGTGTTTTTTTGTAGATTTGTTTTAGAGCATTTTGAGGTATATTTGTAAACCTAAGTACTTAGTCTTCTACAAATTCTTATTAAAACTCTTTGGCGAGCTTTAGCAGAGGCCTATGTCCAGCAAGTGGACTTCCGTGACTGATAGATAGATAGATAAATAGAAATAATAACGCGAAAATACCTTTCATAAATAAATAAATAATATATATACTTTAAAATATGTATATATTTTAATTTCATTAACTCAATAAATTAATAATCAAAGAGAATTTCACCGTTAAGTTATTAATGCAGTTGGTATATCTAGAAAACTGGACAGAAATTGCAAATTATTTAGGTTTTTTTGTTGATTTATACACTAAACACTAATTGTATTCTAAATTTCAAGCTTCTACATATGTCTGTTAGAAGTGCCTTAGACTATTTATGATCAGTCAATCAGTGAGTGAGTGACAAAATCAAGGAACTTTGACTAGTTATAATTCTTAAACTACTGCTTCAAATTGATTGAAATTTGAAATATACCGTGTTTATATAATGCCTACTTGATAACTGAAAATTCAGGCTTCTAGTTTTATCCACAACGAAGGTATAGGGAGGGTCGAAAATGTCTGAACTGCTTCGAGAAAAGGATGATACGGCAGCCAAGTCGAGCAAAAAAAGAACGATGTGGCTAGCAGAGTTCGGGAATTAAGGTCGAGGGCTCTTTTATTCATATATTAAGTTCAGCAGCTTACGCTATTAGAAAAATTAGACAATTGACCAATGTTGATACTGCTCGCTTAGTATATCATAGTAATTATAATACCGTATGACATGATACTATGAATATCATGTCATACGGTATTCTGGTTTGGGGCAAAGCAGCTGACATACAGACTATATTTGTGTTACAAAAAAAAAAAATTCGTTCTATATATAACTTGAACTCCCGTGACTCCTTAAGAGAACTTTTCAAAGACATCAACATATTAACCGTAGCGTCACAATATATTTATGAGAATATTATTTATGTTATTAAGAACCTAGAGTCTTTTACTAGGAATTCAGATATCCACAATTTTAATACTAGAAATAAAAACAAAATCGCTATTAGAAAGTTCCGCGTTCGTAAAGTAGCCAAATCATTCGTAGGCCAATGTATACATTTTTATAATAAGCTACCAGATGATGCTTTGAAATTATCGTTTCCAGCTCTCAAAAAGTACTTAAAAGAGTCCCTAATGGCAAAGGCTTATTATAGGGTAGAGGACTATTTAACAGACAAAAATGCATGGCCCAAAACAGAAACCAAATAATTTACTTTTACCGGGACACGGTTCTTATAAGGTGGCATATCAAACGTATGTAAGTTGTTTTAAATAAAAATCACTATTTTGCTTTTTTATAGTCTACATTTTTTTTTTACTTTTATAAGTTTTGATATGTTTCCTTGAAGAACTACGCATTGAGTTTATACTCAAAACATATATTTAGGTTAGGCTAAGCACGAATATTATAATAGATATAAGAGTTATTTCGAAAAAATGACTGACTGTTGAGTTTGTTTCGGCTTTCTTCTCTTCAGTGGTTTCCTCTTGGGAAACGCCGTAGAGTCAGACTTGTAAAAGTGCCCTTGTGTCCTACTTACAGAATAAAGATCATTATTTCATTATTTCATACCATGTTTCCGTTCTATACCGACTCCTAATCTAAAGTTTTCAATACAGATTTTACTAAATAACCATGGACAAATATGATGCACACCATGATTTTTTGAAATTTAAACTAATATTACTAATATAAAAAAAATGCTGTAGGCCGAAAAGAAAAAAAACAGCCATGTGCGAGTTGGACTTGCGCACCGAGAGGTACAAAATACATATACTCTACAAACGGCCGATGTATCAAAATCCAGCATTAGCAGAGCACTACTCTACTTCTAAGCAAAATGTACGCGGTGTTCGATCATTTTATATTGGTTACTGATATAGACAGAGAGACATACAATTATACTGTTTTTAGTATTTGTTGTTATAGTGGCAACAGGAATACATCATCTGTGAAAATTTCAACTGTCTAGCTATCACGGTTTATGTCATGAGATACAGCCTGGTGACAGACGGACAGACAGACAGACGGACAGCGGAGTCTTGGTTATAGGGTCCCTTTTTACCCTTTGGGTACGGAACCGTAAAATAAGGAAAAAAAATATGGCACCTGCATTAAAGATTCACCTTAGATTCACCTTGGGTGTAATAGTTAAGTGTGACCAGAGGGGTTACTCCGAAACTAGAGATTCGAAGTTCGTAACGTGCCGTCCCTCTCGCTCTCATGTTAAGCTGTATTTGAGTGAGCGGGATAGTGCCATACGAACTTCGGGTTTCGGAGTAGCCCCTCAGGAGATTATTCCGCAGCAGTGAACGAACGAGAAGTATCCAAAGTTTTGACATTAAACACTCCCATACTATATAGAGGTCACTGGGTAAAATGGCCCAATTTTTTTATTATATTGAACCGCCTTCAAGGGTCTTTCAAATCTGATCAGATCGCTTAATATTTCTCACCGTCTGGAAGCCTTACATACATTTGAGTGGTTGTCAATGACAAATTTTATTTCAGAAGCTGTTTGGATTCTTTATGATATTTTCACGATATTTTTGTTTTATAACACTGAACGGAGACGGAGTAGTAAGCTGCGAGAAAAAATATAATGAACTGAATCAAATAAAAAGTATTGTTTTTTTGCTTTACAATTATCAGATGTATCAGCCACGTACTTGAGTTAAAGTTTGGCTTGACACTGGCTAATTCTGCATAGTAGTTCAATGCGATAAAAAGAAACTGTTTCGGGGTGGCTTGTGAGCGCACCACCGCTAGCGATGCGATAGCGATCGGCGAGTGGAGTGATGCTGGATGCTGGTGACAAGTAACAAGTAAACAACAAATGTTTCAATATTTTATCACGAATTTTACGATAGTTCACGAGTTTTGTTTGAGTTATAATCGAACTCAATTAATACAACAACGTTATGCTTCTTAATCAAGAAATTATTTCTTTTGACTTATATGAAAAGGTCCGAAACAGAGGCCAGGAACACTTTTATAATTTTGTCGTGATTTACGATGGATCCTGTTGCTAAGAAATTCATTACTGATCTGTTTTTGGACAGTGACAGTGTTTCCTCTATAAATCGACTGGTGGTAGCCGTGGCGAAAGTAGTAAATGAAAATATTGAGAATATTTCTACATTTAATGACGTTTCTAAAAAGGAATATGATGAAGTTTTGCTTCCAAATCGGAAGAAATCATTCGTCTCGCTTCCGGTCGCCCGCAGGGTTAAGAATTTTTATGAAGAAACTGTGTCTAATTTTACTAATGATGACTATGTGGAACTATTCAAAATGAAGAAAAGTACTGTTGAGGTAAGTCATTTTTATACAAATGGATTTTTTGTTGGCCTGTACTTCTAAGCTGATGTTCAAAGTTTTTATCATGTCATTTAGCATACTCTAATATGTCATTATCATGAATTAAGTGTATAATATCCATAAATATCCATAGTACTTAATTTATTTTATTTTCATGACTAGTCATTCCAACATTTCCAACTTTAAATTTGCTGAAGTATTTATTGTAAGTTTGATGCTGAACTTTTGCTGATATTTTTTATTTTCTTCTATTTCAGGCTCTAATCAACTTTTTAAAAGACCACTCAAGGGCTGGAAGCATTGTGCCATTAGATAAAAAAGTGCATGTTTTTCTCTGGTTATTGACCAATTCGTCATCTTGCAATGAAGTTGGTCTTTTATTCAACCTTCATAAATCAACAGTGAATGTCATATTCCATGAGATTGCATCAATGTTAACCGAACAAAGATACCATTTCATTAGCTGGCCGTCAATTGAGGAGCAGCATGTTACAAGGATTAAAGTTAATAGTCGCTTCAAATTTCCCAATTGTGTAGGCTTCATTGACGCCTGTCATTTAAAAGTATCATCAATAAGAAACAGAAAATCCAAACCAGACATAGTACTCTTGCAAGCAGTTTGTGATGAATCACTAATGTTTGTGGACATTCATGTGGGAGAAATAGGGAGAACAAGAAAAGGAAGAGTATTTAGGGAGAGCCAACTAGCTCAAGAGCTTAAAAATTTTGTTGATTTCGAGAATCACATACTAGGAGACTCTCAGTATAAGTTGAGAAAGAATTTAATAACACCATTTTCAAGTGAAGAATTGCTAACAAGTGAAGAGATGAAGTTCAATGAGGTTCACTGGAAAGCTCGCTCTTATGTAGGTCATGCCTTTGAGCTCCTAAAGGATAGATTCAGGAAGTTAAATCACATTGACATTAACAGGCCAGAAACAGTCAAAACATTGATTTATGCTTCATGTGTGCTTCACAATTTTATTTTACTCCATGAGGGATGTGCAGAGGTAAAAGAAGAAGCGGTTGTGTGTGACAATGGAGTTATAATTGACACAAATATTGTCACAACCGCCATTGAAAAGCGTCAGTTTCTTTGTAATTATATTAATTACTTAGAGAATCCTTGAATATTTCAACTCACATGTAGACAAGGGCAAAATGCTTGCTATAAAACATTTAATTAAAATTTGTGGTGAATAATTTGAATTATGTTTCACATCATTTTTATACATTACGATTATAAAACTGAATTGTCTATACATTGAAGATATAAAAAAAATGATTGTAACGGAATTTGGAGGTCAATGAATCGAAATTTTTTTTTTTTGTATATTTGTATGTGTTGTTGTGGCTTCTTCATGCCAAATCGGCTAAACGTATTTCAACTATTTTTGGTACAAGAGCAGCTGGATATCCACAAATGGTTATATGATACTTTTTACCCGACTACATTAACAAAAAAACAAGGGGTTGTGACTTTTCTCCTCCATGAACGAAGTTTTTAAAAGGACAGGTTAGGTTTGTTTTTAAAGCTAGGACTTTAAAGGTTAAAACAAATTATATGAATGAATTAAGTAATACTATTATGATTATGACTGTCAGTTTGTATAGGATATTCATGCAATGGATTTATTTATTTATTTATTTAAACTTTATTGCACAAAACAAAAGTAAGTACAAATGGCGAACTTAATGCCAAAAGGCATTCTCTACCAGTCAACCATAGGGCCAAACAGAGAAGCATGAAAATGGTGCAGCGGGGAAAAACATTCGGTACTGAGAGCGTTAGGACACAAGCAAATAATGCATACATAATTGCTTATACCTATACTATATATATGATATACAATATATATATATTACATATAAATAAGAAATACAAAATATACCAGCTTTTGAGGTATCCTGGAGCGGAAGGCTCGAACAGGATAGAGAATAGGAAACAAATGGATTTAAGAAGTTTATTACTTATTTATGTATGTTTATTTATTTATTTAAACTTTATTGCACAAAACAAAAGTAAGTACAAATGGTGAACTTAATGCCAAAAGGCATTCTCTACCAGTCAACCATATGGCCAAACAGAGATGCTTGAAAATAATAATATCATATTTTTTTGAATAATAAATAATGCATACATAATTACTTATAGGTACTATATATAATATACAATATATATATATATATATGTTACATATAAATAATAAATACAAAATATATACCAGCTGCTGCATGAAAGATGGACGCTACCTGAGTTCTTGTTCCAGCAGATACCTACGTAGCATCCGCTTGAAAACTACCTTGCTTGGGGCTAAAGTTGTAAAAATGAAATGTCTGTACATTGAAGATATTTTCAAAAAAATAAGTGTTACTGACTTTTTGGAGTTCATTAAAACGAAAAATATATTTTTTGGATTTTATGTATGTTTGTATGTGTCGTTGTGGCTTCATCACGCAAAATCGGCTAAACCGATTTCAACTACTTTTGGCACATGGGTAGCCGGGTATCTCCAGATGGTTATAGGATACTTTTTACCCGACTACACTGAAGAAATAAAAGGGTTATGATTTTTCCCCTCCGCGAACGAAGTTGCGGGCATCTTCTAGTGCATAATAAATTATGGCTGATTTAGTGAAATTGTATTTCTTAATATGGCACATGTAAATGAAGTTTATATAGAAATAAACTTTTTTTACATGTGACGATAAGAAATACAATTAATTAAATATTTTTTACATGTGACAATAAGAATATAGTTTTAAGATAATTGTAGTGCACTTACAGAGTGTGTTATAATTATGTATACTAACTGCCATATTGTTCACACCATTGTACCTTATGCAACATATAACCTCTTAGCTCTAATCAAAAATTAAAATATTCCTGAAAAAGTAATAGGTCCACAGAAAAAGCCTTAAGTATGATATGAATTATGATAAGTAAATTATGATTATGACTTTACAAATTGTGAGACTATATACCAGACGCGTGGCGTCAGGAAAATTATAAGGGAAGCCGAAGCGTATTCATTTACTCATATTTAAAGAAAAATGTGGTTATAAGTCTTTCTCTGGGCAACCTGGTGGGAATCGGCTTACATGGACGCCACGCCACTGCTATATACAGTTGCCTTTGAAATTAGAGGTTGTCATGCCAATGTAACCACCTTTAGCCCTTTGAGTACCCAGGTCGTTTATGGAAAACTGTACCTTAGTTTGACATATACTACATATAAATAAATAAATATATAAATATTACGGGACAATTTACACAAATCGCTCTAGTCCCATGGTAAGCTCAATAAGGCTTGTGTTATGGGTACTAGACGACGATATATTTAATAGATATATTACATATATACATAGAAAAACATCCAAGACTCAGGAACAAATATTTATTGCTCATCACACAAATATTTGCTCTTACCGGGATTTGAACCCAGGACCTCAGCTTCGCAGGCAACGTTACTCCCACTGAGCCAAACCGGTCGTCATATGTATATGTTAATTATACAGCGACAAATGACGACGTGATTGGCCGTCTTTGTCTGTCAATATTTGAATAATGTCAGTGCTATCTTCCAAACTCTGATATAAAAAGAAAACTGCAGATGTTATGTTATTATTTTAAAACTTGAATGTCTAGAATTTATATTTATTAGATTTTATGTTGCCATTGTCTTATTTCTTTCTTATCTGTAAGATATATCTGTATATAAAATTGAAATGATATTTGTAAAGTACTTCGTTGGTACAATAAATTAGTATTTCTTTTAAAATCGTGTTATTTTTTTTTACATTGAATTGATATTTTAAATTTTCAAGTCATAATAAATGGACACCCATTTTGTTAATCTATTTTCAAGGAACCGTCAATCATTTTTTTATAGTTACTAGTTTTGAAAATATTCTGGAAAATGTGAAGGAGGCCATAACATTCTCTAAATGACGTCACTAGGTGGATACGTGTCAGTCACGACGCACAAGAGTAGACATTAGTACAATTTCTATACTAAATCCGTCTTAGTAATAGAGCGGTTTTACCCAAGATTTTCTTGTCACTTACGCTCCTTTAAAATAAGGAACTCTTGACATTGTCTTTTTTATATGAAATCGGGATATTTTCGATAAGTTAAAAAATGTGGTTAGGTATCCAATTAAAACTCTTATAACTTTTTGAGGAAAATGTATCATCACCGGAATTTAAATGCTGACATGTAGGTATAGTGAAATATACCATGGTCGTACATTATGATGCTGGGTGTACACTCACTCTATCATTTTTACCATAGGGCACACGGGGCGCGTACACAACTACACAGGGTCACCAACCTTACCAGGGTTACGACAAATCTTAGACGTGTGCCCGAAGCCCCCTCATTCTTCGGTGCCCGAGGTCCGACCACCTTGTGTACCCGATGGCACCGGCATATATCAAGGCGGCCTTGTGTACGTTGACCATGCTGGCTCTGCGATAGATGATCAACTATATAGGTAGGTACTCGCCTGCATTTTAACACTCAACGAAGTTAGTAATGAAGTTGGTTTTCAGAAAAAAAAACTGCACTCGTAATGTAATAATACTTTTATTTCTCCAGTATTATTGGAAATTGATAAAATCGCTAAATATTTAATTGATTTACTACAATATAAAAAATATATAAACGAAAAGTGTTTTTGAGTATACTGGATTTATGGATTTCTGTTGTTCAGACATCACGATTTTACAATTGCTTGAAAAACTTATGTAGAAAATAGGTAAATATTTAAAAATAAAATTATAATAATAACATTCATTTAAATGTCATGATACTATGTAATAGCGTTACTTTCTACTGCTAGTCAAATAGTATATGTACACAAACAGATTACCTCCTTATCTTAAAACTTTGTTTCGCGGTGGGAAAACTTGATATTTTTTTAGATCTCTGGTGGTTATTTCAGCCCAATTCACCTTAATTTAACAATATAGGTCTCACAAGTTGTGGTTTTTGAAATAAATTAAGAAGATAGCAGGCGCACTCTCAGAATATGCTTATGTAAGCTAGTGAAAATTAACCTGCTAATTGCATATGATTTTTCAGCAGGAGTATATATATTAACGCAACCATGCAGGGAAGCATAGGGTATTCGTTCCAATTACCCGATACGAAAATATCTACATTATTACAATATTAAACAATATTTAAAATAACGTGTCACTAAATGAAATAATGTTTAAGTCATTTGATGCAGTATGAATTAAGATCATCAAGATACATATTTATTTATACCAGATTTTCATATTATATTTTAGGCACTAAATTGGCAACCTACAAGGCACTATGCACTTAGCACAGCAATTTTAATGCTATAATAACTTTATATTTTAACGAAATTTATAATATGATTTATTTCAATATAAGAACATATTTTTAATATGTATTCTTCTTGAGCTTGTTCTACTCTGCATCTACGTAATAGAAAACTTGTACAATCTATTTTTTCTATATTTCTTCTCTACTATGAACTGACATGCCGTTATGTTCTATGGCATGCCGTTCATAACTTTATAGACTTAAATATCAAGCATGATCTTTATTAGCCCTCCCTGCTTGCTATCTCTGCGTTATATACAAATTTTATATTATATTTACATTTTACATAGCTCAACGCACTTTAATTTCTATTGTGATTACCTATGGAATGTTTCAAATAGATATTCAACACTAAAACCGATATATAACATGGATATTTTTATAAATATAACAGTCAGTGTGTATCTTCTACCACAGTGTCAGTTTTAGTTTTAAACACCTAACTCTTTCTTCAATCATTTTCTAACTAGTAGACGATTTTACTTCACATAAGTCTTTAAATTAAATGCATCCATCTCGGCGCACAATATAACACCCCGGGCGCGATACGTGTCGTAATGTCATCGTTCACTGTACACCACAATTATTTACAAGTCAGAGCCATCGGGCCATCTATGTAACACAAATCACTTTAACACACTAGTCCGAGCCGATTCATCGGAAGACTTGGCACGCACGAATGTTTATCACTTTGCAATTGATCCGTAAACGGTTTGCTTCGGTAGGTTTCAAATGTAAGTCTTTTTCACTTTCTGTAGCGTGCCACACTTGAGATCCTTGTCGAGTGACTCAGTGGAGTTGCGGAGGTCCAGGGTGCGCTCTTTGCCCAGCTCTAGGTGTAGGTTGTCCTGCTTTGCGAGCGGGCAGACGTTCGCCACCATGTTCACGTTTTTGGAACGAGGCGGCATGTAAGCTGAGTTGGCGTTTAGCGGCGTTTCCAGAGGGCTTAATCTGTAAAAAGAAAACTTCTGTAGCTACAGTTCCCATATTGTGTAAAAGTTTCTATTGACAGTTTAGTAATCGAAATAAGCGTAAAAACGTTTTAGGGTTCCGTACCAAAAATGGTAAAAAAATAACCCTTACGGTGCGACTTTATATATTTATTTAAACTTTATTGCACAATCAAAAATTGTACAAAAAAAGGACTTAATGCCAAAAGGCATTCTCTACCAGTCAACCATTGGGTTTAACAGAAACAGTGATATGGGTGCAGGGCCTGTTAACTGAGGAAATTGAAGAGTAATATAATTCAATTCACAGATATACTTATAATATATACGTACATAAACTTACATAAATATAGAATATATCTACATACATATTACTTTATGTACCTAGTGCAAAACATCATACCGAGAGCTAATCTTGACTTTGAGACTTTGTCTGTTGGTCTGTCCGACTATTACAGCGGCATATCTCAAAAACAACTTATGCTATCTATTTGAAATTTGGAATATTAATAAACATGGTCAGTCCACATGTATTGCAAAGGAAACATTTTAAAGTATATTTTTATTTTCTAAAAAACGACGTATAGTCTAGCTACTATGTCATGTAGGGTATCATATGAAAGGGCTTGATCTGTACATTTTTGGACAATTTTTTAATGTTTTTATTGTGATTAGATTTTGTTTTATTGAAAAAAGAGTCCGACTCGCACTTGGCCGGTTTTTTCATAAACAAGCGTCGGCTTACTATTTTACGCAAGTGCATAAGATAAATTTGTATTGTGTAGAGTTACATTACTTCTAGGCGAACATAATACCTATTATTTGACTGATTGCAGTGCAGGATATTTAAAAGTGAGTTGTCGATTACAAATGACTCAGTTCTGGAAACCATAAAAACTCGTCCGTAAACAAACTACCGTGAATTACTGCTATCAGATGGAACAGACTAACCAATTTATTATCTGTATATAACGCGATAGGCTATAATTACCTGTTTAAATGATTGTGTTGTTCATTGAAGGGTGAGGTATCGGTAAAAAATGGGTGTCGAAATCGCCGGGAGAAGAGGTACCCGATGACGAAGCCCACCATCAGGGTGACTAGACAGGAAGCCACAACGGCTGTCATCAGTGCTTGGGCGCTGTAGATGTTGCCGTCGGCAGCTGCCACTGTCAGCAAATCTGCATATAAATAAATACATTATTTAACAGGACTAATGGCTGTACTATTCCTGTTTGCTACTAAAAACAGGTTTTTGTTTTGCTTGTTGTAAAATGAAATTGTCAAATTTAATTTGCTTACCTGTTTCGTGCTTGTTAGATTTTTCTTCAGAAAGGACGTTCGTTTCCACAACTTCTATTACTATTTCATTTTGAATGTCATCAGTCTTTCGTGTGTCGGGTTCGGATAACACGGGCTTTTTAGTGCCCGGATTTCTATTACTATGTCGGTCGCCCGGTAAAAGGGCCGGTAGTTTATTACATATTTCAGTCTTTCCGTTTTCTACATTTTGTAGGAACCTCTCGGGGTTAGGAAATTGTCTGTTTCCGACCCAAGCGCATTGTTGTTGCTTCGAGTCCCAGGCACAGTGAGGATCCTGCAGCGCCACACATTCCCTGGAATGTAATAATATCTAATCAGTAAAGTACGAAAATAGGTGTGTCAGGTGACGTATCGTTTATGTCGCTTTGTTGTTCCAAGATTTAGATAAGATGATATATAAAAGTAATTATAAATGGTACTATACCTGCACGACTGCACGTTGCTGCAATGCGACAGTGACACGGCCTTAATGATGTCACCAGACGCTATAATTAATTTCTCTGTTGTAAGAGCCACGTGCATCTGCTTGATGGGCACGCCTTGAGGGAGAACTTGCACCTCGGAGATCACGGCTGTTCTTACGGGGTTTCTACTGTATTCATCAGTACTCGAGTCAAACACGCCTTCGTTTGCTGCAACATTGACTGCTTTTATAACTCTACCGTCGTCTGTCCCGACGTATATGACGTCGTATTTGTTGCCATTCATTGCTTGTACTTGAGGGTGCACAGCGATGGCTGAGAATCGATATTGTAAACTAACTCTTGTTAATATTGGCCTCTTGAGGAACGATGAAACTGCCTTGTCCATCAGCGGATGTGTTTTAATGAAATTGACTCCCGAGTCGGATAGAGTCCGACTGTCTTCCACGCAAGAGCCTGGTCTTGGCTCTGGGACTTTATCCTTTTCTAGAGGCAGCCAGTTAGAGTTCATGCTCTCTTGGCCTTTGAACGAACCTTCGAAAGCGTCCAAAATATCCCTCATAGCAAACGCACACACGGCTGAGCCTCCTATAGCATTCTGAGGGGTAGTGAATACTGCATATATGATATCATTTCTGCTACTGCCACTTCCATAAACCCCGTTAATTAACTCGGTCGTCGCCTCTGAAATTAACATTCGTAATTTATACTTCCGTCGTAAGTGTTATGTTCATTAAAGATAGGTTAGCGAGTTGTAAAAAAAAAACACTTACGAATTTCATCAAAGTAAAATGGATATTCTCCAAACATTGAACAGTTGAGGCGGGTCTTCATAAACGAGGTCCATCGGTCGCTAAATGTGTGCGGACCTCCTTTATCCTTTAGACACACTCTGGCTACCCTCGAATACACCGACTGCAACAAAATAATCAAATATAATTAAATTGGCTTACGACATTGAAAAACAACCGCCGTAATTTGACACATTAGTTAACTTAAGCGCCATGATTAAGGTTGAGTGTACCTCACATTACTCTTCTTCGCAGATGCTTCACTAAATGAGCAACGTAATTTAAGATCCGACGTAATAAGATATAGTTTCACGAGACTTACCTTGCCGCAGTTCATGTATTCGACCGCGGTTTCGCGATAAAAAAAATAGACGTGGCTCGTGGACGCGACTGCGCCGACGAACGAGGGATCGTTGAGCAAGCGCAGGTCGGAGCGCTCCGTGCGCACGGGCTCGCGGTAGATCAGTGGGTCGGTACCGGAGAAATCTGCCGCTGTCGCGGTGTACAGTTGACCGTCTGGAAAAAACGAATAATATACATCACTACAGAGGCCGAAGACAGGATACAATGGCGTGTATTGGGGTAGCCTTGTGTCGTGTCCGACAGTCGACCGCTACAGGCTGATGATAATAGTGTTGACAGAAACATACACTATGATGTAGCAAAAATTCATTGTTAGTGGTAGGTTCTGAATTTGGTAAGACTATTAAGCTTTCGAAAGAGGGTTTCTTGGACGATGTTGCCGCGTGCGTTTAAAAAAAATACCATCATAAACAAAATACGTCATCGTGCTTTCTGCATCGGTAACACTTTTAAAATCTTACTCCTTAGGGAGTGGTGCAAGAAATAAAAAAACGTTTTTAAAGTCTTCTGTTGCTAGATCTTGTTACGAGCTGTATTACCACACTAAATTTATTTAATGTGTATGACATAATTCTACATTATCTTCATAACTTAAGTCGCCGTGTAAATACACACTTAAGCTGATAAATGCTAAAGACAGTATCCCGCTTACGTTGTGTCGTAAAAATAGTGAAAGTAAGTAGGTTAGACATTCAGCAGTTTCAATGTTTTATGCAAATTTCAGCGAAGTCCATTAACGGATAGGTAAGAGTTAAATAAGGAATCGTGTGCCTAATTATGCGGTTTCTACATCCCATTCGTGTCTGTACATTACTCGAACTTGCTGTCATTAAGTTTAATAGTAATTTGAATTGTGGTTTTGAACACAGCACGCAGCTCGTTTTACTACTTATTATAGATAGAGTACATTTGCAGATCATCACTAGCATTTCAGAATATAACGGCACCAAATGTGGGTTGGTTAGGATTAACTGTAAAGGCTATAAATTGATTCATATCGCGGCGTCGCGTCGTGTTCGGTGCAACCCCTCGCTGGGTGGCGTGCCGTTTTCGTGCCTACTCCGTGGAACATCATTGCTATGTGTGATCACGCCGCAGTCAGGAAACTGTTCGAATCATAAAGGTTAAGCTCATCATTGGCATTTAAGAGGTAATTGGAATGGATTTTAGTGCTTACCGGCAAATATGGCGGTCGAATTGTGCTGGGGGTCGTAGGGGCAGCGGCCGGTGCCGTCGAATTCTTCCAGATGTTGGTTTGGAGGGTGCCTTGCGTACCGCCTGCAGAGCGGCTTGAACGCGTTGGTCCCGCAGACCAGTAGCCGCCCGTGAGACCGAGCTGCCACACGCGGGTAGTTTTGGCATTCGTCTAATGATTTCCCTTTCAACTGGCATAGTTCCGTATGGGCATCCGTCGAATTCCATTCTAGGCGCTGTGGACAAATAATCAACGTTAATATCGTAATCTTATTGCGAAACATACGGGTATTTGTAATGAATGAAAATTATAGTAAGTACAGTACGGCCGAATATCAATAAGACTTGATTAAATAATCAATACATGTTCCGTTTTGGCTCATTTACACAATTTGTAAAGAGCGTGGGCTCGTTTCGTAACAGCTAGTTGTAAAGAGACAGCAGCTTATTGTGTCGCGAGCAAATAAATGTCAGCTGCTTGTTCGTCTCGACCCCTTTTTTTGGTCAACACTGAGTCACTAATAATATCAAGTTAAGGGTTATAAATAAACACGCTGCTCCTTAGATATTCCTGTTATTTGGTTTCTGTTTAAAGCATGAAAATAGCTAACGGCACGTGGGCAGTTAGTTTCGTATTAATAATTTTCAGAGACAAGGTATCTTTCTTTTCTTTTTGCTAGTTACAAGGTATTGCACTTTACTTCGAGAATTCTAGTTGTGCATGTGATACTACTTAGGAGCCCCGTTACCTCGGCGTTGTATCTACCTGGATACTAAGTATAGGTTTAAATTAGCGGGACCTAGTTACTATGGAGTGCTAAACTCATGTTCCGATGTTCATTTTATACGGATAACCACCTCAAATGGTTCAATTCAAAATATTGCAGTCACAATCACAAGTCTACAAAAAGTTTAGTAGGTAGTCTCGGCTATTAGTATTCGGGGATCGAGTGAACGTACGGACACCACCGCATTATTATACGTGCATTATTCAACACTAAGGCCAGATTTAATATGTGACGTGTAACTTAAAAGTGTTTTTCAAGGTTTCGGATTTACACATAAGAACATTAGGGACATGGGTTTGAAGCCGGATTAAAATGGTGTTTAACTCGAAGTTACCTATTTACAAAGTCTTATAAACTCGAAATCAGATCCCATACTTTGTAGTAACATTTATGTGCCAGTTACAAAGGAGCTCGAGAATGAATTAATAGAATATTAATTTCAGCGATCGAATTTTGCAGCGCTAAAGCAATATCGGAGGAAGATGGCAGCGTGCCAAACACCCTCGAGCCGCCCTACGTCCGTTGGCGTCGTATTTTTGTTTCATGCGCACATTGTGATGCCATTAATCGTTGCCCGCTTGAATTATGAATTGCCAAGCTGCGCTCTCGGTTATCTATTATCAGTCATCCCCTAGCATGTTTCGGACAACGTCATTTGGGCTCGTAGTTGGCAATGATCTTTTTAATGATATATCGTTTTCAGGAGCTTTATTAACATTGCGTTTGCGAATGTTATTTTTTTCATGTCGCCCGGAATTCCAATTTAGAGATTTCATAGGTATGTCACGCTAAAAATTTTGAAGAAAACAAATGCGAAATGTCATCAAGTGACAGGCCACTTTAAATGATGAAGTACATTATTTGCACTGCAGCTTGGAATAATTTGCAAGTACCTATATATGCAACTTGTTACTCGGAAAGTTCCCGCAAGAAACTACTGCAAGCCGGTAAGAATCGTATAATTTATACAAGTTTTGCTGGCGGAAGCCGTTGCCCGGGTGCCGGATACCCTTCAAAGAGAATTTTAAAGACTGTTGTTTCAAAGCGAAATTTTTATTAAAGTAAATAATCTTACACGATTTACAAAATAAACAGTGCGCCGAGTGAAATGGGTCGTAACTAAGAATAAACAGAGAGTGCAGCGGAAAGCAGCGGGGAACTGTTGTAAAGTTGTTTGCGCAAGATTAGATACATAAACCTGTACTAGTGCGCGATATGCGGCTTTCGGCTGCGCCGGCACTCGGCGGGTCGGCGACCGGCTCCGCAAAAAAACCGGCTAAGTGCGAATCGGTCCCGCACGGTTCCATGTTTAAGAAAATAAATCTTGTACATACATACATACTGTATTTAAAAAAGTTTGAAAGACTCAAAACATAAAGGCGACAGAGAAAAAGTGTAGAACACGTATTAACAAAAACAGTATTCTTCAAACAATTGCATAAAATAAACATATTGAGTGAGGTTCTCTCAAATCTTTTGAAGTAGTTTAACCTTTTGAGCGCCAAGCAGCTAAGTAATACGACGTGACCCAGACGCCACAGCAATAAAAGAAAAGTGTTTTCAGAACCAGGTATCGATATTATATTCGGAGTTTTTGAACCATGTTTGATCGCCATATGACGTCGTCACTGGCGTCAGTGGACGAACCTTCGACATCGTGATTTGCCGTCTTAGACGCTCAAAGGGTTTTTATTTATTTAGTACCTAGTCACATCACTTTGTTACAGAACCCTAAAAGCTCTTATCTATCAAGACTTGGCAAATGTCGAATTGCCGAGCTACCGTTTAGCAACATTATTCTGGTTGTTGTCTACTTCAAAACCAGAAGCGATAAGCCTCGCGTCTCGGCCTTGTGCTATTTTTTTACAGACTACGTTGGTGTTAAGGAGATTGCCGAAACGTTAGTTGAAATACTAACCTCAATATCCTCCAGATGTATTTTATACCGATTTTTACACAAACGGTTTTATAGAACTAAAATGCATTTTACCGTATCAGGTCGACACATTTAAGCGCTTACCTAAAGAATAGCAGTTCTCGAAAGAATATCCTTTAACATGCAACTGTATAATGAATAAACATTACCTGATCTAAATTCTCTGACAAGTCGTAGAGGCTGAGGTTGTAGACAGTGTTTCTGGAAGGAAATTGGCTAAATTAGTGACGACAATTAAATATGCAAGCCGCAACAAGGTGCGTTTCGAGCACTCGCGGATTATACCGCGGAGAGACGCGGTGCACACCTGCCCAAACACAACTTAACATTCTCCCCCTGGCATCTTTTATGGTAATAAGGCTATTCAATGCTAATTCCGTTTTACTAGGTAATCATCACGTTTAGAGCTGGAATAAATAAGAAGCTTTCGGCTACAAGCAGGAAAAAAGAATTTTATATCGGACCACTTGATAATAAGGTGGTTACCGTTGTCATCATTAGCGCGTTGCAGATTTTGACCTCATGTGAAGGAGGATTAGAGTATTTTGAGGTACTTTACTGATCACATAGCACATATGGGTGAGGTCCAAAAAGTTGGACACGTTAAATAATTATCTATGAAAGTTTCCGTTGTGCGACGAATAATTAACCAACCATACAACTGTATTGATTATTCGTCGCACGACGGAACATTTCATTTTCATCGAGTTTGTATGGTTAACTAAGGCTAACGGTGGTCCAAGTTTTTGAACCTGACCCACATTACATACATTACAGGGACACCGCCACTTAAAGAGGATGCATATCGTCCTAGTTCTTAAGCCAATATTTGGCAATGCAAACTTTTATATGATTACTTCTGTATGATTAGAGCTCTATCTAATAGGTAAAAGCTTCCGAATCCAAACTTAATTCACCGGGAAATTAATTAGCCTAATTTGTGTGAATTTACATTAAATTTGTAGGTATCAAATAATTTATAGGTTACCTGCCACCGACAATAATGGAGAAATCATCCTTATCTAAAACACGGAAGTGGTCTGGCGCTGTCGCATCGCCGACGAACTGTTCTGAAGTTTCATCGCCTGTAACAAATCGATAATAACTTAGTTTATACCGAGTCATTGACTTAATGGAGTTACGATTTAGTATGAAATTAATATTCGTCGTACTACGGATAAGCTAGTAGAGGAATGAGCGAGCATGACCTGCGATTTGTGGCCTCGCATTACCCTACCGCCACATTACGCTGTCAGTTAGGTTTAGTGACAGCTTTCCCTTCCCCTAGCTGCTTTATGCGTACATGTTCTGACACTGATCGAATTTACGCTATACCACAGCTTAGACTATTCATTTCCAATGCAGAATAATAGTATGCTTTGTTCTTCAATGGGGAACTCTCTACTGTATTTATACAGGTTCGAAAACACCACATTATCACAATAAAATTTAAATCCACAATAAAAGTATTTTTTAACCGACTCCCAAAAAGGTGGTTGTCAATTCGGTTGTATTTTTATATTTTATCTATGTTTTATACATAACACCTAAGTAAACAGACTTGAAAACAACAAAGCCATACGATAATAATAATAATCTAGGTTTTTTAAATGTTATGTTACCTCAGAACTGCGTCAATTATAAACCAATTTAATTTTAGTGAATATGATGATGGTATTTATGAGGAATTGAAGGAACTCCTCAAATATTGTAGGCATATATATGACGATTTTGGTATTTTAAGAGACATAATAAGCATTTGCATTCAAAAAGTGTAAATTTGTGAAGTGGAACTGATGGAGAAGACCGCATGAAGGTCACTGGAACTCCTCGACGATAAGTGACTTACGGGTGACGACGAGATATATCTCTATTAAATTAGCCAAGCTTCTTCATAGTAGCAAATTGAAATGGTCCTGAGAATTGATTATAGAGCCGGAAGGTAGGCACCGCCGGATCTCTTTAATAAAATAAAATATCCTAGCCGTCTTTGGGCTTCTTTGAGTCGACACGATATGAACTTTTAAGTAACGGTTAGCTAAAAAATGTAAAATAAATTAACTTTTAACCAAAAAATAAAACCGAATATAAAAAAAACACGAAAAAGTAAAACAATAATTGCCTAATTCAGTTTCTTCAATTTACTTGCAAGTAACCTTTTTTGTACTCAATCTATACAGTATATACAATTAATGTTATCTTGGCGTCGGTGCCACATCTAAAGAATGTGTAAAATATTGAAAATTGATGATTTTAGTAAGTGGTTGTAAGTAAATTGAAGAAACAAAATTATGTAGCATACTTTATGTTTTTTTTTGGAGCCAGTTTTATTTTTTGTTAATAACAGTACAGCTTTACTGCCCGCTATTAACGAATGACGTCATAGCTTATGGACATTTTGCTGAGGTTGAGGTGTTTTGCCGCTAGGCAGACATTGCTTGACAAAAGCTTTGGTTTCCTAGGATAGCGGTGCCGCCATATAGCGGCCGTCTCCATTCCACACTTCGTACTGGTAAGAAGTCTGTACGAAGTATGGAGATGGCCGCTATGTGACGACACCGCTGCCCTAGGAAACCCGAGCTTTTAGACTGTCATTTCTGACGTTTCTAATATTCTCCATATGAGAAACTGCTGAATTAATTGAAATTATAAAAAAAATGGACGCAAGTTTTCAATTGTTTACAGGAGAGCATAAATGCGTCGACGCATTCAATAAGTAATTCAATCTACTGTATGGTACTACATATTTAAGCAATCCATAGATTCTTAACAGGATTCCGTTGCAAAATTTGTAGGTATTAGCAGTTTTTAGCAAGACCCAATATCTATTGGGATCAAACGAACAATGCATTCATTGTAAAGCGATCAACAACAATGAGAGTTTACGATTTCATAACCATTGGTTGGGAAATTCTCACGTATCAGTATGACACGCTTTGTTGGGTCCTTGCACCTGTGTAATTGTGAATTATAAATTCGATAGCGTGATCAGATAAATGCCTGTAACTGACGGTTATTAATGACGTTAGTTTTACAAATGGGGGGTTGAAATGGCTTCTGAGGAACGAACTAATTCATTGTTCACCAGATGGCTACATCCCTAGGGATTAAAAACCCTTACCCATATTTATAAATGTGATAGTATATTTCTTAATTTGTGCTTTTATAATAGACCACGGATTAACTTGATTTTTCCATATAAATATAGTAAACACTAGCTGTTGCCCCCGACTTCGTTCGAGTAGCGATGCAATCTATAGCCTATGTTTAGTCTGATTACTAAACAGTTTATAAACTAGTACGGGGAACAGTAGACGCTTACTCTCGCTTATTACATTACTGATTTGTGCCGTGCCTAACACCAACTGTTATATTTAATAAGTTACTACCGATACCAAATGTAAGTAGTTATAACCTTTTACGATACTCAATAAAGTTATTTCATTATTTATTATTATAAACAACATTACTGGAAAATTTAGTTGAGATCCGTTCAGTAGTATTTAAAATTAAAAGGAACGTACGTACATACCTACATACATACATCGGCACAAACTTTCACGTTTATAATATTACATGAAGATGCCCGTAATTTCATCAGAAGAGAAGAAAAAAAATATAACCCTCTTTTGTTCTTGAGTGTATGAGTGTAGTCGGGTAAAAAGTATCCAATATTAACCATTTGTAGATATCCAGCTACCCGTGTACCAAAAATAGTAGGAATCCGTTAAGTAGATTTGTCGTGATGAAGCCACAACGACCATATAAAAAAAATATTATACGTATAAAAAAAACGATTCAGTGACCTCCAATGGTCCGTTACATATATATTTCTAAATATCTTCATTGTAGACATTTAATTTTTACAACTTTATAATAATTGATAGCAGACATAGATGTGCGCTGGAGAGTGAGATTGGCAGGTTCTTTCTTGGGGTACTGCACGTTTTATGCTGCTGTTGTTATAGCTGCGGTATTACGCAGTAATATATTCGCTGAGAATTTAAAAGGTCTACCTTCCTAACTGTTCAACAACGGTTCAAACCCTGCGACAGAAGAATAGACCCGGTAAAGCCTCACTTGCCCAGTTTTTAGGGTTCCGTAGCCAAAATGGCAAAAACGGAATCCTTATAGTTTCGTCATGTCCGTCCGTCGGTTCGTCCGTCCGTATGTCACATGCATTTTACTCAAAAACTACATGCAATTCGGGTTATGGGAGTCTTGCATAAGCCGCTACCTAGTTTGATAATAACAAAAAAATATATTTTTTTATAAATATATTTCTCTATGTATGTAACCGAAACTGTTTTTTTCAGCTAATGTCTAAGTGTAGCACATATTTCGACAGTTCTTTTAAAAATAATTTGAGGATTCTAAAAAAAGAATAGATTTAGTGAATAATTTTGGAAGTAATCGTTCCGAAAGTAGCATAAATTGTGTCCCACCCCCCTCTATTTACTTAACAGAATGTCTAAAAAAAAATAAAAAAAACGATATAGCTTAATAAATAATTTCAATGAAAATTGTTTTCAACATGATCAGATATACCATTTTTGAGTTATTGCCAAAAATCTGCGTTTCTCAGTAAAAGGACGTAAGTGCTGTGTAGATACGCTTTTTTTGCTACTGCACTTTTTCACATTGTATTTTTATCATCTGTAATGCATTTTTTTGTATGAAAGGCTGCGGAACCCTACACTGAGCATCGTCCGAAATGCTCTTGGCCGGTTTTTAGGGTTCCGTACCAAAAATGGTAAAAAAGGAACCCTTATGGTGCGACTATGTCTGTCTGTCTGTCGCCATATCTCAAAAACTACTTATGCTATCGGTTTGAAATTTGGAATGTTTATAAACATGGTCAGCCCACATGTATTGCAAAGGAAACATTTTAAAATATATTTTTATTTTCTAAAAAACGACGTATATGAGGGGAGAATTTTTTTTAAGTCTAGCTCCTAGGTCAAGTAGGGTATTTTTTTTATTATTGTGAGTAGATTTTGTTTTATTAAGGAAAATGTGAAAGAAAAACACCATCCCTCCGCCCCTTTATCTCCGAAGTTTACCAAACGAAGAATCTGGAATCTTCTGTTATTATGTAATTTAATATGAATATTACTCGAAAATTATAACCATACAGCTATCTGTCTTACTTTTTTTTAATCACCAAAAATCATTTTTGAATAACCTGGTTGCCTCATTTGTATGTGACGCCTTAGATACCATAGGCAAACTTAACTCAAGCGGCAAGTTAAGTCGGAATAAGTGAAAGTTTGTACGGAACCCTCAGTGCGCGAGTCAAACTCGCACCTGAGCGGTTTTTTTGTTTGTAGACGCCAACGGTGCTTGCGCTGAGGCTCGTATTAGATGGTTTGCTCCTACTCGCCAAGAGATGGCGCTATTGATATACTCACCATATTTGATGTGTATACGCGCGTTGGCATCGGGCATCCACGCCTGCGCCGTAGACGCTAACAGTACCAACACCGCTCTCGCGACGGCCATGTTGACGAGAGCTTATCTCGTCCTTTCTACGCACGCCATCTTCTACCGCTGCTTGTGCGCCCTGGAACAAGCAAACAATTATCTTTATTAAATAATCCTTGTCCTTACTTCCTTACTATATTATAAACGTAAAAGTATGTATGTACGTTCCACTTAATCTCAAAAACTACTGGACGAATTCTTATGAAACTTTCCAGTTATGTACCTTATATATGAGAATAGGAGATAGGCTACAATTTATGTCAAATTTCAACCTTTTAGGGACGAAAAAAGGGATGAAACTTTGTAGGCTATAAATTCCATCTCTACGCGGACGAAGTCGTGGGCAACAGCTAGTTCTATTATAAATACAAATAACTACTTTATTCATTTGTCTACCTTCTACAGAAACGGATCAACAAATCGTCATTATATTTTTTTCATAGATAAAATAGGCATGGAATATGAGCTGAAGAAACACGCTCCTTATTTACAAGCTTTTATTTAACTTACTACGTATAATTGTTCGGGTGGATTCTTGAGTTAATTTTGACCTTCTTTCCGGTTTCCGATTGAGCTAAAATTTTAAATACTTATGACCTTGACTTGAATATTTATTACTTATTATGTAAGATCGGTAACAATGCAATAGTGTGATACCATCGATCTGACCTAATGATAGAGCAGGAAGCGTTGCAAAATAATTGACAACGTGGATGGCGCGTGGGTCAAGCCTCAGCAAAAACCAATTAACGAAATCATATCAAAAGTACAGTTCCATAATAACTTGTATTGATGTTTTTTGTTTATATTTAATCGAGCAGGGGGAGCAATTTTGAACGTTCGTGTACTCATGAACGTTCAAAATTCAAATGACCTATTACTCGTATAGCTGTTTTCGTCAAAATATCTTCAATTTGTTTTGTTTAATTTCTATAAATTTATAATTGTTAATTTTACAAAATGTGTGACTATCTAAACCAACTAAATTAATTAAATATTCCGACGAAACAGAGTCGTCTCTTCGAGCTTTAAACTACTTTTTGTGGCATAAATATGTTCCTTAGTCATAAACGAAAAAACAAGAATACAAGTTTTGGAAATGAGTTCGATTAAAAGTCGACAGTTAGACGCGACGGGGTTCTTAATGTTATAATAAAGTATCGAAATATCGGAGTTACTGCTAAACGATTTCGTTGCAAAATGAGATCAACATCTGAAGGTAAAATCTGTTCATTAGTTGCTGAAATTAAACTGACTAAATAGTTGAGCACAAGCGGACTGTGATTTATAATCTCGGTATGAGATTGTGATTTCTCAACATGCGTGGTATATGTATTAAGTACTGTAGGTAGCTCTATATTCGTGGGACACCGGAAATTTAACCAGTTAATCATAACACACCTTAAAAAGAAACTACTTAAAGCAAAATAATTACGCGACCTCGCTGTTAATTATCTCATTTGCAACTTCAAAGCATATACAACCTACGTACTGTAGTACTATTTATTTTATCAGCGTTAAGATAAGGGTTTAATCACTATCGCTGTCCTTGGAAACATGTTTTTAATGAGTGTCCAAGCATGTTTCTCACACTATTTTAAGCTTTTTTAACGTCAATATGGAAATCGAGTGAATAAGAAAAAATAAATGACGATAATAACGTAGTGGATGTCGCACGCAACTCTGAGAGCTGGCGGCGGTCTCACGGTGCGGGATGCAACGCACGCAGGAGGTATGCATCCTCCCGTTTGTCAGGATTCGCATTCTACTTTTTTCGTATTTAACTATTCTCGTCCATGCTAACCTGTCTCGTGATTGTGAGAAGCAAAACTCGATTGTCTGGCAGCTCGGCCGTGATCGGTTCGTTCGCTTTGTTATAGTTCTCGTTTTTAGGGTTTTAATCTATCTTTTATGTTTCGATACTGTTTATTGCTATTCACTTTTTGTAGTCCGTTTTTTTATTGAAGGTAGTAATTGTATATTTTTTTATATTAGTAGAAAGTAAAACGTTTACCAATGGATCCACGGTTTCAGTCTTAGATTTGTGTTTGTATTGATACTTAATAACTTCGAATTTCAGATTAAGATACCTAGGTATTTCGATTAGGAACGATTTATCAGCAGATAAAGAAACTCGGTGGCTATACGCGTAGAATACATAGACAATTTGACTTAGTTATTTTTCAACACAACCATTTCAAGCCGATAGTACCGAATGTAACGACTTATTTAGAATTAAAATGTTTAAATGCCAGTCATGGGGGTTATGAGTGCGCTTTCATTTAAAGTTCACATCACGTGTATCGTTAATGGTTAGAGGGAGAAGAGAGATCGAGTACGTGTCGAGTGATTCTTACGGGTAAAATATGTAAACTAAATAAAGCTTTAGACAGAGAAAGAAACAAAACGTTTTTCATGCTGCATTCACTTAACATTTGCTTAAACAATTGTGAATAGCTTTGTAACTAAAAGGGTTGTGATTTTCAATAACAGAAGGCGTCACTCAGCGCACAGATGTGGCTCAAAGGATCGGGTGGGGTAGTGCAGCGCAAGGCGCAGCGGCGATGCAGTGCAATAACGTTGGGCTCCACTCGCTCTTGTACCGCGATTGTTGCATTGCCTTGCTGTAAAACGCTTAACAGAACATCGGTGCACCTCGTTAGCGCAAATACTGCTGCCGATTCGATATATTGCATCTGCGAACCTACAATTTATCGGCGCTGGATCTGGCGGCACAATTACTGTGCTAAACAAACGAGCGGTTATCGAGCGGAAGGTAATAGCGTCGTTACTCTAATAAATTATGTTACGGAGCAATATTTTGCATCATCGACACTGGTTATAAGCTCAACATTGCAATCGGCGCACTGAAACGTAATTAAGTTCGTGTTAGAACGAACTTAAATTGAAGCAAACATCTGCTACAGACTGAAATAGCAAAAGTAATAAATATGATGTCGCGCACTAACTTCGAATACGAAATAAGAAACATATAAAAATGCAAAGGAGGAATTCGAATGAATATTTTATGGGAAGGGCTGGTTTAGTAACTACTAATGGCAGATATCGTGTACGACAGGTTTTATTTATCAACTTGCTCAGTTTAGTGCTTCGGGTTTTATTGGATGGAAACTTGAGCCTCGGTGTAAGGAAATTGACTTCTGGGCAGTAAAATTTACATGTCTATGTACGGTATAAACAAGATACGTCTGCAATTACGCAGACGCGGTTGACATTTGAGCTTGTGGCGCGGCCGTGGCGACGGTCCCACGCGATCGACACGGGAAGCTGCGGTTCTTTCTTTACCGACCACAATAAATAATTCTCACTGCCGTAGCCGAGGGGATAACCTATAAGTACCGCGCTAAGACGATAAACGACAGTTTGTCGCCATTTTTACATATCAGCATACAATTTATTGCCGCTTCTGGCGCTGTCACGCGTGAATTGTGTGTTACAGTAAATCTGGTGTCTGCTTAAATAACGTAAAAGGATAGAGGATAGCTACGTGACGTGATTGTCGAATGAGAAGGTTTTACACAATTTGTCATGAATCCTTCAAATGCGTCTAACCTTTGAATTGTGAAAGGTGTTATAAAATTGGAGAATTAAAAATCATTTCTTTAAATTTAGCCATTGTTTATACAACCTAACAATGATGATAAGGTAAATGTCCATATGTTTGATAACTTAATTTCAATAATTGAAATTGATACATTAATACTCTTCCATTGCTAAGAACTAAGGTTAAAGGTGCCGGACTAATGGAACATAGTAAATAATGATGCAAACGAATACGCATATTCGTATTCGTCAACCTCTCACTCACCTTCTGCGGATACTTTGGTTTTCTGGCGTGAAGATATTTTAAGCTGATAAAAACTGGCCAAGAAGAATTTTTTTTTTCAAAGCCTAAAAAAATATTTTCGAACGCTGGGGATTTACATAGTTATGTACGAACGGAAAAAACATATCGCTTAACGCCTGAGAAGCTAAGAGAGTTGTTCTTTTATAACAAAAAAATTGCCAGTGGTAAATTTTCATTATTTAATCGCTCAGTAAAAGAGAACAGTGATGTATTATTTATTGTAACTGGTATTTGCCGAATACCTAGTAGGTTTTAGGTTTGGTGTTCATATTCGTGAAAGTTGTATTCGTTGCATCTATTGTCAAGCACTGGGATTTTTCTTATAATCCACTTTGGAAAATGTAAGTCTTACCGACTTAGGGTTCGGTTGGTTGGGATTCCCTTGAAACTTTAGTATATACCTATATGAATTTTAAGATTGAGTGAGTGCTGAATTGAAACTGATGATTTATCTCCATATACATTTGAAATATAGGTACACATACCAACTGGTATCACGGTTCGAAAGGCTTAGTGAGTTAATCAGTCTTGTCTTGTTGTTTGTTTATAAATCCATTAATAAAACTCGGGTTATCGCAGTTATCGGCCGCCTCAATAGCTGCGATTGCGCTATTCTACTTGTGAGACCTCAATGATATTTGAGTTGGCCGCAATGGTGATAAATGTATTAATGGTGATTAAGAGGACACGGACGACGAGCTGCCTATTATTATCTTTATAAACCTATTAAATATTGATCAGCATAAATAATATATGCATTGTTAACATCCGTCACTGGCATGTTGGTATGAGTTTAATTGAAATTATTAGTAAAACTAGGTATGTATATTTGTGTAAATAGTTAGGGACAAAGCGTTGATAAAAGCGGGAATGCTGTAACCACCAGTAGGTAGTTTTCTTTGCCCGTAAGAGGTTTGCCCGTTGTGTAACTTGTTGATCGTTGATTTGGTTGTTCTGAAACCGCAGTTAATTTTCTAAATTACCTACGATTGATTTTCCAAGCTACATTCGGGCAGAGCTAAATTTTACTTACCGAAAAAGGTAGATCTTAAATTTTTAATAATCTCTTCAACATTTCTAAACGCTATTATTCAACTATTTATTTGATTCCTGTTTATATATGGCTGGTTTATTTCTATACAGTACCTACAGGCGTTCGATTTCTCAGAATAAGACTTAAAACTGCTAAATCCACGAGTACAATAAAGTGGGTACCTATGGGTATCAATACAAATATACAAAAGGAGCTGTTTGAATAAATTAAAGCAACTTTTTTTTTCGTATCTTTTTGGAAAGAGGAGTACTTATTACAGGTATCCATTCTTAAAGCAAATAACAGTTTATAACGATTCAATTGTTTAAATGCTATAAGCTAACGAAGTCGAATGGTGGAGAACGTATCTGCTACGATGTTTCTAATTTTAAAGCCAACCAAAACGAACATCTTTTAATTTAACGTTGCATTGGGTGCAGTCGTATCAAACAACAGTTGGTGTAAAAAAGAAGATTACTCCTAATTCCCGCAAGAGGTCCCGCCTTTAAAAATCTCATCGACCTCTGGGGTCGCCCTCAGTAAACTAGAGTTCAATTTCAATTTAACTGGCGTGGCGCCTGACGCATCTTGCATTTAAATAGGTAGGTATACTTGCTATAGTTGATTATCTTTTGTGTGACTCATTTACAATTACCCAGGATGTTGATAATGTCATTTTCATTCATTCATTACGCCTTTACGAGCGTAATTTAGGAATTCGGGCTCTAATTGTTATGCTGTTTATAAATATCTTCTGGAACGAATTTAGAAATGAGTAAAGAAGGAAATATGGACATTATGTTCGCCATATCTCGAATTCTCTTTGCATTGTAAACAATAAAACGAATAGATAAATGATGTTTGGTTTAGATATGGAAGAAAGCACTTAACGTTAGCTACCATGTCAGCCGGCTTTCTTATTTAATAACATGCAAACAATAGATCAGTTATCGTTTTTGTTTGAATAAGGTAAATTCATGGTAAGTAAGTAAGTTGACTGACTCAACTGTTAAAAAAGATCCTAATGCAATAAGGTTTATATATACAATAATTTGATTCAAGAAATATAGGCAACACTTTAATAAAGCTAATGTCGAGGAATTACAATAGGTACATAGTTTATAATTCAAGCGACTTCGGTTCCCCAACTCCGTTACCAAATTGAATACAAAAGCTTAACGAGTGACTCTACATTTATCTTTATTGTAGTGAAGTTCAACTCAATATGCCTCGTAGAGTCGACGACTCTTTCGTGGAAAGGGCACGCCAAGAGAGTGTCAACAATGTGCGCTCTCTCCTTCGCTCCCCGTGCCTCTACGCCAACTACGGGACTAGGGGTTTTGTTTGTTTGCGGCGACCGAACGCCCCCACAAGCCCACACCGCTTTGAGCCCATGCTTCCATGCTTGTGTCTACACATACAGAACATAGGTAGAGGTACTCGTGACAAATTTTTGCTCCATAGAGAACTGACGACTCACCGAGTTGAAGGAATCACTGCTTTAAATCCAATTTAGATCCGTTCTGACCCGATGGTCATCGCATCACAATCATCTGGAGAGCAAAATCCGAGAACACATAATTTTGTCACTCATTACCAGACGTAGTCTGGCCACTGAACACGATTAAATCACAAAAGCAGCCTACGTGTCACTTAAGATCACAGTTGTAACCGGTTATGAAGTGGGAGAGTGTAGCATAAACTTGGATGCAGTCGAGCTTAAGGCGAAGCGCGGGCGTCGGTCAGGCGAGCAGAGTAACGTGGCCTCACTCGCGCGGCGCACTCGGTACTGGCGCGGGCGGCGCGGCGAAGGTAAGGCGCCCCACCAACTGGAACCCGAACTTGCCCGACACCCCGGCAGCAGGCTTGCTTGCCTCTTTTTCTAACATGCGCGTGCGCCGATGCTACGTTCACCTCGACACTAGAAGCGTTCAAAGTTCTATTTTATTTTGTTTTGTTTATTGACGCTTCTAAATGAGGGGCCATAAAATAGAAACGTACCTCGCGGAGTAAAAAATTAGGAGGGCAATATTTGGGGTTGGGTTCTCTATCTGCTAGTGTTCATACTTTCTACTCGTTTTGTTAAATCGTTTTCAATAATCATAATGCGGCACCGAAGACGACGGTTGCGTATTAACCGGAGGAATTTCTAACAACATTAGACGCCACTAAAACACGCTATGGACTTTGATAGTAATGTAATGATACTAATGGAGATAGTCATAAAGAAGGAACGTTATTGTTTTAATTAACTCGGAGTATAATCCCGGAGCTACCGGCCAGGCAGCATTAGTAAGAAATATCAGTAGTATTAAAATAAATGCCACTAGTCCGACAGATGTGGCACACTCGCTCCCCTTGCTCTATAACCCTCGTGGCGCAGGTAGACGATGTCGGGCCAATGATCGACGAAAATCTTTAAATAAATATATGCCAGCCAGAGGCAAAAATAATCTAAGTATTAACAAAAAGATACAACTGCTAAATTTGAAAATCATCATTTTGATAGCATAATGGCATATGCGTAATAGCAGGTGTGTAAAAATAAGTTTCAATTATTGTTTATACACAAGTAACAATACTACGTTATTTTAATTTTATCGCTCTGAGTCAAAATAATATTTGAACAAGTAACTTAGGCCACTACCTACTGAAGTTAAATAATGTATAATTATTGTCTGTTATAAAAACTACACAAAATATTGAGTCTTCTGGGTAGAGTCGGTCGACTAAATCTTCTGTAAATTATTTATAAATCTAACACTTAAGCAACCTTAATGGCAGTTGACAGTAACTAATAGCGTTTGCATGATATTTATATGAGCTCATAAGGTGCCTAATTATGATAGGTTTGCGTTGTGAAATAATTATCTCCAACTTTCTAGTCCGTTCAGTGGAGGTGCTGTGGAAGGACATCTTGTTAACTGGAAGATGGATACCATTAAATTACTACTAGAAACACGTTACACCTTATTACTATTTACCCGTCAGTGTCGACTTGATGGTAGAATATATTTAACCGTTTTTAAATGTTAAATGATTGTGGTTGAACCCGAAACGCGACGCACCATTAATAGTTTCTACCTGGCTTCTAAGGGAATTTATGTACGTGTCAGGTGCTAGATGGTGTGACTACCTGCTCTAATACTATTGTGTCTTCTCTTGAGAGTGACGTTTTCTATGAATTTTGGTTAAGTTTCTTTTGAAATGATTCATTCGATTGTAATTTTGTCAAAATTGTGTTAACTTTGTATGGAAAGGGAAATAATTCAATAAAAAAAAACATTTTAATATGAAACGCCCACGTGAAAAAGAAAGTTACGCTGATATTGGAATCGTATAGAAAACTACTGGAGTATAACGAAGTTATTGTTGCAGCTCCGGCGTGTGTTCGTATTACCTAATGCCTATGTTATATACGTATTACATTATTAACGTGACAAGAGAGAGTTTGTATCATCGCAGCGATATCCACGCGCTCAGTAGGTGGTCCGATACACTTTACCTAATTAAACCACCTCTTGACATCAATAGTAGGTATACAATGTATGCTAGTTATGCCACTAACAATGCTTAACTAACTTACGTTACAATAGAGATGTCTCATTCTGTGTCGAACTGTATTTATCTTTCGTTCGTGCCATTTGTCAGTTCCAGACATGTGCAAGAGCAAAAACATCCCTTATTTAGATACACAAACAAATATGTTTTGTTTAGATTAATGGATCACACTATTGTCTATTTTCTGCGAGTACCTAGCAGGAGGTATGCCACCAATAAATTTTAATGCTTTTAGAAATTGTGGTATCTAAGGATACACTTAGCTATCGCCACAGATTATATAATAGTTCTATCGCTGTGTTCGCTGAACACTATTTATTCAGATTGTGATTTTTGAAGAAGTTACTACAATGTATGTTGCATATCTGATCTGAACTAACTCAAAGTTCCAACTTCTTCATTTTAATATTGGACTAAAAAAAAAATACAAATTTCTGGCTTGAGTTTTAAAACTGTAGTCAACTATTAATTTATCCAATACAAATGAAATTGTCGAAGGTATCCTCAGTTGATGCAAAAGATCCCTCCATATATTAGTTTGTCTGTGAGTTTAGAACAAAGATTGTCTCTTTAATGGATGTTTGCCTTCGGCGACGTAATGTTCGACTTTGTGCAGAATAATGTATTAGGAAAGATAAACAGGAAGAGGTCGAAGATGGAAGATAGGCCGGCAGGTAGGCTTTCGGCTTAGGTAGAAAGACTGTAAGCATCTACAGAACTCGTAGATTGTTACAACCTTTTAAATTTGAGGCGATGTAGTGCGATGTGGACTGCGGGCGCCCGTGCTGAGGTGGGTTATCACCCAAACTATTTGTCAGATTCATATTCAGGAACTATTTATGAAGGTATGTGTGTGTACATTGTTCACAGATAATGTAACGGACTATAGAGAATAGAAGGAAGCAAATGCGGCATTATTATCTATACTCAACTGCAACGGCAGAATTATTCAAAAACATAATCTGAGAAATCTGTATCAGATGAAAACAGAGCGGATCTGCCAGAGTACCGGAATTACTCGTCGTCGTGTACTTTAGCTCCGAATTACGCTATCTGATATGAAACGGTTTACGATCTCGTTGGAGGCGATTTGCATATCAGTGTCGGGTGCGGGCGGATTACTTATGTACGCCTCGAGACGGGGGACAATATATTCTGGCGAAGACGACGTCGCTTTTGCCGCCTACGGAACCCTACCTACAGGAGATGCGCCATAGGATAAACTAGTAAAACTAGATGATGCAGTTATTTTAAACGAGAGGCGAATAATAGTAGTGAAGAAACGAGCACGAACCGATTTTAAACACCGTGTTAACGGAACAATGTATTCAAAATACGCAGCAAAAAGCTGTATAGATAGTTTGCAATATCCTGTACAGTTTGAAAATAGTTATCTTCGACGCGGCGTGGCAGGGGAGCGCTAGAGATACCAGTCGGATGGGGCTTTGCTAACGACATCGCCCGACATTTCACTCCGCAAGAAAGCCCGGCTACATCTTTTCTCCGCGGACCGCTCAGATAAGGCTGCACCATTTGTCATTACCATATCTCGTCTCTGTCGGTTCGTCGCCCTTAAATTAATAATTTTCACGCTGAAATATAGCGGCAATCATCGTTTAAAATACGTATTGGAAAGATGAAAGAACAAAGTAAAAATAGCTTAAATATATTGCGTGACCGTAAACCGATGATATGGTAATCTAATGCCTATTATGTAATACATCACAAAGAGATGAAGGTGCATTCCGACGGCATTTTTCTCGGTTCATGGTCACGAACTCTACTTAAAAACGGCCTGAACTTTATACAAATTACTTCCACACGTTGCCACCAAATTGTAGTGTTCGATATGTTTCCTACCTTTGAACTTAACTGAATAATTCTATACTTACGATGTAAGAACGTGGTTAGTTACCTGCCTATTTATCTTTTACCGTTTGCTCTTTGATTAGATACAGTTAAGAATTAGAGGGACAACTGGGACATGTATGCAGCGGTGACATACGTGTCCACGCAGTAAATGCAGTACCTTAATACGTACTACCTATAGGTTAAAGCCACCGACAAAGACACATTCTTAGTCCCCAGTCTGTCCTCGTGATTAGATTGTTTCGATAATCTTATTGTATCGCCTACGGCTGTTGTCGATACGAACAACAATTAATTAAAACTAATACTGGTTGTTCGTGCAGCGTGTTAAAACAATGGCTTTCTACCCACATAAGTTTAATCGCGGGTCTCAATGAACAACGCCTTGGCGTTGTAACGAAGACTTTATTGCACTACTTGACACATCGACGCCGCGTTCCAACCATGTTAAACTCCCATAGTCGAGACTTGGTAAACAACACGAGGCATTCGCGTCGTTAACCCAGCGAGTAAGATGGATAATTAAGAGTTGTGTTGAGGTTGAAACGCCGGAATCTGTTCCACAATGGGAACGTTTCGGTTAACCACAGGGTATGCGAGGGATCATTAAAACGGGTCTCAACACAGTGCGCGAGGGACATTACAGGTGTGACACAAAGCGAGTCGCGGACGCAGCCACTGACGATCTAATTCCAAACAAATGCAAATTGACCGGGCGCGGGAACGTCGAGCTGGACATCCGCTTAATGGTCGCATTGTGCTCGGAGCGCTAATGGGCCCGTAATTGGTACGAGGTCAGCCGCGGTCACCGCCTCACCTGCGAGTTGCCCTGGACTGCGCCCTGGCTCCTCGACTTCATCGCACATGTCTTCCTTCGACCGTATTAATTAATTTCACAGTTAATTAAGTCCAAGTCCATCTTCGATTTCATAACAGCGCTGCTGCCGGTGCCGGTTTGTTTATAGCAACGTGAGGTGCCTGGGTTGTTAGCGTGTGCACGTACATCGGTTTTAGTGCCGCCAATTTAATATCTGACAAGCTCTCAAGGTGATCACACTAAGAGACAAACAGACAATTTATTTAAAAAAGTTATTATGTAAGTATCTATTTACGTCAAAGTCATAAAGTAACGGTTATGGATTTGATTTGTTGTTGTATTTATTTACTCGGAAATGTTAAACAAATATAGTTATGCATTACCTCCAAAGCAACAAATAATGAATGCCCTTCCATTTCAGCAGCGACCAATTCCACGTCGTGATACCTACGCTGTCGCAGGGACTGGAGAAGTGTGCACTTTAGTACGAATTTCATTGCAATGAGATAAAGTTTAGATTGGGCGATAACGAATGCAAAATAAGAGGCGGCCCTCGCGTGTCGTTTGGCCTGTCCTTGTTTCGCTCGCCGCAGGAAGTGGCTCGTTGTAGCCGCTGGTCTGCGCTGACCCGTGTCCGTGTCCACGACCGCGGATACTTTTAACAAAACTACACGGAAACTTTAACTTTAGACCGACGATTTCATTTGTTTCATTTGCAGTATAGCTTTATTGTTGACCATTGTGACGCACCATTGTTCTTGTTAATCTAATTTCGTTACAATTTGCAATGGTACGAGATTAGTGACGTTAAATTTTAGAATGTTGTGTTTTTATTGCTCCTTGGGTTTAACAGGAAAACGCTTCTGTAAGAAGGTCAAAAGTGTTTTGGACACATGAGGATTGTCAATTTACTTTATGTGAACTTGACACCGCTAATAAGGCATGCGTTCTACATACAATGTAGGTATAGTATTCTCAAAACATTTTGACTACTATTCTTTTTGGGTCCCAAATTATACAATGTTTATATCAATAATTTTGCATGTATCATGTATCTCCTACCAAGATTTTGGGTACCTAAATATATACATTCATAACGCACTCCTAACGTCACTAAATGATTGGCTTCTTGAAACACTCTTCACTGTCAGACCCGTCATACGTATGTTTAATAACGTGTATGTACAAAATGTTAGAGTTTAAAGTGGTTATTTATTTTCTAAAAACGATTACATGACATTACAGTAGAACCAATGCGTCACGAAACTTAGCCTAACAGTTGAAAATTTAATTTCACAATAACAGGTAACAAACAAATTATATTGAAACAGTTGAACACCTAACATCCATCGCCTCACAAAATCTCAAGCATTCACTACACACTGCCGCCCATCATCATGTTATACTCTCACTGTCCCGCCAATACTTTCAAGTTGTAACAAAATGTGAAAATGGGAAGAAAATGAGTGCCCTGAATAAGCCAACCTCTTGCCTCTGGGAGCGACTCTATCTTGTTAGATTAATAGTGACCCTTGGCCCGAGTCACCAGCAGTGGAACTAATTGGTTACTCCGCCAGATGCCCTGAAATTTATGTAAATCGTCCCAATGCAGTAGCATCCGTGCAATTTGTTGTCAAAGGTTTCTTTGTAACTACTAATTGAAGTAACTCAAAGTGATAAATTGTATTTGCGTTTAAAATATAGTTTTATTTCAAAATTATGCAACGTTTTTTATTTGTAAATGCAGCTCTTTTATTTGCTAAATCTCAAATCTGTAAGACTAAGAACTGTCACTACATCATCTAAATAATAGCACATCTTGCATCTCATATCTTTTCTTCACAACTTTTAACTCAATAACGGGGACTAGTTAAAAAAAGCTTCATTAGGTATACTTAGCTGCTAAAAATATACACCATTAGTTGGTTAAAAAATATCCTCCCTAGATAGTATTACTTGTCAATAGGGTTGATAGAAGATATATTCTGCATTCTAGTCAAATCAAAATCTTTCAATCCATGGCGCAAAATCATGCGTGTCTAAATTTGGAGCTCAAGTCTGTTTAACGCGGGGACCGATTTGAATTGCGATTGTCTTTATTCGATAGCTTGTTTGCTTGCGGTTGCTATGTTTAATGAACGCTGTCAGCCGATGAGAATTACATTTCTTTTAATTTGCACTAACCAAGAACTAAGTTAGATCAATATCGATTGAAAATTGTTTAATACTCGATTTAAAAATGATGCGGAAAATTTTGTCGCCATTTGCTACAAAATTTTAAAATACCGTTGTAGTGGTACTGGTACCATTTACCGCATACACATACCTACTATTAGAAAATTGTAAAAATGAAATGTCTGTACATTGAAGATATTTACAAAATAGGGATACGGCCTATTTAAAGATCACTGAATCGAAAAATAATTATTTTCTATTTTTGGTATGTTTGTATGTGTCGTGGTGGCTTCATCACGCCAAAACGGCTGAACAGATTTCAACTATTTTTGGTACACGGGAATCCACAGACTATACGATACTTTTTACTCATATACGCTGAAGAAAAAAAGAGGGTTACCGTTTATTCTCCTCCGCTAACGAAGCACGTTCTAGTGACTTATAGAATTATTTACTTAATTTTCAATTTTGACGCGCTCTGCCATAAACTCAAATAATGAGGGCCACAAGTGGTTTCGTATGCGGTAAGGGGTTAAATGGCAAATGGTGGTCATGGAAGTATGCAGAATACTGTATTTATAACCTTTTACGAAAAGAGGGGTGTTATAGTTCTAATTTTAATGTAAGTATATGTGTTTGTTTGTGGCAACGGAATTCCTAAACGGCTGAACCGATTTATTTTATTTCTTTTAAGTTATATTTGTTTGAAATGTGACTTGATCGGGAGTATTTAAGTGAGAACTAGCCAGCTACGATTCAAGAAAATCTGTTCAGTTTTGGTCACAACACAATAAAACGGGGCTTAATCGCGTATAAATATGATTTATTTAATTACCTTTCGTTTGTAATTTTCCGACGTGTCGGACGTCGCGTTATGTCCATAGTCTTGAAGAAACTATGTAATCTAAATGTCACAGGGTAATGGCCAAAACAGAAATTTAAACAAATCTTTAAGGGATATGACCAAATCACGCACGATGTTAAAATGGCGAATCCATTTTATCATTTGCCTAAATCTGGATATTTGTTCAAATCTCTGTTTTGGCCATTTATCTGCGATATTATACAAAGCTCGGATACCGATATTCGCTTTATACATACCAAATAACCGTTTTTTTCGTTCAATTATGAAATTTTCGTATATTTCATTAAAATTCTAAAACCTGAATCAGGTGTTTCCAAAGATATCTGTCTTCTTCTAAATATATTTTTAAAACATTAAATATGTTTTAATAGATTTATAAATACTTTTACTAGTTCAGAGGCTAAATCTATGTAAATAAATAATATTTATACGCGATTAAGCCCCGTTTTGTTGGGTTGTGATAATGAGTGAAAATCGTGTATCTGTTAATCAATGATCGGTTCTGTTGTTTGAAGATCATCAGTTTTCTTTCTAGTTACGGTATGTGCTTTTTATCGTTTCAACGATTAATTCAATGTATACATTACTTCAATGTATATAGGAAAGCAGTATACATTGACGCATGCGCTCCTGCTCCCACGCGGTTAGTCTTCTTATCGCGACGATTAAATTGCAACGACCTGCGACAGCAGACCCTTGTCTCATCTCCAGCTTAATTACAACAAAACGGTACGCGATGGAAAAATACTGGCGAGCGAAACACCCGTGGCTTCCACTACTTAAGTTAAAAATCGTGTCAATACAAATAAGAATCGTCGTTAACCTGTTCACTTGTAAAAGTTTTACAGACGTCGTACTCGTAACTCTCAGCGGCATCGCCAAAAGTTACGACAGTCGGTTAAAGGAAACAGCGAATAAAGTAAATATTGAAATGTCTGTCTGTCTGTCCGTCCGTCCCTATATTTCATTTTATTAAGGAAAATATGGAAAAAAATACCATATCCCCCCTTTATCTCCGAAGTTTACCAAGCGAAAAATGTGGAATTCTCTTGAATCATGGAATTTAATATGAATATTACACGAAAATTATAACCATATTATCTGTCTGTCTTACTTTTTTTTCTCACCAAAAAACATTTTTGAATAAGCCGGTTTGCTTAAGTTTGCCTCTCATTAGTATTGTGACGCCATAGATACCAGAGGCAAACTTAACTCAAGCGGCAAGATAAGTCGGAATAATAGAAAGTTTGTACGGAACCCTCGGTGCGCGAGTCAGACTCGCACTTGACTGGGTTTTTTTCTTTTCTGCTACTTGTCTGTATGTACAACTTTTTACTTCTTGCTTTGATATCGCATAAAAACTTGCGCTGCGGCAAGTTTTAATAATACCAGATCGTGTAGGTGTTTCAGACGACTATATGACTATATGTATATGTGTGAGTTGTTCCATGGCGTAACCAGTTCCTCCAATTTGTGCTTGACAATTAATTCTGAACTTAATGTTGTTTGGTTGGTACTTGGCATCGGAAACGTAAACGTGAAAGTATAATAACAGGTTTTATGGTTCGTTTTAAAATCTGACAGGATAATTGTTTTTATCGTTCGATTACGTTTTGGAGGGTACCGTTTTAAGTGTTTCGCCTTGTACAGGCAAACTTCGAGTTCTTCAGAATGTTTTAATGAAACTAACGTTGTTCGGGCCTAGTTAAGCTACTTTTTACTTTAAAATGGTACGATCTCAGTTGATCGTACCATTTTAAAGTAAGCAATCAAGTGTAACGGTTTCCAACATATACGGCAAACAATCTCCTTACCGAAGTAGTATGAATCCACGTCGTAATCAATTAATTCGTTCTAGTTTGATAACGTTGTCGAGGTATAATAAAATATAACCGAAGTTGGCAGGCTACTAAACGCTACTAGCAGCATGAATAAAATAAAATAAGAATAAAAAACCGGAAAAGTGGGAGTCTGACGACGCGAGCACGAAGGTTTCCGTATCGCAAAAACGCGTTTCTTGTGTGGTGGTCCCGAGTGGCGTGCACTGGGTTTTTGGCCAAGGTAGGCAGTTTTTCTGTGGCTATATGAAGCCGTGGTCATTCAGGGCTTCAGGGTAGGCATTTTCTCTGTGCCTGTATGGAGCTATGGTCGTCCAGGGTAGGCAGTGCCTTTGTGCCTATATGGACTGCACGCCACTGTGGTCCCCATACTATTGAAATTTTAACTCAATTTTATTTTTATTATTCGTAAATGATATCACTCTTTGTGCCTTGCTGCCCTTTGGTGGAACGGGCGCATATGCTCTAAAATATACCCGACAAAAACAGTAAAAATTACCTCGAAATGTTGGACCGCTGTTATCAACAATCCTAACCCATGTCTAAAGTAAAATCGCAAGTCTCTTCCGCTGTTTGTTGCAACGACAATAGCGATGGTTGTCTCAGAGGTCGACGCTGGCGTATAATGCTTATAATTAATCCCCACTTAAACAGTGCCTGTGAGAATCAAACGAAATGAGCATGCGCACTCGTGAGAGCTCGCTGCAACAAAAGTCGCAAAATATAATTTCCCACAAGTGGCAATATATTTTCGTTGGGAATTGCTTTGTGTCAACGATAAAAACATATTGTTACTTACTAATCAGCTAGGACAAGGGGGACGTAAGGACAATAGGCAATTTTCTTCCGAAGTTCCCAACGTTGTAGACAATAGTAGTAATGCGTAGACCGGTGAGTATACCAGTTTCAACGATCCTAAGTAGCGCACAACCTGTACAAGAGCTTATAGAGCGCTTGTGACGCTCAAACTGCAGTTATAATGGCTGTATAACCCCTTACATAGTGAATGTTGTCACTTCACAAAAAAGTTAAATTTACGAAGGGTATAGTGACACAAATAAGCATCACTTTTGTATGTTTCTTGAATCTATGAATGGAATAAATCCTCCCGGCGCTGCTTGTTGCACGTGGGGTCCTTGATGATGCGAAAAATCATGGCTGCGATTGTTGTCTGCTCGTTTCACAAGTAAGAAAAGCTGACAGATGCTGAAATCTGAATAGGTTTAGCTCAGTATGTATGCTATTGTAGATAAACTAAAGTTAATAGAAGTTCAATGATACACATAGTTACTTAGTTTGTTAATTTAATCGTATTTTCTTATAGATGTAACGCCTATACTTATGGAATAAAATGCCATGAGTACACATTGAAATTTTACCATCTGACCAATTTTTGGGCTAAGTACCAATTGTCATTAAATTAATAGGCTGTTTTGATGTGAAGGGCACATACTGTACAGATATTTTTTGTTCTTGCAGTTTTTGTGCGTTTATTGATTACTTTAAAGTGCGATATTCTTGTATTAGTAATAAAAAATAAATAATAAATATTCTATAGTATTATTAGTATAGAGACTTGTGCCTGCAGTCAAACTGTACAATACAGTTTTGCTGGAAACTGTCTTAGAAATAAGAAATATGTACTTTGTTTATTAAACATATAAAATTAAAAAAATCTCGCGATAGCCTTGTAACTGCTCAGATACCTAAAGAGGAATTTTCAAGAAAGTTTCTGTTGTCAGTATCAGTTAAGATTTTTGATACGTAGATTTAAGATGTAACTTTAATTAATAAACCTAGCATCTCATCTTAACAGCTGACAATGGCAGTGTGCAGTGCTGAAGTCGGTAGGTATTTGCAGTTGCATCCTGCGAACATTTCGCACGGAACATCCATCATCAAACACTGAATGTTTGCCTCGAAGCGATTTCGCCCCGTTTTTTTTTTGCATTGTTTGAATAAGCATAAGCAAATTACCTTTCTAAGGCAGATCATTCCTACAATTATTTTAAGAGATTTTTTTCAACCATTTTGTAAAATTGACAAATTTCGATATTTAAACGGTATAATGATTATAAAACCATCACTACCAACCAGGATGTCAAGATTATTAACCCTTTTTCTTATGATAAAATAAACGAAGTATACACTATGATAAATTATTGACAGCGGCGGGGTTATTGCCTAACGAAATTTTGACACTTGGTATCGGAATTACCTGTCATAGCCCATACAAAATCATGACACTTGATTCCGATTGCGAGCGACAAACGCGTTAGGCAATACGGGGGCCGATCCTTTTTCCTCCTATGCAATTAAAAATTGCTCACGATTGTTTGAATTTCATTGTAATAAAAAAAAATAGGTATTAGACGATCATTAGGTGTATCCATAGGATACATCATATACTTTTAGTATTCACACTAATTGGAAAACACCATTAGGTAAATAATATGTTTGTTATTAGGTAAGTAATATGACTTTGATCAAGTCGAATAATTTAAATACTGTAAGAAGAGATGTTCCGATTTCGAATTCGCCTTTATCAAGATGGAGTCTTTGATGTACGTTAGGATCGAACGTAATCTGAAATAAGCAAACTTTAAGCTCTTTGAACTGAGATAAATTCATGAATCCGAATTCAAGCGTAAAATCTAATTGAACATTGGAATTTAGTGTATTGGTTTTGTTTTATCTGACGCAAACATTGCAGCTAGTATTTCGTCATTATTGAGTTGTGCGGTTTGCGGTTGTAATTCTGAAGTAAATAGTAAAAAGGCGACGTTTTCTATTTCCATTCCCTACTTTCGTTGCGATTCTAGTGTGCAAAGAATACCAGCGATTCACATGTAATTTCTCACGCATCTGTTTCACACAGCCGTGTATGACAATCAGCGGAATACAAGTGTTTCACGTTTGGAATTATAATTTATGTCACCGAGTTCGGCCTGGATAATAGGGTACGTGCATGATTTTTTTTTATTGCTTCTCTTTATAAATTATGAAAATACCGTAAAAACGATTTCAAACAGTGAAATTTAAATTAAAATCGGCCAAGAAAAACGCATGATATAGGCATTTTAAACTGCTAATTAGACGGCGATTTGACAGAGAGGTCCGACATGTACTGTTACGTCATAGTCTACGCCGGCCATATAAACTCCATATTAAATTCCGTTTTGCTAGAAAGAGATAAAATGATATGTTTGATGGCTTTATCTTGGTTATTTTTATAGTTATTCAAAAACATATTTTTGTTAACTGTTTGTTACATGAATGAGCTTTTAATAAAGCAAAAATAAAAAATTATGCATATTCCCTATTATTTTATTGTTTTTTATTGCTTCATGGTCCGATTGTCCGGGGTCATAGATATCCAAAAAGTATATACGTAAAGAAGTTTAACTATCTAGCAGTCACATTCTTAATGTATGAACATTGTCAGCAGTTGTCTGTTGTTTACTTGGAGGTATCTATGCGTTTTTTCATTACGGTTTACCTTCTTTTTATTATTTTTAGGGTTCCGTACCTCAAAAGGATAAACCGTAGGCTTTTTTGGATTACATTGTTGTCCGTCCGATTGTTAATATCCTTTTTTATCAAACATACATGCAGGTATCAAGCTAAAATTAATATCGAATACTTAATTAATTCGGCAGTCCCTTGAATCTGTAAAAAAAACTTTGAAGTCAACAGAATCAAAATATACAGTCAATTAAAAAGGTGTTTCCATACAAATTGTCGTCAGTTAAAAACCTATAGAGAACTTCCAGTTGCCCTAGAAGCATGAAATTTGGTATGAAGGTCTTAAAGCTGAACCAACGCGAAAATTTTGAAAATCTTAAGTTTTTATGTCTATGTCGAACACCAATTTAAAATGACCCCACGTTGGATTCTAATAATAATATATAATAATAATAAGGCAGTTGTTAGCTTATTTTGTATCGAACCTTCGGTGCGCGAGTCTGACTCGCACTTAGCCGGTTTTTTATATGTGTGCGTTTGGAATGACTATAAAAAAACATATATTTTTTAATTTGTTTCGATAACAATGGTAAAATAAGTAGTTTGACTAAATAATATAAATAGTATGACTATATAACAAACTTCTATAAACTACAGAATAATGTTTGTTTTAAATTAAAAGAGTGAAACGGCACGTAATTTTTTAAATATTTGAAAGCAGTACGTACCTATAGGTACTCATTGGACATCAATGTTTTTAAGACTCGCGCATTTTTTTCAGCGGGTAACCGATCGATACTTGAAGGCATTTGATTAAAATTCTGTGCTACAGCATTTTCTGTGGCAAGTCTCATTCAGTTAATGACAATCCGCCGTACCTAATTCAATGCTACGTCCGTTCGTCTCTTTTAAACCGTTTTGTGTTCCGTCGCGGATGTTCGCCGGTGATACACAGTATCACCGGCGAACATATCAGTGTTGAATATTCACACACAGGTATCAACAATCAAGGGGCTCGAGTTTAGTTTACATGTGGAGTCCAATTTCCATGCATTTATGTCAAAAGATGAGTTTGTATGAATTACGTAGTCATGCGTATGTGTAATCTAAGCGTTTTGGGCCAGCTTATAATGCTGCCTTTGAACATCGAAATCAATGGCTCTGCTACGGCTTTGGATATTGCACATTATAACTATCCATATATTTATCTATAGATTTCAGAGGACGTTTGAATTGTACTGTGTTACTGCACTAGCGCACCCCTAATGTCTGCATTGAACTGGCATGGCTTATGTATCGTAAGTTAACCCATGTTTTTTTTTGCTCGCTAAAACACCAATATTTGCTAACCGTATCTGATCGAGTTTGCGCCATAAACCGATCTTCCGATCCGAAACAATAAACCGACCTTCATACTACTATCTAAACCAAAATCAATAGTAAAAGTTAGAGTAACTATCACGTATTAGAAACAACATACCACTCATTCTATTTACTACTGCAATACTGTATAAGAGAGACGAATGGTGGCGTAAAACGGCCTGTTTTGCGAGACCTTCACAGGAACATGGAATGTCCAACGAGAGCTATTTTACGGGTAAACCTAGTTATGTTACAGCCGAGTTCATACATATATGGGCATTCCAAAGGCTTGAAATATATGTACATTGAAGCATACTTATACATCTGCACAGATTGAACAATTAAAACTATGTAAATGTTTCATCTGTCATATTCAAATGAGCAAACAAATTTTACGTTTTACAAATATTTGAAAAAAAAAATCCTTTATGCAGAAATTTATGAGCTTCCTCTTGAATAAATAGTTGTAAGAAATCTGACTTACTGGTATATTTATTAGTATTCAGTTGCTTACATATTATTATGAGCCTTGCTCAGATAAATATGACAGATGAAACGTTAATACATTTTCACTGTTCAATCTGTACATATGTAAAAGATCTCTTCTTTCTCTTCCATGTACATATTTTTGAAGCTTTGAGAATTTATGAACTCAACTGTACTAAGCTACTGTCCACCTACCATTTATTTTAACCATACAATAATCATCTGCATAAGTTACCAAAAGTAAAAGATAACTCAAATTAGTGATACTCCTTGTGATAGTTGTGACATGACATGATACACCTACATATTTGTTTCCCTCTCAATATAATTTAATGCTGCACGAGAGAGTTAAACGTTGTCGTGGCTCGGCCAGTTTTGCGAGTCCTCAGAGGACATGGAGTGTCAAACAACAGCTATTTTATGGGTAAACCTAGTTATGTTACCAAGCTACCGTCCCACGTGGTGTTTCAATGGACCCCGTCCGCCCTAACAACGGCTGGTATATACGTAGCTATGGTCACGCTATAAAATGTAGTACACTCACTAGTATTAATACCTGCCACAAAAAAGTGCGCATAAATATCTGACACGACTCTATAAAATTTCTAGGGCCGTTAGAACGTGTCTGATATTTTCGCCTTCTTTGTTATGGCAGATATAGTGCTTGTTACTGTACTAATTTATACGAGTCAATACTTTTATTTATTATTTTTTGGTTATTTGCTATTTTCTCACAGTCTCCCCACTAGACGGCGACGACTACTATTGAGTCGTTTTAAAATTTCAGTTGTCGCTAATGGAATTATTACGCTACATGTGCAATTTTAGATTCTGAAAACGAATACTCAATAATGCTCCATCGGCAACGAGCTTATAGTTAACTGACTTCAAAAATGAGGATATTTTTTTACTAACAGGCCGCAAAATGAGTCGGGACAAATAATTTGCATTCATACTGCAAAATTTCATGGACGGGCGATTAGTTTTGGGTTCAAGTGGCTGGTTGATCGGACTAAGCGCTATATTTATGTAAATTATTATTCATGAACTAGCTGCGTGCAGTAGTAAAGAAATTATATAACAAACCCAACGACAGCGGAATTGAAACCGCGTAACTGTTACCCATATTTCGCGTTTCCAACTAGTTTGACAATGTTGCTAGAACGCCACCTAGTAATTATACAGTCGACATTAATTAATAGCCGTTTCCAGCTAAGGTCTAATGTAGTCAATTACATAAATAGGCATATCGTTAATTTCAAATTAAAGTGCACTATTAAGCAAATATGTCTGGATGTCCCGTATGGTGCGGTTGTGAAACAAGAAGCTTGAGACTGAGAACACTGGACGATGCATGCATTCTGAGTTCCGAATAGATAAGTCTTGGTTCATAATCATCATTATTATTTATTTTTAACCCCAGACAAAAAATGGGAAGTGTTTTAAGTTTAACGTGTGTATTTGTAAATTAACAAATTTTCATTTCGTTTTTTTTGTCTGAAAGTGGACTTGATCAAGAGTGCGCTTAACTATGATTCAAGGTAATCGGTTCAGCCGTTAAAAGATCATGCGCCGATTTCTAGAAAAAAATAGTATTTTACTACCTACGTAAAAAGTGTATTTTATTTTATCTTTTTCCAGCTAATCTTGGACACCCTAAAAAAGATGCAATGGAGTACATATTTTTTTGTATTAAAAGGGCTGTTTGCTTTCAACTTCTACTGTATATAGCCTATTCTTGGTTGTGAAATCGTAGGACGCGAGTGAAGACGCATTGGAGCAAGAGGACATTTAACCTAAATTGCTTGATTGGTTGCTTGTAGTCGGCTACTGCTGAGACCTTAGGCGTCAATAGACTGGCTCGTTATATCACGTTGAAATCGTGCTACTTATAAAATTGGTTCGGCGTAGTTGGCACCTACACGACGTACGCGCAGGAGATCGTACTGTAAGTTACAAATCGGTTACAATAAACATAGGACCAGAGCTTGTAACATTTGTAACCGTATTTAGGGTTTCGTAGCCAAAATGGCAAAAACGGAACCCTTATATATATTTCTAAGGGGGGCACTCCATACATGTAACCGAAACTGAACAATATTTTTTTCAGCAAATATCAATGTGTGGCACATATTTCGTCAGTTCTTCTAATAACACTGAGGTTTATATAAAAAAAATGATTTAGTGAATATTTTCCGAAATATTCGCGCCGAAAGTAGCAAAAATTGTGTCCCCCCCTCCCCTCTAGTTTTTCAAGTAATATTAAAAAACTACAAATATAAAGCTTAATAAATACGTTTAACGAATAGTATTTTATGCAATCGTTATATAATGTATGCTTTTTCAGTCGAGTACTGCGTTTAGGCCACGAAGCTTGCTGAGTGGCCTAAGTAAGGTACGAGACTTAAAAAGCTAATTATATAAATATTGTATACAATCCTTTTTCTACGAGTAGGTATCATCATCATCATCATCATCATCATCATCATCATCATCATCACCATCATCATCATCATCGTCATCGTCATCGTCATCGTCATCGTCATCGTCATCGTCATCGTCATCGTCATCGTCATCGTCATCGTCATCGTCATCGTCATCGTCATCGTCATCGTCATCGTCATCGTCATCGTCATCGTCATCGTCATCGTCATCGTCATCGTCATCGTCATCGTCATCGTCATCGTCATCGTCATCGTCATCGTCATCGTCATCGTCATCGTCATCGTCATCGTCATCGTCATCGTCATCGTCATCGTCATCGTCATCGTCATCGTCATCGTCATCGTCATCGTCATCGTCATCGTCATCGTCATCGTCATCGTCATCGTCATCGTCATCGTCATCGTCATCGTCATCGTCATCGTCATCGTCATCGTCATCGTCATCGTCATCGTCATCGTCATCGTCATCGTCATCGTCATCGTCATCGTCATCGTCATCGTCATCGTCATCGTCATCGTCATCGTCATCGTCATCGTCATCGTCATCGTCATCGTCATCGTCATCGTCATCGTCATCGTCATCGTCATCGTCATCGTCATCGTCATCGTCATCGTCATCGTCATCGTCATCGTCATCGTCATCGTCATCGTCATCGTCATCGTCATCGTCATCGTCATCGTCATCGTCATCGTCATCGTCATCGTCATCGTCATCGTCATCGTCATCGTCATCGTCATCGTCATCGTCATCGTCATCGTCATCGTCATCGTCATCGTCATCGTCATCGTCATCGTCATCGTCATCGTCATCGTCATCGTCATCGTCATCGTCATCGTCATCGTCATCGTCATCGTCATCGTCATCGTCATCGTCATCGTCATCGTCATCGTCATCGTCATCGTCATCGTCATCGTCATCGTCATCGTCATCGTCATCGTCATCGTCATCGTCATCGTCATCGTCATCGTCATCGTCATCGTCATCGTCATCGTCATCGTCATCGTCATCGTCATCGTCATCGTCATCGTCATCGTCATCGTCATCGTCATCGTCATCGTCATCGTCATCGTCATCGTCATCGTCATCGTCATCGTCATCGTCATCGTCATCGTCATCGTCATCGTCATCGTCATCGTCATCGTCATCGTCATCGTCATCGTCATCGTCATCGTCATCGTCATCGTCATCGTCATCGTCATCGTCATCGTCATCGTCATCGTCATCGTCATCGTCATCGTCATCGTCATCGTCATCGTCATCGTCATCGTCATCGTCACCGTCAACATCACCATCATTATCACCATCACCATCACCATCACCATCACCACCACCATCACCATCACCATCACCATCACCATCACCATCACCATCACCATCACCATCACCATCACCATCACCATCACCATCACCATCATCATCACCATCACCATCATCATCACCATTACCAGTACCCCAATTATCTTCGACTCTGTGGCTATTAATCGGAACAATAAAATACTACTATACTTTCCACCCTAGGGGGGTAACGATTACTCGCGTCCGCAGGAAGCTACCGTAGATTGAGCAGTGCAGGGGTGCACTGCTCAATCTCTACACCAGAGCCTCGCAGCTAAACGGAAATCGGATGCACTACACTGTGCAACCTGTAAATAGTGTATCCGTCTTAAATAAAACCCTGTGCCATACGATTAAATAAAAAAACCCTAGGGATGGAAAAGCGATTTACTCATGAAAATTTTACTTTCTTCAAAGGAGAGATGTTTTTTTTTATATATTTGCATTAAAACGAGTCTCATTAAACAAAGAAATTTTATTATTCGCAACCAAAGTTCTATTTTTGAAATCATTATAGTGCATTAAAAGTGTTGGCTTATGTTATGAATATATCAGTTTAGTTGGAAGTGCCATAGAGTATCCGACATTGAAAAGTATGCTATTAAAGTTTAGTCTATGAAGTTCTTATTGGCGGATTAAAGTCGACGAGTAGAAAAAATTGTTTTCAAAATGATTGGATATACCGTTTTTTTAGTTATTGCCAAAAAACTGCGCTTCTCAGCAAAAGGACGCAAGTGCCGGGGAGATACGCTCTTTCGTTAGTGTTTTTTTTCATATCGTGTTTTTTTCATGTGTAGCCATTTATTTGTATAAACGGCTGCGGAACCCTACATTGAGCATGGTCCGACATACTCTTGGCCGGTTTTTTTAATATCTTCTGCCTCATTCGTAGTTTGAGGTTTGATAAACTCAATTCGTTAACATTAAGATCACGAAAAAATTACCATGTAATGATTGAAGTTTTGTGGTCACTATATATTTTTTATTTCTTTTTCAATAAGTTTTTTTATGTTTTGCCCTTTGATTCTGACCTGACGTATATCGTGCAATAAATAAATGATGAAGCATTTCGTCACGCTCGCACACACGTACTTGAAAGAGACGACTGTCTTGTCATTTATCTATCGCGCTATTAACGCAACAATCATATGTCCCCTGATGATGGAGTGTCAGTAGGGTCGCATGAAAACGCGACGTGTAGGCCTTAAAAAGCCTTGTAATATGCTTTTTCAACACATTCCGAATTTATATTTTCAAAGATAATATATATTTACAAAGACCGATGTTTGGGTTGTAATCAACACCATTAAACAAGCGTGTTTTTTTACATTAAATCGCACCAGTGCCTTTCCTTTTCATAATAGGTCGTTTTAAACGTCAGCAATGAGTTTTTATGTTCAAGAAACAGTAAAGGTTCTTATAATAAATCTAATGTGGTACCTACGTATAAAAACAACCAATTTCAATATTTTTTTTTTCTGAACAAAATTACATTCATTTGTATGAAATTAATATAAGTATTTAGTTAAATCTATTATTAATGTGTGGCTGATTGGCTAGCCTTTGCCTCATTGCTCTTGAATGCACCGGCCGCAGCCCGCCATTTTGATTTGATTTGACATAATTACATGTTTACAAATATTTCATATTGAATTGAATTCTGGTTATTTTTAAAAAAAATTACAATAAATTGTAATTGTACGTAAATGAACGACTACAGGATTGTTTACTACCTGTTTGTTTGATGTAAGTATAACCTAGACGAAATTATTTTTGATTGAAAGTAAGGTGCGATATTTTTTGCTTTTTTCCTCGCAAGTCTGTTGAAAAATCGTGTGCATTTTTCTTTTTTTAATAAATAAATATGAGGGACAATCTTACACAAATCGACCTAGTCCCAAACTAAGCAAAGCTTGTACTATGGGTACTAGGCGACGATATACATAATATACTATAGATAAATTATAATACTTAAATACATAGAAAACATTCAAGACCCAGGAACAAACATTCGTGCTCATCACACAAACACTTGCCCTGGCCGGGATTCGAACCCGGGACCGCCAGCTTCGTAGGCCGTTGTACAACCCACTGAGCCAAACGTGTCGTCTATACATTGGTCATTACACTGTTGGCTTTATACAGCCCTCGTGTGTAGGTACTATTATTTCCACATCCGAGTTTTCGAATTCGAGTAGAAACTGTTTTATGTATAAATAAACGCATTTGATAACTATATTTACTATGTCTATGGTAACCGATTACCACAGTGCTGCACTGCGGAGTACGGTCGTGCCTGCGTTACTATTGTGACTGCCTTCCCACGTGCAGAGCGGCGTGTACATGATCCATTTAACATCATTTATTGTGACAGATGAATTTTATTTACACAAACGTTCACAATAAATCACTATGCGCGATGCATTTACATTTAAAATTTACTGTTCAAAGCTAAATCAATTAATTTCTAACGATGCTTCGAAGGACTCCCAATAAAAATCATGCTAATTTATGTGTAAAAGATTTATCTGTGGATTTATTGTCAAAATATTACAAATATTTGTATCTTTTCTGGGAACGATATCGTTAAACACGTATTCTAAGTTAGTGTCCGAGGCCAGCAAATGAGCAAAAAGCATATTTGGATAAGCGAATTTGGCGAACATCGGATTGTTTAATGAGGCGCTCATCTGACATGGCGCTTCTAACATTGGGATAACTCATCTATTAATGGATTTTGCACTCACCAAGTTTAATTCGTTAGATATGGCATTATTCACGAATATATTATATTATGAATGTTATTTTTTAATGTTTGGTTTTGATTTAATTATGGCTGATTAAAGAATGATGATAGATGACTTATGAAATTTTGAAGAGATTTGGAGTGGGTAGGTACTTATAGTAAATACTTGCAGTATAAACTAACGTAGTAAATACCTTTTTTAAAATAGAAGTACAATATAACACAATAACTCTTTATTGCACATCTCATAACAAGTATCACAAAAGAAAATAATAAGTACATTCAAGGAGAGATAAACAATATATAGCCTTGAAATAAAACAATTTAACGGATTATATCGCGTATATTATCTCTTTTTAGTTCCCGACGTTTCGGAAGCTTTTCAGGTTTCCATGGTCACGGGTGGACTGAGAAAAGATGTATTTTCCTCTGTCAAAATAACAATTTGTGCAAAATACGCATTTTTGAAAAAAGAAATAAAGGTGTACATACACGCCAGATGGGCCTAAGCTGTAAAGACAGTTACACATGTGCCAGAAGGGCTTAATTATTTTATTTTAATAATTTACCAAGCAGCATTTCACAAATGAGGCGTACTGAGGAGAAAAGAAACGCTGCATAGAAAAACTTCCAGGCTACCTCATTACTAATTATAATATTTTTAAAAACAGAGACTATTAAACTACTTTTTAAACAGATAAGATATTTTACACCGTTCGGAAATCAAGGTTTCGCAGTCCTGTATCTCGCTTGTTCCTTGATGAGATGTATTACAGGATCCCAAGCTGGTGGTAGCGACAATCCATCTTCTCTGTTGAAATTAGGATGCTGCTTCATCTCAATAGCCTCGCGTAGCATTCTGGGAAAATATCTTTTTTCTTTGACAAGGATAGAAGGTTTATCAAACTTAATTGAGTGGTTTGGTTTGTCAATGACATGTTCACAGACTGCAGACCTATTACACCGACGGTGCTTGACATCTGCTATGTGCTCCTTCACCCAGGTTGATACACTGCGTTTCGTTTGACCAATGTATGAAAGACCACACTCGCAGCTTACACCCGTAGCTAACACCTTAGACCCTTGAAGAGTAGCACCCCCGGGTGAAGGAGCACATAGCAGATGTCAAGCACCGTCGGCGTAATAGGTCTGCAGTCTGTGAACATGTCATTGACAAACCAAACCACTCAATTAAGTTTGATAAACCTTCTATCCTTGTCAAAGAAAAAAGATATTTTCCCAGAATGCTACGCGAGGCTATTGAGATTAAAAAGCATCCTAATTTCAATAGAGAAGATGGATTGTTGCTACCACCAGCTTGGGATCCTGTAATACATCTCATCAAGGAACAAGCGAGACCCAGGACTGCGAAACCTTGATTTCCGAACGGTGTAAAATATCTTATCTGTTTAAAAAGTAGTTTAATAGTCTCTCTTTTTAAAAATATTATAATTAGTAATGAGGTAGCCTGGGAGGTTTTCTTTGCAGCGTTTCTTTTCTCCTCAGTACGCCTCATTTGTGAAATGCTGCTTGGTAAATTATTAAAATAAAATAATTAAGCCCTTCTCAGTCCACCCGTGACCATGGAAAGCTGAAAAGCTTCCGAAACGTCGGGAACTAAAATGAGATAATATACGCGATATAATCAGTTAAATTGTTTTATTTCAATGAGTAATAATCGCGGAAACAGAAGAAAATATTAATATATAGCCTTATCGGTAAAGTTAAATAATTGATCAACTAATGTTAGTATTTTGTTTATCCACTTGATGTGATAATGAAAAAATACATTACCGATATTAATATCGCAATTCCATTTATAAAAAAAAGTTTCACGTTTGTATGCCAATTTTGACGTTAAATTTATAGGCGCGATGTAAACAATGGCACGTGGTTGCGGAATATCTAAATCTGTCGATGTATAGTTTATAGGCGCTTCCTTATTATGGGCGTAAAGACGGACTCGCCGGCGCAGCGCCTTACACTTCCCGAGACCGAAATAATTCTCAATCGACGGCATCCGTTATTGAATGCGGAGTATCGCTGCTCACTCCAACTACAGTAGCGATCAGTTCATACAGATGCAATGCTCGATACCTATTACGAACTCAAAATAACTTTTGCTTTTACAACCACGCGTTGGAACCCTCACTTTTATATGGTTAGGTACTCTCGTTTCACATAAGTTAGGTTTTAGGATCATTGTTAGTGCTTACATGAATTTCGAATTCTATTATCATAAATTGTGCGACTAGCTCAGTTATTACACGTAGTTAGCATTTAGAATTAGTGAGTTATAACGTCATTGTGTGTGAAACTATTCTGAAATAATGGGAATTGACCGGCATTATTCAGCTATTATAACGGCGAACCTTCGCGAGGTCTATTAGGAGTTGAACCTATACCGATAATGAAAATGATTAAATATGAATACCTGTTAGCTCCGACGGCGTGGGCCTGTGTTAACAGCCCTTTAATAACTATTGCGTGACCTCCCGTGTCCGACGATTTCCCTCAAAACCATGACATTCATAATTGTCCGACAAAAGAAAATTTAATTCTGAAACCGCGGCTTCAAACGACGAACCCGTTTTTTCCCTTTGTCGCCCACGCGCCGGAGTGTGGGTGAATGATAATGGTTATTCCGATTGATGTAGAGATTCGACTTTTTGCATGGAAGCATGAACACGAAACTATTTGTGTACATTTTCAATTACTTAACCGGGCTTTATTCGTCGTTAAATAGAATTTAATGCAGTTTTAATGTTTGTTGTGAAGCGGGGCCGATTAGCTGCACAATCGGTTGCTTGTTGCGATAAATAAAATTGCTTTAGCGTGCAGAGACAATGGTTGGCCTCCGCCATTAGCCGAGCAACAAAAAAGATCCTCAATCTGAAGCCAGCCTGAAGGTACTGCTGGTTGCTAAACGCTAATTAAACTTAATCGTTTGCCCAAATTGTGATGTTGAGCAAGAGAACTTTATCCCAACTGAAACAATCATCTTGTTAGGGTTCCGTAGCCAACATGGCAAAAACCGAACCCTTACATTTTCGTCATGTCCGTCCGTCCTCTGTATGTCACTGGCATTTTAATTAAAAACTACAAGACGTATATTGATAAAATTTGGAGTATAGGTGTCTTGTTGCAAGCAGCTACTTAGTTTGATAGTTAAATAACAAAACAATATGTATGTTACTCCATACATGTAACCAGAACTGAAAAAATAATAATCAGCAAATATTAATCGGTGGCACATATTTAAAGACTTTTAAAATATTTTGAGGTAGGAGGATTTTTTTTTATTTTGTGGATATTTTTGGAAATAATTGCTCCGAAAGTAACATAAATTGTGCCCCCCTTGTATTTTCTAAACCTTATATCCAAAAAATACGAAATAAATACAAAGATAAAGCTTAAGAAATACTTTCAACGAAAATTATTTTCAATATGATCGTATATATCGTTTTTTAGTTATAGCCGAAAAACTGTGCTTCTCAGCAAAAGGACGTAAGTGGCGTGGAACTCTTTTGCTAGTGCACTTTTTCATATAGTATTTTTTTTATCTGTAGTGCCTTTTATTGTATGAACGGCTGCGGAACCCTACACTGAGCATATTCCGACATGCTCTTGGCCGGTTTTTAGGGTTCCGTAGCCAAAATGGCAAAAACAGAACCCTTATAGTTTCGTCATGTCCGTCCGTCCGTCCGTCCGTCCGTATGTCACAGGCATTTTACTCAAAAACTGTGCAGACTGAGGACTGTAAAAGCAGTCTGAACCCCTTTCGATAGCTTTAAGAGCAGTGTAGGTGAAGTGGAGAATAAGAAGTCTCAGTTTATATCGAAATCCCGTTCCTAAACCAACCCTTAGGCTTCCTATTTTAACTATGATATCTATCTGACTGAAGCTAATTCACTTGACGATTGTTTCTTGTAAGTATTTCCAATGGCTTGTAAGTAGTACCGATAACTTAGTAGTAACGACTGAATAGTACGGGGACTATTTCTATATTTGTGTGCTTATTTGTATGGCACATATAGTGGAGTTATCGCCAATAGATTAGCTTCGTCTTTTATAGTCGAGCCGTATATTGGTTAGGGAGGGGGTAATTTTATTAGTTCTCAGAATTATAATTAACAATTATTGTGCAACATATTGGGTTTTCATGGAAAATTACCAATGTTATGGTATAGTTGCAAATGTTGTGCAATTCCTGTGGAAAGTTTACATACATTAGTTTACTATGTAATTTATCGCCTTATGGGCTTTATACAATTGATATTTAACTCGAACATATGAATATTATTCCTTTGACTGTTAAGTCAAAGCAATGATTTCATGTCTTTCTATCGGGGTTAGATAGAAAGGTATGAAATTAGTTGATTGAACAAATTATACTCTTTATTAGCTTATAAATTATGTAGGTATTTCAGGTCTTATTTTAAGTCTATATAATACTATATTTGTGATTGTGGGGTCATCCGGTACATTCTCCCGCCACTATGACCTTAGTCATAGGAAACTTCGCCGGTGCCGGTGACCCTTTGATGCTGCCTGATGCACGCAGACGTCGGCTGTTGTGGCTCGATGCTCAGGTCTGCTGTGATGACACGGGCGCCGTGGGCGGCGCGCTGTCTTGGGCGCCGCAGGCGACGCGCTGTCGCCGTGGGCGGCACGGACGCGGTGCGTAAGGCGCGTCGCTGCGATTTCTCGGGCGCCGTGGGCGGCGCGGTGTCCTCGCGCTGCGGTGTCTCTTGCGCCGCAGGCGGCGCGCTGTCGCCGTGGGCCGCGCGGACGCGGTGCGTAAGGCGCGTCGCTGCGATTTCTCGGGCGCCGTGGGCTGCGCGCTTTCCTCTCGGGCGCCGGCGCGATAAGTCGCGGGGCCGGCAAAGAAGCCCGCTGTGCGCCACTAGGCGCGTGCAGGGCTTCTGGGAGCTGCGCGGTTGGGCGGCGCGACCGACGGTGTCGCGCTCGGCGAGCGCGGCGTCGGGGGCGCCGATTGGTACTGTTGGCCCGGCCGACGTCACTCATCTGGATTGCAAGTGGCGGCTCGGGCGCCGGCGCGATAAGTGGCGGGGCCAGCATGGGAGCCCGCTGTGCGCCACTAGGCGCGCGCAGGGCTTCTGAGTGTTGTGTTGGGCGGCGCGACCGACGGCGTCGCGCTCGGCGAGTGCGGCGTCGGGGGCGCCGATTGGTGCTGATGGCCCGGCCGACGTCACTCGTGTGGAGTAGGAGTGGCGGCTCGGGCGCCGGCGCTATAAGTTGCGGGGCCGGCAAAGGAGCCCGCTGTGCGCCACTAGGCGCGAGCAAGGCTTCTGGGAGCTGCGCGGTTGCCAGCTGCTTCCGAGCGGCACCAGTAGGTGCGGGCAGACTGGTTGGCAGTGGCGGCGCAGCGTAGACTCCGTCCAGCGCGCTTGCCGTGTAGGTGGGCTTCTTTGCAAGCCCGGCGGCACCGTGGACGGGGTCGATGGAGGGAGTGTCTTTGTGGGTCCATGCACACAACACTGTTTCACTGGGAACTGTATCTGTAACTGATGTAATATTATCTTTATGCACTAGCACATGATGATTTTTCCCGCAGTTAGGCACTGAACAAATCATTTTCTTGCAAAAATGACGCTTTTCCCAGAGATGTAGACACTTGAAACACATCTGCGCCGTTTTCGCAATCTCCCGCCGTTTATCTACACACATATCTATAAACGTAGCGCACTCTCTGCCACCAGTATGTTGTGTACTCTCACATACCGGACATTTCTTTTCCATGGCGGTATGGGTCCTCTCGGGTCGTGGCTGCGCGTCGGCGGCGGGCTGCGGATATGTACGTGGCGCACTGTACCGTGTGAATTGGCCGGGCGGACGCGGTGCGTAAGGCGCGTTGTAATGGCTACGTTGCTGGAAGGGCTGATGGTGCGGCGGCACCTGGGTTGCATCGTTGATTACGGTGTACGGTTCTCGTAATCTAGCTTCTTCTCTCATAAAATTTACCATCAGCATGACATCGCTTTCGCGCCTCGGTTTGTCAGCTGAGTAGGTATACCACTTTGATTGTAAATTCACTGTGAGCTTATCGTGGAGCGATCGCAGGACTTCTGAGCTATATCTGCTTTCATGGGCATCGACGAGTTGTAACGTAGCCATTATCGTTCCGAGCTTAAGCGAGAACGAACAGATGTCTTGCGCGCTGTCGGTGAGCTTGGGCAGCTCACGGAGATTTTTATATTCCAGCGCCGCAAGAGTCGCCGTGTTGCCGTAGCATTCTTCTAACTTCTCCATGATGAGTTCCGGCTTGGCACCGGATATGACGAAATCACTTATCGCCGTATTTTTCAGGTTTCGGGTAGCTGTCTGCAGTCGCGCCGTATTTTCGCCCGGCGTGTAGTACGGGGCAGTGTCCGTATATACCTGCTTGAATGACAGCCATTGCCATCGGGAACCTGTGAAGACTGGTAGATCCGCCGTTTTTCTTGTATGGGGATCTTGCTTGCTTGCCAGTATGGCATTCCGGATCGCTTCTGTGATGGTCATGATGTCGTTGTTCGGCGCGTACGGTTGTACCGCTAGTCCATCCATCGCAGCGGGTCCCGCAGAGCCGAGAAGCGCGGCGGGCGGGAGCGCTGGGTACTGCATGGCTGTAGGCGCAGGCGCGGGCGGCGCATGCGTGGCAGGGGGCGCAGGGGGCGCGGGGGGCATCGTGGCCGCAGGGACGGGGTGCGCATGCGCGCCGGGCGCCTGCGTGAAAGCGGGCGCTCCCGTCGTATACTGTAACCGAGAAGAAAAATTATGGGGATTCAAATCAAGGGCTGGGAGGTGATGCCGGTCCAACCAGGTCTCGACCTGCCGGCTTGTATTCACTTCCGTCGTGGCACTCGCGTTGTCCTCTTCTTCACTAGTTTCTAGCTCCGCTTCCAGCGTTACTAGTTTGCCTGCAGCTAGCACTTCCCGCGCTTTTGCTAATTGGATTCGCCTCTCCTTTGTCGACTTCCGCGATGAGGCCTTTGATTGCGCCTTTCTTGGCGCAATGGCTTTTTCGACCACGGTACTCGGTGCCATCGCCGACCGTTGTGCGTCGTATTCTGACGACGCTACGACATCGGCGGGGGCTCGTGCTTGGTTGGGGTCCTGGGTCTCGCCGGCGGCGCCCGCGAGGAACGCGGAAGCCGGGCCGGGACTAGGGCCCGCCTGTTGCACGTTGTAGTAGAGCTCCGGAGCTGGAGCCTGCTGTGCGCCAGTAGCCGCGGGCAAGGCTCCAGGGGGCTGCGCCGCCGCCAGCCGCTTCCACCCAGCACCAGTAGGCGCTTGCGGAGGTGCCAACGACAGTGCAGTAGCGCCGCTTCTCGCAGCACTTCTCGTGACCTTCGACGACTCGGAGGTCTGGGTCGTGGTCGTGTTTTCGGAGCTCTGCTCGGAGGTATCGGTAATACCGCCAGGGGTGTCGGTCGTCCTTACTGACGACGGAGACGGACTTTCGTTTGTTTGTGACATCTTATTCTTTTGAGCTTAGGATCAATCCAGCTCGAAGTGACCAATGTGAAGACTGAGGACTGTAAAAGCAGTCTGAACCCCTTTCGATAGCTTTAAGAGCAGTGTAGGTGAAGTGGAGAATAAGAAGTCACAGTTTATATCGAAATCCCGTTCCTAAACCAATACTTAGGCTTCCTATTTTAACTATGATATCTATCTGACTGAAGCTAATTCACTTGACGATTGTTTCTTGTAAGTATTTCCAATGGCTTGTACGTAGTACCGATAACTTAGTAGTAACGACTGAATAGTACTTTTTTTTTTTTTTTTTTTTTGACGAGAATGGCATAGGGCCGGAGCCTTTCGGCTGTACCGGCGATCGGACAGGCGGAATGGGGTTACTCTAAGAGAACCACCAGATTCCGCCGTAAAAATAGTGTTTTGCTGTGGCTAGACGCCCATGACCAGCAGGGAAATATAATAATAATGATAATAATGGTATAAATAGATATGAAGGTGAATGTGTGTGTGTGTGTGTGAATAATATACTTGTATATGTATATGTTTGGGTATCCATATGGGATACTTAGTGGGATGATGTTAAGGGGAGGGGGGATTTATGTTGTGGGAGCCCGGCCCTTAGGCGGTCTCGCTCAGCCAGAGCATCGTGGTCTTGATATCTGTTTTCATAGATGGGGCGTTGGGCAAAGTTGACCCCGGCCAGCAAGGCCTGGTGATCTTTAAGAATGCGTAATTTTTGACTACCATCAGCTCCCTTGAGCTCCGACTCAATTGCCTCAAGGCGCACGCGCAGGGCGTACGCCTCGTACAATTCAGGGAACTCATCGGGGCTGACGGTTAGAAGGGATGAGTGATTTGACTGGCCGAGGCTCCTTTGTTGGGGAGGCGTGTGCACTTGGGGCTGGCTGGTTTGGTGAGTCTGGTGGTGTGGTGGGAAGGGGGGTGTGACTGTTGATAGAGTGGGCTCTTTTGCTTTGGCTTTAGGGCTTCCGCAAAGGTAGGAGGCCGGCCTCCATGGGGGGGGGGGGGGGGGGGGCATGAGTGGGACGGGATGGAGGGTGCTGTTAGGATATGCGTGCTGGGGTCCCGGAGGATGAGGAGAGTTTGGACGAGAAAGGCAGGTGGTGGCCTGGGGGGATGGAAGAAGAGAGATGGTCAGGGAGGTATTTGCCATGGGAGGGTCTGGAGGAGTTGAAACCGGGGTAGGTCGGGAAGTCAGACTGTTGAGGAAAGTAGGGGCGGGAGCCCTGGGTGGGGTGATGACGGGAGGCACTATTGTTTGATGCCCTGGGAGGGTTCGGCCTTATACGTCTTTTGGGGGCGTTTGGGCAACCTAGGTAATTTGCCGTGTGGCCCGGCTTTTCGCAAAGGACACAGTAGGGGGGGGAGGGGTCGCCCTTCACCCTTTGACATTCGCTTGTGTGGTGAGGTTTGTCACATTTTACACATCGGGCTGGGGCGTTACAGCCCTTTGAGCCATGGCCGTATCTCTGGCAATTATGACATTGGCCAATGTAGAGGGAAGGCCTAGGCTTCTCGATTCTGAGACCGGATATTAGGCATATGTCTTTTATGCGAAAAATGTCGTTTTTAGTTTCCGGATCCGGTACAATTCTCAACATGACAATGTCGAGTTTGCCCCTATGCCGGTTCCAGAATCTGTGAACACTAACTACCTTTATATTTTTTTCAGTAAGGTCGTCTAAGATTTCATCTTGAGTGAGTTCTTTAGGAACTCCCTTTACCACCACTGTGAAGCCCTTTTCCTCCTCAAAAAGGCTTCTGTGGTAGGGAAGGGAAATCTCTGCCATAAGTCGGGCCAGGGCTCGGAAGTCGTCGATGGAGTAAAAAGTGACTTTAATCCCATCTTCTCTGGCGCCACGTTGCCCCTTGGTTTGATTTATCGCTTGAGCGATTTTTATGCCTCGTTGGTGAATGAGGGTTTTGGCGGTATTCCACCTTGACTTGTCCAGGAGGACAATGTGGCCGAGGATTTTGGGTTTCTGGGCTTGAGGGTCTGAATAAAGAATGTCCTCCGGGGGAGGGCCTTGGGTGTCTGGGATAGTATGGAATGGTGGGATGGGGTTAGAGTGGGAGGTTTTAGGGGTACCCGAGGGAGGGAGGGTTACCTGTGATGTGTCCATATCGAGGACAAACCTGTCATTAGCTTGGGCTACACTTATTTGGGTAGGGTCAGAGGGGTCGGATGGACCGTGAGTTCCCACGGGAGCACGGGGGGTTTTAGCCACCGGCGAAGCCGAGGAGCCCCGCGAGCGGGGGGGGGGACTGCCCCTGAGGGGGGGGAGAATCTTGGCCGCGATGGCGCTTAGGGCGGGAGACCACGGTCCAGTTCATGTCCTGGTCCAAAGGAACGTCTAGATCGGGTTGGGGGTCGGAGGGACCCTGCTGAGAGGTCAGGTCAATGACACGTCCCTCACCCTCCAGAGGGATGATTCTAGGGGTGGGGGCGAGTGAGGTCCCTATGATAGAGGGCCGTCGTGAGGAACGTGACCGTGTCCTGGAGCGGACACTGCCACGCTCCGAGTTACGTCGTCTGGCTGAGTTAACCGCAGTGGGCTTAGAGAGGGAGGCCGACCGATCGCGGGCGGCGGGGGCCTCAGGGGCCTTAGAGTTATTTTTGACATTATTGTCGGCGGCGCCGCAAGATCTGGTCAGCTTCCCCTCGCGGCCGGAGCTATGGGGGGGCGGTGGGGTCATGACATGGGACTCTGAAGATCCCGATTTTTTAACTCCCAAGTGGGAGGGGGAGGGCGCACACGGGGAGGCAGGGGACCCTAGGGGCACCGAAGTGACCTTTGCCGGAAGGGCCGCACCCGGAAGGGAGGAGCGGGACTCCTGCTTCTCCGTGTGTGGCGGGGGAGGGCCTGAAGGGCCGGCCACCGAAGACGACCTGGAGGGCCCGACCCGGGCAAACGCGCAGAAACGCTCCACCAGCCCTCCATCGATTTCCGCGAGGAAAGCGGTGAAGAGCTGGAAAAGCTCTGGCGCGGAGAAGTCCAGATTGGGACCCTTCCAAGACGCGCCCGGGGGCGCAGGGGGGGGTGGGCATGATGCCCCGGGGGGGAAAATATGTGAACTCGGGCCGTGGGGGCCGAGGTGTGTACTTACAGTTTACAAAATCCAAATTGCGGGCGAGTCGTTGCACTACACTTCAATACACAGCACATTTTTCCCAGAGGGGGCACTATGCGGACAGGAGGGCAAGGGTAGGGCTATATAAACTCTTCCCGTTAATCTTGATGTATTTGCCTTCTTGGTCGGAGATTGTGGTGGGAGAACAGCTCACTTGTCCGGGGTTACCGCGCCCAGGGCGGCGGCGCATTGCGCAGGAGAGCGCAGGTCGGATGGTTTAGCCTTACGGCGATGGCAGTGTGAATTTTCGTAAATTAGACTACGAGACGAGTGCACGTCGTGCTCACAGAAACAGCGGATGACTGAATAGTACGGGGACTATTTCTATATTTGTGTGCTTATTTGTATGGCACATATAGTGGAGTTATCGCCAATAGAATTAGCTTCGTCTTTTATAGTCGAGCCGTATATTGGTTAGGGAGGGGGTAATTTTATTAGTTCTCAGAATTATAATTAACAATTATTGTGCAACATATTGGGTTTTCATGGAAAATTACCAATGTTATGGTATAGTTGCAAATGTTGTGCAATTCCTGTGGAAAGTTTACATACATTAGTTTACTATGTAATTTATCGCCTTATGGGCTTTATACAATTAATATTTAACTCGAACATATGAATATTATTCCTTTGACTGTTAAGTCAAAGCAATGATTTCATATCTTTCTATCGGGGTTAGATAGAAAGGTATGAAATTAGTTTATTGAACAAATTATACTCTTTATTAGCTTATAAATTATGTAGGTATTTCAGGTCTTATTTTAAGTCTATATAATACTATATTTGTGATTGTGGGGTCATCCGGTACAAAAACTACATGTATATTGATGAAATTTGGAGGATAGGTGTCTTGTTTAAGCCGCTACTTAGTTTGATAGTTAAATAATAATAAAATATATTTCTAGGGGGTGTACTCCATACATGGAAACGAAAGTGAAAAAAAAAAATCTGCAGATATCAATGTGGGGCACATATTGTGACAGATGTTTTATAAAGACTTTGAGGTCACTAAAATATTTTTTTTGATTTAGTGAATATTTTTGAAGTAATCGCTCCAAAAGTTGCATAAATTGTGTCCCCTCTCCCCTCTATTATCTAAACGAAATGTCAAAAAAAATACAAAGATAAAGCAAGTAAATACTTTCAACGAAAATTGTTTTCAAAATGATGAAATATACCGTTTTTGACTTATTGACAAAAAACTGCGATTCTCAGCTAAATGACGTAAGTGCCGTAGAAATACACTCTTTTGCTAGTGGGTTTTGTCATCTATACTATTATAAAGTTGTAAAAATGAAATGTCTGTACATTGAAGATATTTTCAAAAAAATGATTGTTATGGACTATTTGGAGGTCATTAAAACGAAAAATATTTTTTTTTGGATTTTATGTGTGTATGTGTCGTTGTGGCTTCATCACGCAAAATCGGCTAAACGGATTTCAACTATTTTTGGTACACGGGTAGCTGGGTATCTCCAGATGGTTATAGGATACTTTTTACCCGAGTACGCTGAAGAAAAAAGAAGGGTTATGACTTTTTCTCCTCCGCGTTGCGGGTTGCTGAGTGTTGCTGAGTTGCGGGCGCCTTCTAGTATCTTATATTTTTCATCTGTAATGTATTTTTTTGTATGAACGGCTGCGGTACCCTACACTGAGCATGGTCCGACATGCTCTTGGCTGGTTTTTATTTTTTATTTTCTTGTTTCAAGCACGTGGTAGGTAGTCACAAAATAGTCTGTGTTTTTATTTTTACCGAGTTGTGGTTGTGTCCATAATATAAGTTTGGTGTAGGTAGCGGAGAGTAAATTTCGTCTAATCATTTCGGCAAATACGCAAACTCAATTCAACATTAATGTGTTGAGGATCCGTGTATTCAAAATGTTTGTTTTTTTATGTACTTATGTAATGGGCGATCAAATTTGCGATTGAATGATAAGTAATAACGCACTATAACAATAAACACACGAGTCGTAATTTAGTCTATTTTTTGTTTAGACTAATAGCCGGGTTCATAAAAGGTTAAAGTTGTTCTGGATAACAACAAATTAATTTATTTGACATTGGCTTTAATATCCATGGTCTCGTGCTCCAGAGCGCGTCGTGCGAACGTCAGATGTTGTCTGGCCCGCTATTAATGTAGGGCCTAGGAAAACAACAGTTTACCTAATTTGTTATTATTTTTTATTTTACATACATTCCCTATGAATAAAGCCGAGCCCAGACAGGGTATCGGGTTTAAGAAGTGTGTATCATATGATCGCGCTTGAGTACAGACCCTCGACTGACTTCTAGGAAACATGACAGAGCCGAAAAATCTTTTCTTGGTAATCAGATCAGATTCTCTTGTAGGTACTAAAGAAAATTCTTCACTAATGCCTATATATACACAGCAGAACTGGTAGGTAGCACTTCGTTAGCGTATTTCAGTCATTGCTATATACTTTTATATTTTAAACGTACTGGCGTGAATGATAAAGGAATGATATTTACCTACGGCTGCTGTACTATTTATCGGATCAATAGCAAACTCTGCATTGATCAACGAGATGACTAAAATATCTTGGAATTCGTTCTCGTTATTATTGAATCAGCGAGGCGAGTCCCAGTGGCGGTACAAATTGTTGATTACAAAAGAGCAGCAATTGAGACGTCCGCGCCATTCACGCAGGAAGCTGGCACATTCAAACTTAGGTATGTCTACAACGTCACTGACTCAATTAAGGAGTTATTTTCTAAAACAGTGTTACTGAACTAACGTTCTACTTGACTTGTGGCGTGGAAGAGCGATAGAGAATCGAATAAATTTCGAGAAGCGGTAGCACAAGTCGCTACTTTTTTATTACATAAGTATTGTTCACGGGAAAATTGCAACGGTTCACTCGAGGTACATCGGTCTCTGGGACATCCTATATATAGTTACAGCGACTGGAGACTAAAAAATCGATTCAGTGACCTCTAAATAGTTTTTCTCAACTTTTTTTTAAATGTGTTTAATGCACAGACATTAAATTTTTACAATACAATAGTATACTGGTAGGTTAGAAAATCAAATCATAAGAGGAAAAAATAAACTTTGGAAATTAAATATGTATCTACTTTTTCTTAAGTTTTGATACTAGGTGGGTTATTGAATATCGTTCATTCCTTGCAATGGATTATTACACAAAATTAGTACAACTCCATAAGCTACAGTTAGCTGGCGTATAGGAGCGAAATAATATGTATTTGTCGATATGTTTTTATTTTAACCTTAATTAAATTTAAATTATATTTGACATGTATATTATGATTAAGACAATGTATGATCAATACAAATAAATGATATGATATGGTACACATCATGGGGAAAAACATTCTTTTTAGAGAGCAGTATGTTTTGTTGCTCGACTTTTAATCGCTTGCACTAAGAATGTCTTTCTCATACGTAAAATACACCAGATCACCATGCAACGGAGGGTAAATCGCCATTCATTATTTAACGGGTTCGCCTGTGCTGGACTACAACCTAAAAACGATGGTGAATGGGCCTGCCTGACCTCAAAACATTGAGTAAACGATGCGATGAAGCGGCAGACGCCGTTCTACCGTGTGCCGGCATTTGTTTAGAAATATGGTGCCAATCTGTTCGGTGCCAACGAAACGACTTTCCTGCGATTCACACCTTTGTAAATCGTTGCTTTCACAGAGTTGCATGTAACAGGTGGTAGGGTCAATCGCCGATAACTGGTCAGATAATATTAATGGTCATAACTTTTGTCGACGTTTACTACGTGATTTGTCAAAATGTTCCAGAGGTATATAACAACATGTAGTTATTATGAAATAATTCTAATTTAAGTACATATCCTTTACCCTGGCTATAATTTTTTTTAACGATTTAGTCAGTAAGCGGAGGGTGGGGCAGTAATTGGCAAAATTTCAAGCCACGAACGAATGTTTGAAAACTTCATGCCACGTACGTAAAGTTGCGATAGCTCAATTGGTCAGAGCACTTCTGCGTTAAAGGTGAGGTGCGACCTTGGTTCAAATCCTGCTTGTAATTTAGTAGGTCGCATTGATTTTTTCCCTAACAATCGAACTCTGTGTACATATCTATGAGTTTGTTTATGTTATTTTAGTCTTTAGCTAAATAATGCTTTTAAACTGCATATGGCGACTACGAATCGGAAAACCTAGCGTGGGCAGGCCCCCTAAAATGTGAACCGACGATCTCGCGAAAATTTCTGGAAACCGTTGGATGCGGGTTGCGCAATACCCGTCATATCAATGCGATCTCTAATGGACGTTATTCGGCGGAGATGATTTACTCTTCAGCTGATTAACTAAAATAAAAAAGCTTCTTATAACCTTCTATTTAAGTTTGTGTAATTCGATAATTTGGTTTCATCTACTTGACATGTTTGTAAGGAGACTCGATAACAATGCAATTCTAATCCTAATAATATTATAAAAGTTTGTGCCGATGTATGTATGTATCTACGTTCCTCATGATTTTAAAAACTACTGAACAAATTCCAACCAAATTTCCAGTAATGTTGTTTAGACATCGGTATAACACATAGGCTAATAAATTAAGTACATCTCACGCAGGTGAAGTTGCGGTTAACGGAAAACAGTTAATTTTAAAAAATACCTATTTCACAATAAGTTATTGAATCGTAAATTAAATAGTGTTTAATCAATGAAAGCAACGAGGCTTCAAAGCGACGTGCATATTTTTATTATATTTCATGTAAGTATGACCTTGCATAACTTTTGACTTATGTGATCAATTTTCATGTTTTTTTTTTATTGCAAATGTTTAATCTTCAAGTTGGTGCCCTTTAAACTTGAAAACCATAATCTATCCCCAACGTACGAAAATAGGATGATTAACCTACTGAATTGTCACTAGTTAACCGAATCTTTCAGTTTTGATATAATATGTACGTATGCAGTTCTGTTGACGCTGCTATCTTTATCAAAACTACTTCAGGTCTCGTATGTCGTAGGTACGAGACCTGAAGTAGTTTTGATGAATGGAGACGGAAGGTAATTGAGGTAACTTCACCATTTACAGCAGTAACCTCAGGATTCAAGGAAATGATAACGATGCTAATCCAACATACAACTTCTGAAATAGTTCTGATGATGGAAACAGTAAGCAGACAAAACCTAAAACTTAAATGAAACGACAACACCTCACAGAAAACAGATAACTGATCAAATTTCACGCTTTTCAGTAAAGTTATCGTTGGTATAATTTTTTGTTTAAAATATTTTATTTAATCACAATTTGGCGTAGATGATAGAGCGTGGATCTTCCTCTGGCCATATATGTATATTCAGAGTCGCCTCCTTGTATTCCCTGTGCGGTAAGACATTACATATTTTAAATACCTTTAAAATATGTAATGTAGCCGTATCGTTTGTCTTTCGCTTCTCAGTTTTCTTTTAATATTTTCTTCTATATATATATATATATATATATATAAATAATATATATATATATATATATATATATATATATATATATATATATATAAATAATATATATATATAGCGTCATGTTGCGTACGGCAAATTCTCTCTCTTTTAATATTTTTATGTTGACTACCTTTATTTTATCAATATAAAAATAGCAAATAATTATTGTAGAGGGTTTTGGTGAATAATTGGATATGGAGACAAGTTCATCAGTTTATGACAATGAGGCTCATTTGTATTTCCTATGATAAATATTACCTACATTAAGTTTGATTTTTTACTTTTATTATTAACTAGAAGCCGCCGGCAACTTCGTTCGCGGAGGAAAAAAAGTCATAACCCCTCTGTTTTTCTTAAGCATAGTCAGCGAAAAAGTATCCTATTACCATTTGGTGATACCCGGCTACCCGTGTACCAAAAATTTAGCATGATGAAGCCACAACGACACGATACAAACATTTTATTTTTACAACTTTAAAGCTAGTACTAGCTTCTGCCCGCGACTTCGTCCACCTTAAATTCGTTTATCACGCATAAGGGTATTTTTCCGGGATTAAAAGTAGCCTATGTTCTTCCCCGGGACTCAAACTATCTCGATACTAAATTTCATCTAAATCGGTTCAGCGGTTTAAGCGTGAAGAGGTAACAGACAGACAGACAGACACACTTGCACATTTATAATATTATGGATAGTATTTTGATTTCGTTTTTTGTGTTTAGAAAAGAACTTGATTGAGTCTGATCTTAGTCAAAATTTACAAAAAACTTTTCAGCCGTTTAAAGTTTATCAGCTTCTTCTAGGTGTGTCGGGGGATTTTTCTCGTTACATACTTACTTTATTACGCTTTAAGTTTGCAGCCTATTAAATGCATAAAAAGTAGGTTAAACAGGAGGTAACTTTATATTCGTAATGGGAGTGAAATGTATTTTCGCCTTTCAGTGACTTTATTGAGCATGCTATTCAAATAAAATGTTTTTTTATTGAATCAGCATATTCGTACGTGGTCTTGGGAGCGGGAGGTATCGCGCATAAAATATAATCGTAACGTTTATTTTATATTGCACGTAACGCAGTTCAAGATGTGTTTTATCGTTATGATAAAATTAAGTACGTATAACATTATCTAAGTACTTACCTATTCCAGCAGCCGTTATTTAATTTCGTAAGTAACGTATTACGTATTGGGTAGGTAGGTGTGTTTAATTTTGTTTACTTCAATTCCACATAAGTGACCTGTACTAATCAATCAACTTGAAAAAAATCCAATTTTCTACTTGACATGTTTACTGAACGTCGTATTAGGGCCCTGTGTATGGTTATTTTTGCCGCGTCGACTCTGCGTCTATAAGTACTTACGAGTACATGTGTGGGACTAAAGAAAGTCTATAATGATTACTCTCATGCCAAATAATACTAACCAAACAATGGTATCAAACAATGTACAATAATATCAAAAGGGAAAGTTATACTTATGTAACACGTATACTCAAAAATTGCGAAACAGTTCCTAGCTCCATTGCTTTAACGATCTTATCAGGCTTGAATCTTGTTAGCTTTGTTTTTATCTCGCAGTTTGAGATGGCTGAAAGGAAACCGAGTCAATCGTTGTTTTCATGTCCGTGGGAGATTTCTTTATTTGGCGTTGAGAGAGATGGGTCTGCGGCTGTGGGTAGATAAGTGAAAGCGCGGTCGGAGGTCGCCGCCGGCCGCGGCCGTGTCGCCGCGCCGTTGTCTATAATACGATATGGCACTGTTTATATTTTCCCTTCATTTATTTATAGTGTGGTGTGACGGATGATTCACAAATTCTAATTGGATTTTTTTCATTATATTAAGTCTAATATTTCCAATGTATAACCTCAATAAAGAACGTCGACTCATGTTATTATCTGAAATTAGCAGCAGCTCAAGTGTTGTTAGTTTTATTTTATTCTAGGCTTTTTAGTTAATTGGCTGTCTGTTCTTTTACATTTATTACATTAAAAGGTCTTCCTTAGACTTAATTTCTTTTTTGTTCGTACAAAAACGTGTTAGCAACAACAAGGCAATAATATATGAGGAAAAAGGATCTGGCTAAAAGTTAGATCAAAGAGAAGTCAATCATAGAGTTCACTGAACAAAGACAATGATACACCTACTTACTGCATTTCTTTAAGAGTTATAAGCTCTGCGATGTTTGAATGTTCGGTAAAAGGTCCGCCATTAATGAGTTGGGTTACTAGTGAAACTTATCGTTAAAATAAATTACATGAATGTAAAATAATTGGCTATGCCAAAACAGCTTAATTTTAGTGTATAATACAGTCATTACACCTATTAACTGAAAAATGATTAATTAAAATTCAGCTACCGACCGTGAAACGGCCGTTATGTTACGGCTGGTGATGTTCTTTATAAAAATGAGAACACTTTATGGGTAGAGGTATTTCATAAGCGAGGTGCAACGAGGCACAAATTGGTCGACGCAATCGCGCCGGTCTGACCGAATCTCATTAACGGGCCAGATTGATAGCCCCTGTAAAATGCTCCAAATTATTTGACGCTACATTAATATTGAATATCCACGCTGAGACGCTCTCATCTGACGCCTAACTAACTTTGAGATAACTTTTTGTATCGAGTACCTTCCTCGCTTGTTATTGTTACTAATGAAGGTTGGTAAGACGCCCTAACAAGAAAGGAGTTTGATGATATCATTTTAGTTTACTCTGCGATTTTATAGATTAGGACACCAATTTCTCAATGTTCATCTTAACGTTGTTAGTGTCATTAGAGCTAAAAAAATACCAGTGGTAATTGTCACTTAACCTTCTATTTATTGTCGTACGTACACCGCAATTCACAAACTCAAATAGTATACATACGAAATTTAGCACCTATGCACTTAGAGCGGTGAATATTATAGTAACATAAGTCTACGAGGTACTTTAAAGTCACGTACAGATGTGTAATCTCCCGGTTGTAGCGCACCACACATCTATCGCCGCAGGGCGCAGGCAAGACGAACTAAGGAAGATGAATCATCGACTTCAAAGTTTGGTTGGCTACTAGCGCAGTAGGTGGCCACACGTACAAATAGCAGTCTCTATTCATACAGCTATTTGAACTATGTAATGATATGTAAGAAAAATGTGCATAAATAATGATACCTGCCGCTGCTATTAGAACTGTAATAACACTAAGTGATCTAAGATAGAGCATGTTATTTGACGTGGTTTGAATATACAATTACACATTTTATGGTTTTGGGAACTATTTAATTACAAGTTTCCTCTATCGCTTTGGTTGTTCTTCTATGAGTACATATTTACGTTGCGGTGCAGGCCCTCCGCGTCCAAGTGCGGCGCATCCAATCTCTCCGAGCCCAATTTAAATAGGTAACGGTTTCTTACGCAATGGAGCATCGACCCGCGTTCCATGTTAATAGCCAGAGACGTGTTCAAAAACGTCTTGTATATCAATCAAGGTTTAATTAATACCGCCCGCCCTGCTTTACGTGACGCCATTTTGCATACTGGTATAAATTAACTTAAAACTGTCATGTTCCTTTCTTGTATAAAAGTGTTAATGAAATGTGCTTGTGCTTAAAGACCTTTTTCTAAACATGCACGGGTGGGAAAACAGGCTGATATAGATCAAGCCTGAACACTGGTTTTTGCCCTACACTGTTAGTCGTGTCTGAGAATAATAAACTACGTAGCTTGGCATATTATTCCACCACGTCATGTCACGTTGAGTTAGCGAGTATAAGAAGCGAAGCACAAGGCAGTGATAGGCTGAGCTTTCTTTGGGGACATAAAATAAAAATACCTTGAATAAAAAATATTTCTAGCTAAAAAACCAATTGCCAAATCTACCGTGCCGCATAAAAATAGAATAAAATACGCGAAAAAAGTTTAGTCATCCATAACTATTAAACCGTATCGACTGTGGAACGAAACGTTGAACTAACAAACCTCGACCACTGAAGAGTACGCAGATCTTTCCTTGAAAACTTTATATCGATAAAAGCTGGATAAAATAAATTGGATGTATTTTTATTGCATTGTATAGAAATCTCCCGCAGCAAGAGAACGTCTTGTAGCATTAGCACCTCTTCTCGGGTTAATTGATAGCTTACGGTTGCGAGCGTGCAAGAATGCCGCCCTTGCAGATTTAGCGCTATTTGCTTTGTTATAAATCTTATTTCCTTGTCTACGTTGGCTTCATGTTTTCAAGAAATTTCCTATTAACTGATAATTCTGATAAATCTCTACTCACTGTAATTGGCCATAATAATTTCCTATAGTTATTAGTTATTTACTGACCTCTACTACATTTTTAAATTTTTCAAACTGGTCTCACGAAGATAACGGTTGGAATAACTGTTCGTAATAACTGGAGCGTTCTTAAATTAGTTATTAAGGTTCTTCTAATAGGCGTTTAACCAAGTTTGGACATTACGAAGAGGCATTAGGCATGAATGCAAAATTACCTTCTGATGGGGCAGAACCAGTTACGTAAGTAAGTAGGTGTAGTGGAAGTTTGATTATCTTGTGAGCAGACAGCGTGTCGGTCGGGGCCCGCTTCCGCGCTTCGACTCACTGCCCAGGATCGTCCGTTGGACTTAACAATGTTACCCGTTTACCGGTCTTCCTTACACTGGCGGCAGCAACGCAAACGAATGCATTACCCGTCCTCTCTTTTCAAACAGCTCCTAGTCCCACAGTAGGTTGTTGTTTTTGGATGTGTGATTCCTTAAGCGTGGCAAAAGCTACGAGGTCGCCTCTATATTTAAATCTTACCGTTAAGGGGCAAATTTATATAAATACCCTTTGTGAAAGCTTGTCAATCGTCTCTACATATTTGAGTTCTCAGATTTAGCTGTCGTAAAAAGTACAGCTCTACTCAGCCTTTTTTTCTTGAATGATCTTATAAACGACATCTCGTGACGTAACATTTTTTGGTTGCTAATAGATAGGTATCTGGAGTAGTCTTCACGCACGTACATAGCAAATGGACATCGAATTCTTCGGAGATGTGGCGGTCACGAGCGGCCCCCGGGTGTGTCGTCAGAGAAACGTTTTGTGTCATTGAGATTTTTGAAGGAGATGAAAATAGTTTATTAGTAGGAGTTATGAAATACGTACAATGAGTAGGTTCATATACTTACATATGAACTAAAATAACCCATGTTATATAATATAATCACTATGCTGTCCAAATTTTCTGTAACAAATTGGATTCGTGAAAAGTACATACCATAAAGAAATAGAATTGACTATACCCTATGAAAAATGTTTAATATATTTGTGACCTGAATAGGTAGTTGAATGCCTTTTGGCAGGGCAATAATACGCAACGTCTGGTTCGTTAAACAGACTATCCATTCCATAGTAACGGTTGGACCGGTTACCATATATGTTGGACATGTTAGAACTTAGAACCAATTAGTCAGTAAACAAATTAGACCAAAAACTTAATTTAACAGAAATCAGGCTTACATAAAGTTGTTGCCTTCGTAATCATTCCATTTTAAGAAGTGAATCGTAAAATTCTTACTCTTATGTGGAGTTCATTATATTGGTGATTTACTAAGCACCGCCCTAAAAGTGTCACACTGTAAGAAAACTCATCAATCAAGCTCTACAAAAAGAATAAATCCACGCTGAGAGAACAACACTCGTGCAAACTTTATAAAAAATGAAATCTCTTCCCGAACCGTTGACACAAGGAATTGAAATATAACTCTGCGTTTTAGCAAGATAATTTAACGTTAAGTATGCATTTAACTCAGCTGAAGTTTTTCATTTGCGATATTTCTTCCGTAGACCGCTGACTTTGGGAAAAGTTGTCTTTGTAAGTGGCCCCTGACCACTGCGATGTACGGATTCGATTACCTCTAATTATGTATTCGTGTTATATTGGCACATGCTTTTTTGGTGTCATATGACTGGCAGTATTCTCCCACGTTGCCGCTTACAACACAAGCGTTAGATTGCTCCTAAAAGGTTGTGAAACTAAATGTTGGTAAAAAAATGCCACTCCCTCGTGCGTCCACGGGTATGGTGTAGCACAAATATTTATCAACGAGTTCATTAATTAGCAAATGTTACGAGAACCGAGTTATGCAACTACGGCAGTGTGTGTCAGTGTCGTATATCATAATCTCGCGCGATGCCTCCGTGTGACCGCTGCATAGGTATTATGTGTGTCATTGCACAAACTGTGATCAGCATATATATTCGTAATTCAATATGCGCGCTAAAGCCGCTGGTGGCTTCCTGGTTAGAGGCGGTCTTTAAGTCCATAATTTAAGCAGCCTTCACTTAGGTGTTTACGTACAAAGTAGTTGTCAGAATTGTCTTAATTAATGTCGCGAGTCGTTACTTGATTAATATTTCTTTCATTATTTACTTGTAATCAGTTTCCATCTATTTTTATTCTTCTCTCCTTGACAATATATCCATGACCGCATGATCAACCGTCCATTTTGTGAGGCCGACCGTTGCTCCTCTATAGTTTTTGGCATTGTGTGAACAATTGAAAACCTTTGAGATTCTAATATTTTCTTCTGTTTCCGCGATTATTACTCTTTGAAATAAAACAATTTAACGGATTATATCGCGTATATTATCTCATTTTAGTTCTCGACGTTTCGGAAGCTTTCCAGCTTTCCATGGTCACGGGAGGACTGAGAAAAGATGTATTTTCCTCTGTCAAAGTTACAATTTATGCAAACTACCCATTTTTTTGAAAAAACACAAATAAAGGTGTACATACATGCCAGATGGGCCTAAGCTGTAAAGACAGTTACACATGTGCCAGAAGGGCTTAATTATTTTATTCTAATAATTTACCAAGCAGCATTTCAAGCGAGACACAGGACTGCAAAACGAAACGCAGTGTATCAACCCGGGTGAAGGAGCACATAGCAGATGTCAAGCACCGTCGGTTTAATAGGTCTGCAGTATGTGAACATGTCATTGACAAACCAAACCACTCAATTAAGTTTGATAAACCTATCCTTGCCAAAGAAAAAAGATATTTTCCCAGGATGCTACGCGAGGCTATTGAGATTAAAAAGCATCCTAATTTCAATAGAGAAAATGGATTGTCACTACCACCAGCTTGGGATCCTGTAATACATCTCATCAAGGAACAAGCGAGACACAGGACTGCAAAACCTTAATTTCCGAACGGTGTAAAATATCTTATCTGTTTAATCTTATTAGTTTAATAGTCTCTGTTTTTTAAATATTATAATTAGTAATGAGGTAGCCTGGGAGTTTTTCTTTGCAGCGTTTCTTTTCTCCTCAGTACGCCTCATTCGTGAAATGCTGCTTGGTAAATTATTAGAATAAAATAATTAAGCCCTTCTGGCATGTGCCAGAAGACAGTTACACATGTGTGTAACTGTCTTTACAGCTTAGGCCCATCTGGCATGTATGTACACCTTTATTTGTGTTTTTTCAAAAAAATGGGTAGTTTGCACAAATTGTAACTTTGACAGAGGAAAATACATCTTTTCTCAGTCCACCCGTGACCATGGAAAGCTGGAAAGCTTCCAAAACGTCGGGAACTAAAATGAGATAATATACGCGATATAATCCGTTAAATTGTTTTATTTCTTTGAGATTCTGTTCGGAATAGAATGTTGCCGAGTTCAGCAGTAGTAGGTTATCCCATGCAAATACGTATTATTAAAAAACATTTGCAAATAATGCTGACAAAACCATCAAATTAATGGTTAGACGTGGCGGCGTCGGCGGGCCGTCCCGCGGGACCTGCGCCATTTGTTACGACCGTCCGCGCCCTCCCGTCCAGCCACCATTACTCAATCCACTGATTCTTTGTCACGGGCCTCAACCATCACCATTTATCTATTTATCAAATCAGCCCACATATTCCCACTGCTGGCAAAATACTTAGCTTCTATGGAGCTAAGTTATGCGCAGCTTGTTGAGTAAGAAGTTTTATCATTTCAGGACGCCTGTTTTCCACTCCTTTCTCCCTTTATCGCCCACTCTCGCGCGACTTTCTACCGCGAATGAGGACTCATTTACAACGATCTTGAAAGGAACGCACGTGGAGTGTTCCTGTAACTTCGTCCGCAAAGAACTCCACTACCGGCTATGAAACTGTGTAGGTACCTACAACGATATAACAAGTGTTTCAACAGCTACCGTTTCCGGGCATACAATATTATACTTCATTATTATCTAAATTTACACTAATATTTTCATTAAATATTCATAAAATTCTGTTAAATTATTGAAAGCCTTTTCTATCAGCCATTGTTTAGTTCCGCTTAAAACTCCCGTTTTCTATATTCTTTATGTTTGCGGGAAGGTTGTTAAATACAATATAATAATAGATGATACAAACACGCTCCTATTATAAATAAATTTGGTCATTTTAGGAAGTCTTATACAAATACAAATACTCTATATATGTTTAATATTAAATCTATACTGCGATCAAACATATATTACATTTCCAACAAGCTTTCAGAAAGTAAGTATTCTGCGTGATTCCGGGTGCGAAGGTGCCCACCCCGCTTGCCGCCTTACCGCGTTGGACCGCGATGGGCAACCTTTGCAGTAGGAACGACCCGGAGCGGGGTCATGACCCTTCTCACGCAGGCGACGCCCGACTTCAGTAAAGAAAACTTTGGCTCCAGTGCACCAACAGCTGGAAGTCTCTACCGCAAGCGGGCCAAATAAATAATTAGCAAGAATTGCCTATTTGTACCACTTCTGCAGAGCAGCGGCCTCAGCAGTAGCTCCTGCCATGCTGATGGTCCGACCAAGTATATTGTATCATATATAGTATAGGTATAAGTAATTATGAATGCATTATTTGCATGTGTGTCCTAACGCTCTCAGTACTGAATGATTTTTCCCACTGCACCATTTTCATGCATCTCTGTTTGGCCCTATGGTTGATTGGTAAAAAATGTGATTTGGCATTAAGTCCACCATTTGTGCTTACTTTTGTTTTGTGCAATAAAATTTAAATGAAATAAATTACCCCAGTAGATGATTCCACAGACAATAGCAAAGGATAGATATTTCCGTTATATGCAATAGTTTCAGATATAATTGACAAAGCATAGCATCTGCTAGAAATCTCTTTTTATGAAATCAAAAGCCTACCAATTTAGATATAAATTATTTTTGTCTCCAAAGAAATTTAGTCCTAACTAACACTCCTATAGCTAGATGGTGTATCATCCGGCGATCGGGCAAAAATCGGGGCACCTGACAGTGACTTACTATAATCTATGTACTATTGATGTTTTTTTCAAGATCTGATGATAATTATAAACCAAGCATTTCTAATTATAATTATACTCCTATTTCATTCACACGAAAGAGCACACGTTGTGGTAACGAAATATCAAACATATTTTCTCCTTTATCGTTTATATATTGACAACAAAGCAGGCATTGGACAATTACGTTATATAAATGAAAATAAATAAGTCACAAATTTTGTAGCTCTGGATTTTTAACCACAACAATATCTACGTATTACGCTTTGGGAAAAATAGAAGGATAAAGAGAGGATGAGTCTTATAGCTTTATGTTCCATTCTAAGTGTATATTAATATTATACAGTGTGCCAGCCTCGGTTATACTTTGTACCTTAAATATTGTAGATAGGATATTTTGCTGAATGGAAACATTATTCTATTTTGAGAAGTAATACTGAAGATTTTATAAAAACCTTGCTGATGTTCTAAACAAATAGTTTTATTGAAATTTAAATCTGACATTTCACGTTGTTACTTTATATAAAAATACTATTTTACTTAAAGTGAATTCTGTTTTGTTGTTTAGCCTTTCGATTGGCACTATAAACTGATAATAATATGGATAAAGATTCTAATAATTTACAATTGTTAATATAAAAATACGGGGTTATTCTTCGCTGTTCGGTTCGATTCCCAAGCAAAAAAAGCCAATTATAGAAAATATTTGTATGCGGTATTACTTACTTTCAAAAAATTCAGCATTTATCCCATCTACAATATTTAAGGTACCTACTTTCCGTTCAAGCCACATAACCATGGCACACCCTGTATGTGCGTAAACACTATGAGTTATTCCATGAATTAAAAACGGCGTTTTACAATTTAACTTGCGGTCTTGCACGGAATTTCCAAATAAAATTGAGTGAAGAAGTGAGCTGGATGGCGCCATACGAACTTCGTTTTTCGGGTTTTGGAGTAGCCCCTCAGTTCAGCTTAACAAGTTCTTCCGCCCCTGCTGTTCTTCACAGATCATGGTAGTGCCACGAAAGAACTTGTCAAGGTATACCAACTGAGGGGCTACTCCAAAACCAGAAAAACGAAGTTCGTATGGCGCCATCCTGCTCACTCAAATACAGCTTAACATGAGAGCGAGAGGGACGGCACATTACGAACTTCGAATTTAGAGTTTCGGAGTAACCCCTCTGATGTCAACAAAGATAAATGTAGCCATCGATCGCGCTAATTGTGTATTGATATTTCTGATGCTTGTTCGTATCGTATCCGAGATATCAGCAAATGTTGTTTCATTAAGTTTTTAGTTTAATACAGCTACAAATAACTCTATTATACAGATCAGCACTTCTGAACGATAATAGTATTAGGTATGGTTTTGACCTTCCAGTAAACTTCAACAGATTGCTTCATCTTTCAATCTTCGTACAGAACTCAACCATCAGTAGCACTTCAGCGTAAACACTTAATCCGATGTTACCCACCCTTAAGTGTGTAATAATTCATGCAGCAGTAGGAAAAGAAGCGAGGGATGTGTTTATGCAATATAAACGAGCCAGTCTATTTTCGCTTACCCAATCTCTTTATCCCCGAGTCGGCGGGTCGCGGGTTTCGACGTGAATGGCATGGCGACGCTCATCCAGCCGCGAGTGGACTAAAGGTGCGTTCACACTTGTATCATTTGCTCGTATCCGATCACCGTGAGTGGCATGACTGCGTATCGCGCTGCTTGGACGCTTACTGTCGGCGCGCCGATTATACCGTACTCGTCCGATATAACTGTGTGATATACGCGTAACAAAATGGATTTCGAGCGATCCGATCGGCGCAACGTCCAAACGCGTGATCGTGACACGCGATCATGCCACGTGACGATGATCTGATACGGGCAAATGATACAAATGTGGACGCACCTTAACGTTTTTGCAAGACCATTGCCTCTAGAAGATCCAGTGCCAGAATAGGGAACATGCATGAAATTTTTTAATCGCTTCTCGTAACAAAATATCTGAAATACCGTAAAACTATTACAAAAAGTTAAATTAAAATTACAGTCGGCCAAGAAATACGCATGATATAGGCCACAGACTAATAAGAGATACTACGTATCAGACTGCCAACTCAGAAACAAATATTATTTGCACTAGGCAACTATATTTAATCTGTACGATTAGTGTTGACTGACGTTTATTTTTTTTCCTATTCGAGATTGCTATATGGCAAGGGATCGTAACGTATTCAGCCAAAGCGGTCTAGGTTCATTGAATGAGGTCTAATATTTAGAATGAATAATTCCCGGCACGTAAATTGAACACGTAACTTCAGTAATTGTATATATTGTGATCAAAGTCTATGCTGAGAATTATACCTCAGTGGCGAAAAAAATAAAAACACATTATTTGTTAAAAGATTTATTTTTCATATTCTTTTTAAAATTGTCATAAGCTTTCTTCTGCATTGCAAGTAATACGCGGTTTTTTCATCGGACAACATCTGTCCCCTTTAATATTTTGTTGGTTGTGTTGCACCAATTCAAAATTGTAAATCGGACAGTTAGAGCAATGAAATGACTGAGAATAGTTTTGTGCTCGGCGCAGTCAAAGAAACAAAATGAATTCTTGGACATAATGTTTGCTAGTTCTGCGGGCGATAATTTTGCAAGATTATCACGACTTAAACACTTCACTTAATAAGTATTTTCTCAGAGCACGGGAAATGGTGTAAAATTGCGTCCTTTCGCAAAGTTTTACAAACACAGCACTCGTAAAACATTTTGCAAAAAGCAAGACAGGATAAACAAAAGGACATCACTCGATAACGCTTTACTGTGACAGTGACAGAATTAATTTCGACAAATAATATATAGATGACAAAACGAGGGTATTGACGAGTGCAACCGCCAATCACAGCAGAGAAAAACGTCAGTCAACATTAAAAACAACATGGTGCTAACGTACGCGTTTTGTTGTACGAAGATTACCTGCTGTGATATAGGCATTTTAAAATACTAATTAGACAGCGATTTGACAGAGAGGTCCCACATATACTGTAACGTCACAGTCCACTACGGTCATATAAACTCCATATTAAATTCTGTTTTGCTAGAAAGAGATAGCATGAAATGTTTGATAGCTTTATATCTTGGTTATTTTTATAGTTATACGAAACAATATTTTTCTCCACTGTTTGTTACATGAATTAGTTTTTAATAAAGCAAAAAGAAAAATATATGCATATTCCCTATTGTAAGCCAGCTCGACTATGACTCGTATATTAAATATCCATTTGTTTTTTTTTAATATATTTTCTGTATAACTAAAATGAGCTAAATAAGTGTAAACTGTTTTAATTCTCAAATATTTCATTTTCCTATCTCAGTTTTTGTCAGAAACCGTAAAATTGACAAAATATCTATAAAACAAACCAAACCTAACCTATTGGGTATAAAGCGTTGAAAATTAAGGAGAACAATCTCTGTTATATCCAAAGTGGCGCCACAGTAGCAAGTGCGTAAAATAAGTTACCATAATAATGCCAAAAAAATCCACAACGATGCGACAGCAAATAATTTTGAACATAATTGCATCAGAAGAAGAACGAAAGATTGAGGAGAATTTCGAAAAAAAAATCTTGTAATTGGTTGTTGATTTTATAGCACCTTGTTACTTTAGCGCCATTGTGGACGAATTTGTAACACATTTTTTCATTTGCTTTCCTATAAGAGATTTGCCTCCTTACCTTTCTATTCTCCATGCTATTAGGTTCTACACAATGGCTTAAAAAATATCTATTTTTCTTCGGTTTCGGAAAAAAGCGTTAGTTGGGAAACGAAACAGTTGGGAACTGAGGCAATTTGGGAAAAATACTCCGATGAAAAGAAAAAAATCCTATCCAGATATTTAATTTATCTCGTTGTCGAGGTACTTATACGTAAAGTTTCACACTAATGAAAATAACGTGTTAAAATAAAATAAACTACCGGTTCCCTTATGTTTCGAAAGATATTAGAATTATTTCGCTTAACAGCTTTAGATTTTAGAAAAAAAATTGGTTTCGAACTGACTAATCATATGAGAAACAAATTTTTATGTTGGTGAAAGATTACTACTTGGTGTCGAATTCACGTACTATCACAGCTATTTATTACTTACGTCGGCATTTACAAACCACATTGCGTCTTGGGAGAACCTATAGTGACTAAGTTAGGTATTACGTAAACACGTGTCTAATAATCGTTTTCCTGTCAAGCTGCCATTAGAAATTACACGCATCACCAGTTGTGTTATTGCATTGTTTCGAGGACAACAGTTGATTACTAATAATCCATGTATAAACATTAATACTTGCTTTTGGATGGTAAAGATATTTAATTAAATAATATGTGTGCACATTTGCATTGCCTCACGTCATTCGGGCGAGGTATGCAATCAATGCACGTGTTTTGGATTCAATAAGGCTGACTGAGTTGGTACTCTTGCAGCTCACTGCATTAAAAATAATACTTACTTATGTCCAATCAATTCGACTGGTAACGTAGTGAACACACCTTTTTGGCAGTGAAGTGTTATTTATTTCCTTACCGGGACAGATGATCGCAGTCCTCTTTTTGGTTCTGAAGTAATATTCTCTACTTTATAGTTGCGTAAACTGAAATGTGGAACAACGATTCAGGGACGCAACACAGCTTGGATTCTGTAAGTTGAAATATTGTCGGGTTTCCCGATCGTGGGTCATTGAGGAAGGGTCCGGTTGGTCATTGGGCATGGTGACGGAACGCCCTTTAAACGGGCCGCCTATCTATCCTAGTTAACTTTACCCTATTTCTCAAGAAAACGTGATGGATTTGGGATTTAATATACTGCCGCATAAACTTCAGTTATGGCTTGTGACCGGCCGGCGGGACAAGTTATGTGAAGATAGGTGATATGAGATATTGGCTTAGGATAGCGTTACCGCATTAAATGGTCTTAATGATGTAAAAGCTACTTAAATTTTATGGTTGGTCTTTTGAAATTAAAGGTGCTAAGTATTTTAAAAAGGTGCTAATGCGTGCTTGCTTATAAAAAGCCTCGAGCGGTCAATATTTTATTGAAGGTTCGATAGACTTTAATTGATTGAAATTGGTTTCAAAGTCATCGAAACAATTGAAAACACGTTAATAACTCCCATTGTAGAGCATCTATTGTAGGTAATTAGATAATATAGTTTATTAAATACCATTGTTATCAGGTAATTATCACGTTATTGTAAAACGCACTACCTATCACCTACCTGAAGTGATTTCCATACTCGGCCACCATAACTGTAAATATTTAGTATCGATTTTGGGTATTAACGGCTAAACGGATTATAACTATTTTTGGCAATGGGTAGCATATACATATAGTTATAAGATACTTTTTACCCAAGTACGCTAAATCAAAAAAGAGGATTATGGCTTTTGGGTACCATTAAAAATATACAACGGGTGGTGCAGTTTCTTAATAATTGCACACCGTAGTATATATTCGTTGCTCTTATTTGATTTTGACTATGACATATATTTTTAATTTTAATTCAATTATTATTTAATGCTATCTTTAATTATTTTATTTTGACATGCATTTTTCATTTTATTTCAAAGGTTATTTCATTCTGAATCTGTTAGGTAATAGGGAATATGCATAAATTTTAATTTTTGCTTTATTTACAGCTCATTCATGTAACAAACAGGAGACAACAATAATTTTTCGAATAACTATACAAATAACCAAGATATAAGCCATCAAACATTTCATTCTATCTCTTTCTAACAAAACATAATTTAATATGGAGTTTATACGGCCGGAGTGCACCATGACGTAACAGTGCACGTCGGACCTCGCTATCTAATTAGTAGTTTCAAATGCCTATATCTTACGTATTTCTTGGCCGATTCAAATTTTAATTTCACATTTTGTAATAGTTTTTACGGTATTTTCATATTTGGTTACGAAGAGATTCAGAAAAAAAATTCATGCATGTATCTTATTGTATTTTAGATACCATTATTAGTGTATATTTAATGTGTATGTGTTTTGGCTCAGTGCTGTGAACATACTTATGTTTGACATAAATAAATAAATACACAATGTACAATGTAAATACAGAATGCCCGCAACCTCGTCCACGGAGGAGAAAAATTGTCATAATCATAACCCTCTTTTTTGCTTCAGCGTAGTCGGGTAGTTCTTTAGCCATCTGTGGATACAAAAATTTAAAGAAATTAATATACTAACCGTTCATTCGCAATATATGTACGAAAATCTCCTGTATTTACACAAAAATATTGATACATTTCATAAAAAAGCGATTTCCATAACTTTAACTTAAGAAATAAAGATGATGAGAACTGCGCCCGGTAGTAGGCTCCATTGAATATACAGGTCGTTTTGCGGCACATATGTGTCCCATAATAGGCTACCTAAAGATGCTGCACATACCATGTCAATTAATAAATTCAAACAATTTATAAAACCCAAATTAGTCAAAAAGGTGTACTATGACATGTCATCTTACCTTAATGATAAAGGATTAAATCGACATAGCATTAAATCCTCACCTTTCCAGTTATTTCATGCCAAATAAAATTAATTGTAAAAATTGATATAACACTTCTTGCTTCAATAATGACATGTTTTTAGTGTAATAATGAAATGACCTATGAAATAAATACTTTTATTTCATAGGTCATTTCATGTTTGAATTCGAATTTGAATATTAACCAGCTACCCATCTACCTACCAAAAATGGTACAAATCTATCCGCAAAGGAATAAACATGCATACAAAAATAAATATCTTTAGTCAAAAGCCCGTTTCATTTCTTTTTTAAATAACTTCAATGTTTACAACTTTACAATTCACCAAAATTTCATAGGAAAATAAAAACTGTAAAAGCTGCAAATATGTGTAGCATATTATGTAGTTCTTTCACCAAAATCAGTCGGGGTTCGGGTTTCTTAATGTATTCGATTATAGATACTCAGTGCAGTGATTAATCAAAATATATCTGTAACAATCGATAAGTGTAACAATAGTACGACTCATGAATCACCTCCATAGTCTCACTCACCATGGGCTGAGTCAGACGGCGCCCAAGATATTCTCAGAATAGCACGAAACCTTGAAAACCAGAGTGCGAATAATTTGACCACTCGTGTGAAGTAAATACAAGTGAGCGCAAAAGTCGAGGAAAAATCAGTTGTCTTAATCCCAGCTTCTTAATGAGCCAGATAAAAGTTCAAAAATCTTAATGGGTTTCCTGTTTTTGAGCGTTAAAAAATGATCCTATGAGAAGGCAATTTATAATCCTAATGTTAATCAACTCACCGAATAAAAAACAAAATTATGTAAGCCACACTGAACCTGACATACTTTTAAATGTTGAATGTGTGATGTAAAAACAAAACACATGTTTTAGCGGAAAATTTATTGTATTTAGAAAATCAGTCAAAAAAGTTCAACATTTTGATTAATACTTTGAGTCGCATTCAATATTTTAGGTTAAAATAAAAATGAGGAAGTTTGGCACTGAAAGCGATAAATTTAAGCTTCAGTTTATCAAGTCAAGCTGCAAGATAAAAACATGTCAAAATATAAACCCTGACTAACTTACACTTTAGCATAGTATTTAGCTATATTTACTAGTTAAATGCATGAATTTTGACAAAGCATGTTTTATTGGATATTTCGTATATGGGGTGAGAGAATTTGACCTTATAAACATGTATACTGATTTCCGGTCTAAAAAAATCTACATTCACAGATTTTTCACAAAAACTAATTTTTATACAATGTGTCTAATTTATTTGGATAACTATAGGGAAATATTTTGTGTTAAATCTAAAATAAATGTTATGTTTCCTAAGACCAAAAATCTCTCTTATACTCATCTAGATTGCTCACCTATAGAAAATTCTATAGGAATCTAGTGCTTGCCAGAGTGCCACTAGTAACGTGATTAAGGTGTAACCATTTCCTGCCCAGGACCCTATTCCATGCGGCAAAGGACATTGCTCATGTCCGAGATCACCAGTATATGTTTACTTTAGCTAAAAGATGAATTCGAAGTAAGACTCATGATATTTCTTTCAATCAATCAAAATATTATTTATTCAAGTAGGCTTAGTTACAAGCACTTTCGAAATGTCAGTTACATGAGAGTGAAGTGTTTGCCGGGAGACATACAATATGCCATCATGCAACATCATTATCCAACATTTGCTGCAAGGATTAGGGAAAACCTAGGAAAACCTAATCAGAGCATTTAACTTAAGAGTAACATTTTTGATAAAATCATCATTTTAAAAATAATTAATAAGATAAATCCCAAATGGATTGTCAATAAAAAAGAAAAAAAAATCTAGAATATCTAGAATAAAATTCTAAATGTCAGAGTATATAAAACAATTAAGATTAAAATAATAATAATACCTTAGGTATTCGTTAAAATAATTATACATCTACCTACATGACGCTATAATTTACATTAATCCCACGCGGCTTTATCATTCATGTACCTAGTCTTGTGTGCTATAACAAGCTTTAGAAATTAATTTTCGTTTCACAATATTTTTGAATTTACCAATAGACAACTCACTTATGCTGTTAGCAAGTTTATTATAAAACCTCACACAGTTACCCATGAATGATCTCCTTATTTTATGGTAGTAGTAGGCACTGCGAGCTTATGCTTATTTCTAGTATTAATATTATGTATATTACAGTCCTTCTTAAAGTAGGCAATATTTTTATGTACATACATAATATTCTCATAAATGTATTGACAATGCACTGTCATTATATTAATGTCCTTGAACTTATCTCTAAGCGAGTCTCTATGGTTGATTCTATATATCGCACGAACAGGCCGTTTCTGCAGAACAAATATAGTATTAATGTCGGAAGCACTGCCCCATAGTAAGATGCCATACGACATAATACTGTGGAAATAACTGAAATACACTAATCGAGCCGTTATCACTTTCTCATTGAATATCTTAATTTTTATAAATACTCATAAACTTCAAGACAGCGAGTTATATTATATGCGCGAGTCAAGTCTAATTTAGCTATTAATAATTGAGTCATATCTCCTTTAAATTTCATTTGACAATCTCACTTATAATTTACTTATGTCTTTGATATCGCCGATATAAATATCGCATTATCGGAGATATCGCAATACCTTGTCAAATTATGGCCATGGTCTCCAGCTAGGATATACGCTGCATTGTTAAATGGACTAATGGACCGATACGGCCAACGGAACTTCACATATGATCGAGTGTATCGTATGCAACTGATGCAATCCGATGAATCTTAAATAACATCGGAATTATTTTGAAACAGTTCCCATCTTTTCATTTTAATGTGTTTTTCAATATTTGTGTCACGCTGTTCTCTTAGCACTAGTATTCTCTAAAACGAGGCACCAGCACAGATATTGTAGACTGATTTAATTTACGGATTAAAACATATATTTTTTGTAAACATTTTTAGGCTGACATTATCGCTGATTGCTCAGCGATAATGTCAGCCTTAAAGCCTCTCTTGGAAACAGAAATGCTAAAAAGCCTTTAAATTATTAAGTTGCCGCAGGACTATTTGTTTTCAATTCTTTTATTTTATGAGATACCCACGAAATCTTACTAAAATAGTGACGATATAATTTTAATGCCATTACAAAGGAACTAGGATAAAGAGGCTTTAGAAGTCTTAACATGTAACGTCAAGCGTGTCAAAGGATGAAGGCAAAAGAGTTTATACCTCTCAAAAAGACTTAAATTTTTAAAATATAAAACCGACCGAAACATATGATGTGTATTCATTCATTCCTTCGTCTACCCAACTGGCAATACGCATACACGCGTTTATGAGCGAGGCTAATGGTGAAGACTGCCCGATCGGTTCAGGATTCGGGATTAAGTGTTCCACTCGTGCGGGCGATTCTGTCGAATAAAGATAAATGATGCCGCGAGAGCGGGCAGTACGCACCGGGTAATTAGCTGTCAGTGATTTCAATTCATATGAGGGTGGATTAGGCCGATGTTGCGTGTTATTGACGTCTAATAGGCCAGATAAAGAGCCCCAATTCTGTTTCACCCTGCTGATATAGAAAAGTAAGGCGTTTACGGCTGCTGCGTGGTGTGATAGAGTCATATGGTGAGTTTTGTGGGATTTTTCCTGAACGTTTATATTCAGTTGAGTCTATCAACCCTGGTTCTTCTAAGGATCTTATTTCTGATTCGATCTCACAATAATATTTTATGCAATCGTTATATAATGTATGCTTTTTCAGTCGAGTACCGTGTTTAGGCCACGAAGCTTGCTGAGTAGCCTAAGTAAGGTACGATACTTAAAAAGCTAATTATATAACTATTGTATACAATACTTTTTCTACGAGTAGGTATCATCACATTCACCATCATCGTCATCATCGTCATCATCATCATCATCATCATCATCATCATCATCACCATCACCATCACAATCACCATCACCATCACCATCACCATCACCATCACCATCACCATCACCATCACCATCACCATCACCATCATCATCACCATCATCATACCTCAATTATCTTCGACTCATTCATTCGACATATTCATAAGCCAACACTTCAATTCAAAGTGTTGGCTTATGAATATATCAGTTCAGTTGAAAGTGCCATAGAGTATCCGACATTGAAAAGTATGCTATTAAAGTTTACTCTATGAAGTTCTTATTGAGGGATTAAAGTCGACGAGTAGAAAAATAAACTTTTCAATCTAGCCCTCTCGATTGTTATCTGTCTGAGTGACTTAGAGCTTTCTTAAAAGACCCATCGTGCTGATCGTGGTGCTTCCTGCTGGGGCCATCGAGTTGTTGAGTGGCGACAACGGACCGCAAGACGCAGCGTGAGTAGGCCCCGACAAGGTGGACCTGGTAAAACCACTGGAGTCCGTGGATTGCGGGCGGCGTAGGACCGGTGATGGTTGTTTAGGTGACTGTGGACGTCTTTTAGCTGATGATGATGAATTCAGTGAATAGTGTGGTGTCCCAAGATATATGTTGAACTTAGTTTGGTTCTTACGGGATCCTGCGTGCCTGTGCAATAAATAATATGCAGAAAATACTTCGATCTCATCCGGTCTTTAAGATAAAGCATACCTAGACAAGTTAATGCCCATTTACGTACTCTACGTGAAGAGACCGAATCTATATTTTAGGGGATAAGGTTCATTGGGGTTCTCCAAGGAGTTCCATGTTTATGCTGTCTTCAAAAGTGTGAAAGGCGTATAAATATAAGAAAGAATCTAGTTCACGTTAAAGTAGTATGATGATAGAATGATATTCATGTGCAGTTCATATAAAATAATTCTAATGTACCTAAATATAAGTAAAATAGTAATAAGAAAGCGACTTTTTCACGGAGCTCAAGGCTTTGTAGCTTTGCAACCGTCACCCTCCAAGCAGATTTGAGTTGATGAGTTTTTTAGCACGTTTATCTTGCAAATATTGCCATAAAACCCTTGTAGCTTTAATTAATAGGTTGATTCATTTCACAATTCGCATCGATACTCATATACTTCCACCTTCACTTCTTTTTGCCCAGGGAACAATTCATTGTGAGGCATGACATGCTTGTATAGGAAAAGAAAGTAGAGCTACAAATACCCTTAGTAGTCATGACCTCAGCGGTATGAGAACTGCGGTTTAGCACGGTGAGCCAGGAGCAGGGACTAATTGGCTGTCAGCTATGAGCGCGCTGAGTGGCAGTTGACGCCCGAGCCGAGCTCGTGACATTGGCCGAATCAAACAAAACAATGCCGTTGATTGGCCCTGCATTAGCACGACTGCTTACCCATGTCGATCCGTTATAACCGCGTTTGTTTGACAGTAAGCTTAATGGAATATAAAAATAATATAAATAAATAATATGCTTTTATTTTAAGCAGCTGCTTTATATTTATTTCCATGTTTGACGATGATCGACAGAATAGGCATAATACTGAGTCGGTCGACTGACTAGTTATATTTAGAACTAGAAGGTACCCCAAAACTTCGTTCGCGAAGGAGCAAGAGTCATAACTTAACAGACTTTTTTTTTCAGCGTAGTCGGGTAAAAAGTATCCTTTAACCATCTGGAGATATCCAACTTCTCGTGTAGTTTATTTTTTTTAAATAGTTGGAATCCGTTTAGCCTATATGGCGTGATGAAGCCACAACGACACATAAAAACATACAAAAAATCCAAAAAATATATTTTTGGTTTCAGTGACCTTCAAATAAACCGTAACTATCTTTTTTTTATCTTCAATGTACAGACATTTAATTTTTACAACTCTATAAATAGTATAGATGATATTGTTTTAGCAAAGCTGATGTATACACATAGCTTTCAAGGTGCTGTGCATTGGTCAGGGCCAGATTATTGCCATAAGTCTAACGCATAATATGTTAATATGGAAATAGCAACGTGGCAGAAATACAGCTTTGGCACTTGTTTGTATTTAAGTCTCTATCAAAAGCGCTAATCTGTCAATTACCACATATACTGCCGTAAAGTTTTCAGGCATCCGTAACCTTTGTTGTCATCGCTCTAATACACTTATAATCAGACTGAGACTGCGGTTAAATAAAAAGTGTCGGTATAAAATAACAAAAACTGTTATTGACAGGCATAAACAGATCCGTCGTAAAATTCAAGTTAGTAGCGTTAGCGGCGGACATCGTCCCACGGTCGGCAGGTGCAGCCTCCACACGTCGCCTTCATTAGCATTGTACACTCATTAACGGGACAGACCAACATATAACTCGTCTTCACATCTACCTGCTTAATCTCAGCTCAGCGTATAAATATAAGTTTTGTTTCATTCATCCGACGCAAACGAAACAAATGGTTTGTGACGCTTTAGAACAACAATTAAAGAAAATATTTTGTTTAGAAAATCTTTTGCCGCCATGTTTTTATTAAATAATAATGTACTGTTTAAACGATACTTTACGAAACTATCGTGAAAATACCTACTAACGAAACACAACAACATATCTTCATAAATGATCGTTTTATTTTCGAACGATGAAAAGAAAAATAGAACAATAGATCCGTGGTCACCGAGCAGTTTTTGCGGTTGTGTTTTTTTTGGTCTTACGACAATATTGGATGTCGCAAGGGAACGATTAATTTTATTTTGCTATGATTCAAGGTTCAACGATTCCAATCGTCAAGGTCTGGTTTTCGAGGCAAGCAATGGGACAAAAAAGTCATTATTCATTATTCATCACGCATGACTTAAAATGAAGGTTCTTATAACGTTTATAGATTAGATAGTACGCAATCGTACATTTTCTTTGACTTTACTTTCAACTGCTGTCGAGCCCAGGAAAATCAAACACCCTTTTTATCAATTTAAGTTAAAGAAATTGACGATATGAATACTGATGAAACAAGTCCCGCGTATTTTGCGGAAGCCTTACACAGTTTCTTTCAGCATATTATAAAACTTTGCTATCCAATCAGAGGAACGAGAAATCTTTCAGTTCACATTTTCAGCTTTTTATTCAGAGCGGAAAAACTCAATTTGGGATCCGAGATCCACGTGCTGAGAGGCGCGGTAGACAGAGGGTAGCCTATAAATCTGCGGCGCTTGCAGCGAGGGGTCTCAGGATAAAGTAATGAACTAATTACATTAGCCGCTGGGAACGACCGCTAAGCATCGGGAATAAGCTGATATCTAATGGTTCGGCGTATTTTTTTTCGCGCTAATTTGTTCCTGTAATACACATCTTACGGTATACGACTAAAATAATCCGTACCTACTATACATAACTATAATACACATAGACTAGATGAATTTCTGTAATTTTATTTTTCGATAGATTCCTGATGTGAACAAAGAATGCCTCACTCACGGTGTTTACATTGTCTGTGAACTTTTTAATTTTCTTATGCGAGAATCTTTGTGAAACATAAATATTTATTTTCCCCGACGTGGGCTAAGTACTGCTGTACCGCTATTCGTTCTGTGGCCGTTACCTGCTCTGGGCTAGACCACACACAGACACGATTACTCACTTGCTAGACAGATTCAAATTCTCTTATGTAATCTTCACATATGTACATAGGTCGCTCTTATTAGGTCCGTATGAACTAAAAGTTACCTGGGATTTATTTTATAAACCACAATATTTTTTTACCGAATTCTTTCTTATATACTTAACTCTAATAGTTCCTTAGGTATATAGCAATTGTATGGTACCTTCATGGACCTATATAAACAAAAAAATAAAACCGACTCCAAAAAAAAAACTAAAAAGTAAATAATAACGCCATAATTCTGTTTCTTCAAATTACTTACAAGTAACCGTTTGTATACTCAATCTATACAGTATATACAATTAATCTTATTTTGGCGTCGGTGCCATATAAAGAATGTGTAAAATATTGAAAATTTACGATTTTAGTAAGTTGTGACACGATGGCACCGACTCCAAAATAACATTAATTGTATAATAATAAGAAACTGAATTATGGCGTTATTATTTACTTTTTAGTTTTTTTTGGAGTTGGGGTTTTTTTTTTGTTTAAAAGTTTATTTATTTTACACTTTTTAGTTAATCGTTACTTAAAAGTGTATCTCGTGACGATTCGAACAAGTCCAAACACGGCTAGGATACATTATTTTATTACATAGATCTGGTGCCTACCTTCCGGCTCCATCATCAAATCAATTCGATGGTACCATTCTCATCAGGAACATTTAAATTTGTGACTATGAAGTTGCTTAGCTAAATTAATCAAGATAATTAGTCGCCACCCGTAAATCATTTATCATTGAGGAGTTCCGATGGCATTCTGTGGTCTTCTGCATCAGTTCCACTTCACCAATATACACTTTCTGAATGCAAATGCTTATTATGTTTCTTATAATACCAAAATCGCTATATGTATGCCTACAATAATTGAGGAGTTCCTTCAATTCCTCATGGATTCCATCATCAGATCTTCACCAAAAAGAAATGGGACCAACTAGAAAGTACCTTCTATAAAACCAAAAAAAAAATTTTGAAATCGGTCAAATAGTCTTTGAGTAATCGGTGAACATCCATAAAAAAAACATTCCGTCAAATTGAGAACCTCCTCCTTTTTTTGGAAGTCGGTTCAAAATAAGCGGACGGAGTCTTTAGAACATGAAAGTGAAGCAACTATAGTAAGTCAGTATCTGTCAAATCGCTTGTCCTTAGGAGAGACACACACACATTCAAACCATAGTAAGTCAGTCGGCCGCCATAACTAAACGAGACTCCGTCGAATAAACATCTCTCAGAATGACACAATATAATTGAAATATGCCGTCTTGGGCTGTCCAACGTTGTTGGAACCACAGCGGAGTGAGGAAAAAAACTCAAAGCGTTACTTTTTATAAGTAACAAACTCGTAAATCAATATTATTTTCAAATTTAACATTTTAAATTGTCATACGATAAACTTCATACAACGAAACCAGTGTGCTCAATTAAAAATGGGGAAATTATCCTAAAAGTTGAGATTGGTATTGCGCTAAATTAATTATTTTTTAATGAAAAATAAGTTTATAAAACGTGAGAATTGTTATTTCAGTACATAAATTTGTTTAATTATCGTGGAATTACGTCTTAAAGTCATCGAAAATATTATTTAGGTTTCCTAGAGTGGACGAATCTCAATGAAATAATTTACGACATAAAAATTATAAGAGAATGTAGGAATAAAATAATTGAACACCATCCACAACGAGCGTAATCTGTACTATGCACTTTGAGGCTACAAATTTATACTCCACCGAAGGTCGAATGATTAGAATGGTTACTAATTCTTTACCAAAAAGGATAAGTTTACCAAATGAAAAACTCCAGGTTCTATAATAACTATTAGGTTTTCCGTTTTAACCCGTTTATTTTGATATTATCCACATCTGAATCTTACATGTATTGTGTTCTAACCTTTTTACGGGAAAAATATTATTTGAAACCTATTTCGTGATTGGGGAAATTTTGTTGTACATGGCAACTCTGTTAAAATGCACACATTGACGCGGTCCGCCATTAGCTGGCTTCAGTTGAATGTTCTAAAGACTCCGTCCGCTTATTTTAAAGGTCCATGGGTACCTTATAAGTGCTCAGATCTCTATCATGGTATTGGCTCCATGTATTTGGTATTTGGGCAGATTCACAATATGGGGAAGAATATAATCTTGGCTCATCTGTCAGAATTTATGGTATAAACAGTTTCTCAACACGATGGGACTTCCAGTACATATTATTAAGTGTTTCTAAAAATAGTTTTGTCAGTCTAACAAAAGTAGGTACCGACAAAAGGTATATTTTATGGTACTCCACCTGAAAACATAACCGATGTTTAAAAATGATACTTGACCCAGGCACTGAGTTTAGTGAATGCTCCAAATCATAATACAATGTTTTACTATCCCTAGAGCTAGAGGATAGGCGAGTACGTAATAGTAGTGCGTGCAGCAGGCGGCGGCGACGCCGAGCTAGCTAACGGTTCAACTGGTTTGCTGGCCGGCTTAGCTAACTTTCCGATACTGAATATTAATTACAAAAATATCTATTCAGTCGAGCTCATACTGCGTGACGAAATACATTTGCCTATTAATTATTTTCACGCGATATTTATTATAATCTAAATGCTGGCAGCTGTCTTCTCTGAGGCGGCAAATTGCGATACTGTACCATTACTTTCGAGTGATTAAAGTTCTTTAGTATGATAAATCACTCTATATCTTTATCTAGAGGTGCAAAACATCTAGAGGTGGATTTATACTGTTTTTTTTTAAATTACACCTTATAACCGCACCAGTACTAACTTTAAAGATTTCAAATGTCGTTTTTACCGCACTTGAGTGATACAGTAATTATCAATTAGTGAATCCTATAGTTATTTTTTTGCGAGAGGGGCCGGCCCGAGAAACATTTTTAGATACAAATGGAATATGTTGAATAAATTATTTTTGATGGCGAGTGGGTTTGTTTTTTATAGGGACCGGTGTCTGAGGCTAAGTGCTCTGTTTTTAACATTCAGCGTGTGATTTGTGACGGGAGCCCTCCGAGCTTTGAGCAAAGGTGATATGTATGTAATTGGCATATGTCATTTCTGGTTCACATTGTTAATCATGTTATGGCACGTTTATTTACTGTGTTTTGCAAATGATTAGTTCTATTTAAGCACTTCATATTAAAGCGTGAGTTTTATCAATTTCGTAATACATTTCATGCAAATAACTGAATATTATTTCTGGTGCGGAATACAACGTTGTTTTGTTTGTTATTATACTAGTATACCTCATTAAATATACTTATTAATCAAAACAAAAAGGAAAATGTAATTTCTCATGGTCCAGACCTGAATGCGATTCAAACCAATAGTAGGTATGTATGTAGTACCTACCCCTTATTTATACTCAGTATACTCAGTCCGCGCAGCGTCGCAGTGTGTTTTTTTTTACTTCACTACTACCTATATATATCATAGTTTAGTAGTCCTTACAAAAATGATCACCAAAAATTTACACTTTCCTTCAAGAATGAATTCAACTGAAATAATCTAAATTATTATTTTTTACGGTCTACCCCAGTCTAAATACTGGCCGAAAACAAAGTGTAAACAGAAACAATCCGAACCCGAATCACGACGCTCGACTCAAACTTGGTAATATTTTTTGTAATCAATTTTAAATTTGGAGTGGAGTCGTGACCCAAACGCGTGAGTCTCGAGAGGCTTCCGCGCAATTTGGCTTCAAGCGTACCGCCGATCCAAGGTAACATATACATTCGTATAGAAACAGTCATATACATTTGAGTTACGAGCTAACATGGGCCCTGTTTGATTAATCTCGAAAGGCCGTATGTCCCTTGATGTTCGAATTGCACATATAATCTTTTTCGACTTACGTCAAAATGGGTACATTTAGGCGATTTGCTCTAAAGTCTAACTCGTGCCAGTCCATGCGGGATGGTAACGAGTATTGTTCCAATGCGAATATGAATATCTAGAGTGTGCGCTTTGACGATTTGATTTTTCGATTGAAATCACATAGGTAAGCTGCTATAATCGCTGTTAAACATAAGTCGGCGTTAAAAATGCTGATAGTTTTTTACCTCCAAGTTTGACATTAAGGTCAAGCTCGTCAATTTGATTTTTATATTAGTTATATCATTTAGCATGTAAATCAATTTGATTCGCGGTTCACTATGAAACCCTGTCGCTCCCACAGCAAATTAAATACTTTTCTAAGTCATTACTACTTCGTGACTAGGTAATTAGTTCATCACTTATGTTAGCGTTACAATTTTCTATGACAGATTTCGCCGTCGTTCGGTCCAACTACAACGACCACACCTTAAAAGGAATTAGTAAAGAACTATTTTCTATATTCATCGTCAGTTGAAAAATGTCCTTGCTAGACATAGGTCCACCCTAAAGACCGTCAACTTGGTCGGTTCAGCGCCGCCTGCATCCAGCACTCTCTTGAAACCTACACTAGATCATCTACTGCACTGTGTCTTCCGGTGCATGGTCGCCATTTCTGAACTCAAAAGGCCTTATCCGCTAATTCTACCCGGCCACTGCCACTTCATAAGTAATTCTTCGTGATATGTCCATTATTTTTATTGTTGTACCTACAGATTTTGTTGTTTTCATTGAGGTCTTTCCATTGCTCTTTGAGTGACCTAACAACATTTCCTAATCTTGTCCATGTGCGTATTGTTTCGAAGTCTATATTGATTTCGGACAACAGCCGATTCTTCGTATCCTTGTTTAGTTAGTTGAGTGGGCTGTCAATGATATAATTAATTTAATTGACGACGTGAGTGGGATGCAAATTATACAATTAGGCGTATTGATGACGAACACAAACATCTTTTTTGTTGATTTTAGTGTAAAAATGCGAAATTCTGCGAAAGCAAAGTAGAAGCAAAAACAAACAATCAATTATCGATTAGTTAGTTGTGATTATTTATTTTTAGGTGAGAAACTCGCTTTTTATAATTCCTACTAGAAAACTACCATGAGGCTCACACATATTTAGATTATATTAGCAGTTCTTCATATTAACCCAAGGACGTCCACTGCTGGACAAAGGCCTCTCCATGCTGCGTTGTCTTGTACGCGCTGCCACTCGAGAACGTTTCTGCCCCAGCAGCCATCGGTTCTTCGATTAATGTGCCCCGCCCACTGCCACTTAAGTGTAGCAACTCAAATGGACCCTTGTAAGGCATTCAATTGAAGAACCAAGATATATTATAATAGCGCTACAAAAAAAATAGTCAAATAGTATGAAAATTGATGGATGAGCGCTATCTCTGTCGGAATAATTTATATATCTCATCACGTCAAAACGGCTGAACGGATCTTAGTCAATTTTGCTACAAGGAATGCTAAACATCCGAGGATATAGAGTATGACTTCCACCTCCGCGTACGAAGTTGTAGGTACTTTATAGTCTGTAATAAAATCATAATTTGGGTTGCGAAAGTGGACGCAATACCTAACTTAATATGGCTGAAGTGTGACTCATAATAATGCAATGGAATAAAGTACCAATATTTATATAAGTATGTCCTGGGAGAGAGCTCAACATCAAGTGTTTCTATGTAATAGAAAAGTATAAAGCTGTAGGTAAGTGTAAGTCTGATAGGTCAGTTTTTGGTTATAACAAGCATTACCACTGTCGTCTGTATAAGGATGTTTATAGTGCTGTATTAATTCCCCTGCGGAGCCGGCAGGTAGGAACTGACTGCCACCTGTCGTGCATGTGGCAGGTTTATTTTTAACCCCAAAACACCTTATCGCCCATGTAAAACGTTGACTATTTGTAAAATTGACCGCTTAAAAGGTTTATTTGGAAAACATACATAATGGTGCAAGCCAATTTTATAAGATTTTTCTTACTCACAAATCAGAATTAGCGTATTAAATATACTACTTATCTTTATTATATATTTAGGGTCGATTTCAACAACATTTAAATTACACGAGAGTGGCTACCCCAGTATAACTTTACTCTAACGATTTACTCAATGGTTAACTTCAATTTCGTTTCTTTCACGACGCTAGTCTAAGGATAACTTACTCTCACATACTATCATCTCTACATCTCACTCATGTATATTATATTTAAGGTAGATTTCAACAACATTTAATTTACACAAGAGTGGCTATCCCAGTATAACTTTACTATTACGATTTACTCGATGGTTACCTCCAATTTCGTTTCACTACGCTAGAGTAGGAATAACTTACTCTCGCATAGTTACTCTGAAACGTTGAAAGAATGATTGGAATGAAATCGTAATGCACCCAAGTAAGATAGACAATTTGTCCCGTGCTTGAGCAACGGTGTTGCGTATTTTTTAAATTTGTTCGGTTAAAACGTTAATTGGGAAATAAGTAAGGAATTGACTTGACATTGACAGTTACCATACTATAGCTTGTTAAGTTATAATCTACGACTAATAATTTAATCAACCGAAATCGGCGGTATAAGATTTTACTTTAGTATAGAGATTTTGTACTTAGGTTAAATTATATTGGTGAAACGTAAAATGAGTTTACTCGCGAGTTAATGATTTATTATTGGAATAAGACTTATACTACGTTCTTGAAATCGACTATTAATATTATGCTAACAGGAATTTCTATCAAAAAAATCTACATAAGGTCGCTATTTTCACAGCAGCCTTATACAGACTACCATATAAGTTATTAAAAAGCGAGTCGAACTCTCGCACGGAGGGTTCCGTAGCAGCGTACGCACACGATCCTTGTATGGAGACTCCTTTAATTTTTATTTTTATTATTTGCTCTTATATTGGCCACAATAAATACGTAATGGGAAAATGGCAAGTGTCTAACTATTACGGTACAAGATTTAGAGCCCCGTTATCGAACCCTAAAAACAAATAAATAAAATTACGTTGTCCCTGGAACACTTAGATAGTGCTCAATTCCTCGAGCATACCCTATACCTACGATACATTTTAAATTCAGAACGGCAGATGGCCTAACGCCATCTGCTTCAACAAAACAAAACTAAAGATTACCATTTTTGATAACAGTTAAAGTGAAGGTTAGATTTATGGACATAAGAATATTTTCTTGATTTATCTCCTTTCTTAAGCTAGTTTTTTTGTACAATGTAAATTTAAAAAGTGAAATGTAAATACGTATACCATTATAAAGTTGTAAAAATGAAATGTCTGTACATTAAAGGTATAAAAATAATTGTAACGGTCTCATCATCAGAAACTTAAGAGCCAGGCTCTTTTCGGTGGAGCAGCTTCCATGTTTTTCGATCTTCCGCTTTCGTTTTGATGTCCTGATACGACACGCTGTCTACATTCTCCTTTATTTGGTCTATATAACATCTCCTAGGTCTTCCTCTCTTCCTCCTTCCCTCAATCTTTTCTTCTATAATGGTTTTTATGTAATCGTCGTGTCGTAGCAAATGTCCAAACATCTTTCCCCTTCTGTTTTCAATGGTTTCTAACAATGACCTTTTCTCTTCTACTCTTTCAAGCACTTCCTCATTCGTAATCTTTTCCGTCCAGCTTATATATCTTTTCCTTCCATTCGTCTCCAGCACCACATCTCGAACGCCTCCAACCGTTCCCTATCATGCTGTGTCATTGTCCACGTTTCGCTTCTATATAGGACTATACTCCAGATGTACACTTTTATAAGTCTCTTACGAATGTGGCCCGATATTCTGGCTCTGAATAAACTCTTTTTAGCATTAAAAGCTTTTTTGGCTATGGCTATTCTAGCGATGATGTCCTGTGTACATCTGGAGTCATCAGTGATTATGCTTCCCAGATATTTAAATTGCTTGACTTGCTCTATTGGTATGTTATTTAGAGTGATTGATCTATGTATTGAATTTGTTTTTGAAGTGAAAAGTGTTTTTGTTTTAGTAGTATTATTTTTAGTCCGAAGCCTTGAAAAATGGTATCCATTTCTGAAACTAACTCTTCTAATTGTGATGGCGTCTGTGCAAAGGCTGCAATGTCGTCAGCAAAACGAATAAACTGGATTTTATTGCCATTGATATTTCCTTTTCCAGACTCAGTTCAGTGTAACGGTCTATATGGATAAGAAAATGGATATGGATTTTTTGTTATTTCTATGAGTCGTTGTGGCTTCGTCACGCCAAAACGGCTAAACGGAATTTTCGGTACACGGGTAGCTGGGTATCCAGAGATGGTTATAAGATGCTTTTCCGACTGCGCTAAATAAAAAAATGGAGTAATGTAAGGACTTTTTCTCCTCCGCGAACGAAGTTTCTGTGTTGTTTTGGGCATCTTCTAGTGATATTGATAAATAAAAACCTAAACAAAGGTGCGCCCGGCAGCCCTTGGGCAGAAGTAAACATTGTATGAAGATTCACTTCCTGTGTTTTTTTTAATTGTACGGCAGCAACTATATTTTTTTAGTTTTAAGTACAGTCAGTCAAATCAGTCTTGCAACTTGTCAGTCATATAAGCGTATATAACTGACACACGAACAAATATGTTTTCTTCTTCGTCGTTATGATCTTGGTAGAGAGGTCGTGGCCATCGTATTGCTAATAGTAAGCTTCACCTCCCATCACCATGGTGTAGAAAAAGAGGAATGCATTCCTCTCTCTCTACAAACATGTGTTGTAGGCGCTTTACTTTTGTATGAAACTGTACAGGACAAACTCACCGTAATTTAACGGTGGGAGATAAAAATGGCACAATGAAAAAAACACGGTGTTCTGCCATCTAAAAATATCACTGTGACTTGTTACCAGGGAACAATCTTGCAAAATTACGTAGATCGTTCCGCCGCCCTAATGATATTTGTTCCACTTGTCACGATCACGACACTGCAGTCACTATTTAGTGTATTTTTAGGTAAAAGTGTCAAATGAATCAGCCCAAAACAAATTTAGTGATGTAACCAACAAGTGTTACAAAATCACAGTAATATCACTATAACGGTCAATACATTACGGTACGTAACTTTAACTTGCTCACAGTGATTTTTTTGGAACTGGAACAACAGTCGCGACGATTGAAATGTAACGCTTTTCACCGTCTCTCCCGTAATCCCAAGAAGAGATAAATAGTGGTGGTGATGCGAGTGTGCAAGGGTCCATTACGACCGATCATGCGTGTGGGGACTCAGCCGGCCCGTCGCAAATGTGGATATATATTGGGGATTTACTACGTATGTATCTGAGCCTTTTCTAAAAAATGACGACATTTATTTTTTTTGGGTTTACCTTATACTCAGAATTCTTTGTACACTCAAACTGCATTCAAGGAAAAAAGTATTCCAAAATTTTGTACGCAATATATTTTTTGGATTATTCAAGGAAATAAAAGTTTTCGTATTCGCAATGTCGTATTTTGTTTTCTTTTTCCAAAAAAGGTAAATTTACACTTTTTAAACACGCTTATTCTGACTAGAATGTTATTGTCCGGGAAGATTTGCTTATGGAGGAGCATAAAGTATTAACATCCTTTTTTCTTCACGCATTTAATTTTTTCATCACTACCGAGTTACGCCGTTACGCCCTCTAGGAATACATTCATATGGACCCATATGTCCGTTACCGTTTATGAATGCGTCAAGCGAAGTCAGGTAAAAAAACGTTCATTGAAATCATGTGGATCTCTTCTAGCTTTCGCTATATATAGCAAAGGCGTGTGTAGCACATCTATATAAGTACGATTATAAAGTTGTAAAAATGAAACGTCTGTACATTGAAGATATTTTCAAAAAATGATTGTAATAGTCTATTTGGAGGTCACAGAATTGATAATTTTGTTTTTGGCTTTTTGTTTGTTTGTATGTGTCGTTCTGGCTTCATCACGCCAAATCGGCTAAACAGATTTCAACTATTTTTGGTACACAGTTAGCTGGGCATCCACTCCACAGATGGTTATAGGATACTTTTTACCCGACTACGCTGTTGAATAAAAGAGCGCCTTCTATAATCTATACTATTATAAAGTTGCAAAAATGAAATGTTTGTGTTTGTACGTGTCGCTGTGGCTTCATCACGCTAAATCGGCTAAGCAGATTTCAACTATTTTTGGTGCACGGGTAGTTGGGTACCTCCAGATCGTTATAGGATACTTTTTATCGGACTACGCTGAAGAAAAAAAGGGGTTATGACTTTTTCTCCTCTGCCAACGAAGTTGCGGGCACCTAGTCATCCATAAAATCCAAAATATCTGTTTCGAGTGGGCGACCTCCAATTTCACTATTTTTGTTGTCAAATATACTCAATATAAAAATCCATACTAATATTATAAATGCGAAAGTGTGTCTGTCTGTCTGTCTGTCTGTCTGTCTGTTACCTCTTCACGCTTAAACCGCTGAACCGATTTGGATGAAATTCGGTATGAAGATAGTTTGATTCCCGAGGAAGGACATAGGCTACTTTTTATCCCGGAAAAATGCCATTATCCGCGATAAACGAATTTAAGGCGGACGAAGTCGCGGGCAGAAGCTAGTAGTACATAAATGACAGGACGCGGGTCTCATTGCCCGTAGAACCGACGGCCGCTGGGGCGGGATAGGATCTGATCACCGTCAAGCCTCGAAGCCTTGAAGGTTTGATGAGGATTTAAAATGAAAGTGTATCCGACTTGTTACCATTCTGTACGGTGTGCTATACAATAAAAAAAAACCGGAAGGTGCTGCGTGAAAAATGTATCAATCTTGTGAGGGAAAATGACACAAGATCGGCTATTGTCCCTACAATCAATAACCACCCATCCTTAATGTAAATGTAAATGTCGAAAACAAACGAGTTAAATATCTTAGGTATAAACGCCTATAGTCTGTTCTATGGTGAGTAGAAAATTAAGGAGAACTATCTCTATATACCCAGTGTCCGTCAAAAGGCGCAAAATTAGTGGTGCCATTGTAGCAGGTGCGTAAAATAAATTACCATAATAATGCCAAAAAACCGGCCAAGTGCGAGTCGGACTCGCTCACCGAGGGTTCTGTACAAAATATACGCTACAAATGCCCGTATCTATGAAAATCCAGTATTATCAGAACCTAATAAGCAAAATGAACGCGGTGCTCGATTCTTTTACATTATAGTTACTGATATAGACAGACATAGAAATATAGTTTTTCAGATTTATTGTGTTGATTGTTCTATATGAGCTTCCTTCACACCAAATTTCAACTTTCTAGAACAATTGCAAGTACCGTATGAATTTAAAAAGTGTCGAAATATACGTTTTTTGCAACGGCCGTATCTTTTTTTACGTAAACTTAGAAGTTTTATTTTTTTACAGCTTCAAGGGACCGTAGACTTGAGTATATAGTTTTAATTTGAACTCGATACCTCCAGCCCAGCCGTTCCCGAGATAAGGGGTCTTGACAGAGAGACAGACAGACGGTCAGACGGACGGACAACAAACTGGTCCTATATTTTTATTCCTTTTGAGGTGTTCCGTACCTAAAAAGTTCACAACGATGCAAGAAAAATAATTTTGAACACGATTTAATATTTACATAAGATGAAGAATTAAGGATTGAGTAGCATTTCGATAAAAAATATTTGTAATTGGTTGTTTGTCATATTACATACTTCATACTATCTTGCTACTCTAGCGCCATTCTGAACTGATTTGGAACGAATTTTTACTGCTGTTGTTTTCGTATAAGAGTTTGAAGAACAGACCATGGAGAATAGAAAGGTAAGGAAGACCTTTCTACTCTTGATGGACTGTTCCATCAAGTACTTAAAAAAGACAAATCACGTGACTCGGATTATTCAGCCAGTGGCGTCGTCCCACAGATACAAAAAATTACCTCGATTGGCGGAATGATACGAGTCACGTTGTTTTTTAGGATACCTTCTTTTAAATACTTTTTCTACTCGTGAACTCCTCCGCGAATCATACTTAAAGGCATTGTTTTTAGATTGGACCATCACTCTATACTCTATGGTATATATTATATGCCACTGAACTATAATACCTATACAACTCCGCACAGAACTATAATGAATTAAAAAAAAAAGAACGCAGTGTTTATGCAATATTTTTTTAGCTATGTTTCATTTACTGTTGTTTATCGGTTACTCGTAGAAAAAGTATTGTATACAACAGTTTTATAATTAGCTATTTAAGTCTCGTACCTTAATTAGGCCACTCAGCAAGCTTCGTGGCCTAAACGCGGTACTCGACTGCTAAAGCATACATTATATAACGATTGCATAAAAGAAAATACTATAAAAGAACAGACGACAAGTGTCAATTTATTGCAAAAAAATTATGTGGCCGTATTTATCCCAAATTTTTTAAGTTATTGTAATATGGATGAAACCGATTCATTCTGAGAAATCACTAGTCCTTGTAGTTATGATCACATTATGAGTATCGTACGCGTGGAGATTATTTAGTATTTGTATTGAAGAGGGATTCGTGGAATTTAGTGTTCGGTCGTCATGTATGTGAATGAACTATAATTGCATTATATTATTTTAGGTCATGGTATGCGGTTAAACTAATTCGATATAATACTTAGTTACGCATTTACTGCAATTTGGTGGTCATTAATGTAGGCTAGTATTTAATCGAATAGAGTGTGTAATCGATTCGCTAGAAATATTTTACATGAAGTAATATTGTAATAAATCTCAATTTTATATTTTAACTCTGACTGACGTGGGTTATTATTATGAAATAAGATTTTTCCCGCAACTTCACCCGCGTGCCCTATTATTTTAAATTATCCCTTGGGAATAGTGATTTTTTCCGGGATAAAGTACAAGTTTTGTAGAGTAATATCTAAATGTCTCCATACCAAATTTCATCTAAATTGGGCCAGTGGTTTAAGCATGAAGAGGTAACATACAGACAGTTACTTTCACATTTATAATATAGGATTATGTATGGATTATATTATCTGTACGAGAGTTATAACTAAGTTATTTTATACATTGTAGCGTAGCTACCCGTGTAAAAAAATGGTTCAAATCCATTTAGCCGCTTTGACGCGATGAAGCCACAACGACACATAATATAAAAACACAAAAGCACCGAAAAATATTTTTTTTACTTCAGTGGCCTTAAAATAGTCGATATCTTTTTTTTATATCTTCTATGTACAGATATTTCATATAAAACTTTATAATAGTACAGAAGATTGCTTGCAAATATCGTCACCGTTGAGATTAGGGTGAAAATAGCCACGGGACAATCCGCTAGCGCTTGACTAAACACATATGGATTGCCACCAATCCTTTTATATTACCGCTTTCTGCGCGGCTTTGCGAGATTTCTCCGACGCCCAGCTCCTCGGCAAGACTGATGGCTCCTGCACACAGCTGCGAATGTTACGTTTAACCCAGGACACAACAAGACACATTTCTTTCTCCTTCGCTACCTACAAATGTACGTGAAGATACGAAAGACTTTTTAACCACAAACAATGAAAAATGTTTCGCTTTAGTTCTGTTTATAAAAAGTGTTGCGCTCGAAGTAATTACACACATTATTAAGAAATACTGGTCCAAAAACACATTTACATGAACCAATAAGTATTAAACAGGTTGTATATTCAGTTTAATAGCCTTATGTTATAAAACATACTCGTAATGTAGGTACTGTTAGCGTCGCTTAGCAACCGGTCTGAATTTAAATGTTAAACAGCGCTTTTCGAACATGTGAATTGTATTTTTATTAGATTATACTCGCAAACCGGTTTGCTTCAGTACCAAATTAAATGTGGTGTAAATAGCAATCCAACCAGCTCCGGGCGGTATAATGCAGAATTAATTGTTTTTGAATTTATTAACGAACAATCATGCCGAACCATATATGTATTTATATGCAAATACGCAATTAAATATAAATATTTTTCTGTTATGATCAATTAGGATTTAATTCGCCGATTAACAATCTTATTGATATTTAACAGTGAGTTCATTAGAAATATTTTATCTAAATTCAATATTAATGCAAAATATAAACATTCAATTAAGATTTTTTCGTCATGTATTCGTTATGCAATAAGTACGTAACTGGGATCTGAATCTGCGATAAATTTGTATAAGGAAAATAGTGTTCGGTTCTCGGAAGGCCAGTAATGAGCAGTCGGATATGTGGGGCGCGGGTGTGGAGCGTGCATAGCCTCGCTGCAGCGCGGGGCATTCTTCGACAAGGAGGCTGCGGGGGTCCTCAATTATTCCAACGTAATGCCCTGGAATGTCTAATTTGCTCACGTAATTTCGGCCGGAATTTGTCCCAGTCGGCGGATGGCCGGAACTATTTTTATTGCCCGCTTCCTATTTGCCCCGCTCCGCAGGGAACAATATAACTCGAAGCCCGCAAACTCTAACCGACTTGTCTCGCAGCAAGTGTATTGTGAATTACACGTCGGCACTGTACCACCAACGTTAAAATGTGTTTTCTTCTTCTGTTTCGCCCCGTGAGAATACTTGAGGATTGCAGCACAGACACGTACTCGTTCATTATGGTTAAGAGGCATAAGTAAGTTGCGCTTGTCTTGTATTTCGGTCGGGCTGTTTGGGAGTCGAGACCAATGTCAACACTCAGAGCCGGTCTGGAATTGTCGTTTCAACTAAGCACTGGGATCCGAGTTTAGCTTGCTATCGGAATTGTGTAAACTGCGCTGCCTAGTTGGGAACTACAAAGATACTTACTTTGTACGCGGCTCTTGCTTGAATTTTATTGTAACGCGGAGCATGAAACTGCAGCGTAGTAGTACGTGCGGGTCGGCAGTTAACAGTAAAATAAACTTTGTTTACGTACCGAGAAATACCTTTTGTAATATATTTATGGTCAAAGTTAGGTTGGATTGACCAAAGCAATAGGTTTAAAGTTTACGAGTATTACCTCTATTGATAGCTTAGCGGCCAAACGTAGTCGTACAACGTACAACTGAGATTTGTCCAAGAATTCTAATTGGGTTTTTCAATTATCATGCAGCAACGAATTTACGATGCGACGTGATTATGCAATAAAATAAAGACACCACTTACTTGTAACCGATAGACTTGACTTGAAAGCAGATTCATAAGATTTCCACGAGCTAAACCGCCTATAAAATTATGTATAATCTGTTTTAAAACTTACTTGCAGTTGTTGTGAGAAAATGTATCAAGCAAGTTCCATATCTGTAACAAAAATAGCACTGATCAGAAAAGTTGTTCTTATGATTATATAAATAAAATTATTCCATCGAAAAAATATATTGTGATGAACTGTTCCTCAATTTGGTAACACAAGTGTGAAATACATCTAGTTTTGCCACCAATAATCTCGCCCTTTCTATCCCACTCCACCGAACTGGCTTCATATCCAATTCTTTCTCCATTCAGGTTGCCCGCCTCTGGAACGGTCTTCCTCTTAAAATCAAACAGGCCCCGAATAAGTTTGCATTCAAAAAGTCCGTGAGCAACTTCTTTGCTGGCCGAACCGAAGACTCTTAGTTTATCTGCTTAATTCGTTTCATCGCTATATATATATATATATGTTATATATTTATTGACCTTATATATATTTGTGTATTTATTATATAAATTTTGTTATTCATGTATTTAAAGTATATAAATATGTGTTTTTGTAATTACACAAGCCTCAGCACCGCCTACAGTTTTTCTGCTTTGCCCTAAGGTTGACTGGTAGAGAATGCCTTATGGCATTAAGTTCGCCTGTTGTACAATAAGTTTTCTTTTGTGCAATAAAGATTAAATGAATAAATAAATTTATATCGCAACCTGTAGTAGCGTCAACTAAAAACGACTACTTTTTTATAAATAAACCTAATAAGCACTAGAAATTAAAACCACTGGTTTCGTTGGAAAATAAAATGTGATTATTCGTAACGTTGATCAAACAATAATCCATAGAAAAAGGTATAAAAACATACATATAATATAAATGTACATAAAAAGGATGAGCTGTCTTGCACACCAATATTGGCAATATGCTTAGCAGCTCTGGAATTGAAAGTCCGCGAGTATAGATAGATTGTTGGTGCTACTCTACTTGGATAATCGAGTTGAAGATCATGAATCGATTAACCAAAATTTCGTGCACATACATTCTGGTAGAGCAAATATAATATCGAGGTGATCAGCTCTTTCAACTCTTTCATTTGTCTTAGTATTTAAGGTCAACTGGTCGGTTTCGTACGCATCGGGCAGATATCATGCAGTGTTCTGAGTTTAGTCAATCATAGAAGCTAGGATTGCCAGATCGAACGACCCTCTTATCTGGAGAAAAAAAAAAAAAACAGGATTTTTTGACTTTGGTCGGGAGAAACAAAAATAAAATAAAATTAAAGTAAATACAAATACTTAAATAAATATTACCAAAAAACTCTTCTCTTGACTTATATTATCATTTTATCAATAATCAACAAAATTTAATAAAGTAAATTTTTTTCGCTTGCCACATGCTCTTATTTCATGTTACTTTTCACCGATTTAGATTTTTTTGTCCTTTTTCATTATTTAAAAAAGACTTGACTTCAATCTATTTTCCTACAATTGAGTCTAACCAGTAATCTCTAATCAACTCTTCTTTTATTCAAACCATGCACATTCGAGTTGTTTTTCGGGATATTCTTTACTTCGTCGGGAGTCGGGAAGTCCGCCAAATCTCGACCATCTGGCAACCCTAATAGAAGCACATTCACTGATCAGCATCAGGCGATTTTACTGTTGATTTGTCTGACATTGATGCCCACGATGTGTGCACTTAACATTGCCTAGTCTTCCGAATCTATATAACGATGAAATTTCTGTCTGTGAAATAAGGATACAGCAAACATAATTCTACTGTTTGATAAGTATGTGAATTAAAAAAAAAAAGGTAATAAAATTCATTGAATTGTGTCTCTGTAAAAAAAAAATCATCATGTGAATAGTCGTGGAAACAATAATATTCGAAATATAAATACAAGGACCAAACATTATATGAAACATTTTCTGTGAAACGAAATTCTATGAAAATTCTGTCTGCGAAACAAGGGAACACCATCCTCACCTGCAGGCTGCTACAAATAAATCTCCCTTTTCCAGCACGAACAAAGTGTCAAAACGAACGAAATGGTCACCTTCTACCAAGTTCACAAATAGTCAAAGTGCGTTGTTTTAGGCTAAGTTAATTTGCGGTTCGAGCTCAATTACAGTACACGTGATCCCGTAAGCAAAGCTGCCAAAAGGTTGCGTGAAACGTCCTAGTCCACCTGAATCGCGAGTAATCACGATAACGGTAAAGAGACAAGTGATTTTGGAACGCCGCCAGGACGAGCCTCCCGAACACTCCATTTGCTCTTTACATAACTCTGTATTCACTGGATCATTAATCTTCCTAGTTCCACGCCAGGCCGAGTTTAATTTTAATAAACGGCTTTTGCCATACGGCGGTATATATTAATTACGTCGTTACGAGTGCTTTACAATTTAACATTTATTCAGGAGGTTCCGATAACAGCATTGGCAATTAAATAAACAATTCCAACAATACCGACTTACAACTTAATTTATCGATTGAATGTGTACTAGGTAAGTACCTATTCGTTGGAATTTTGTATTTCACAATATGTCCCTGTGTCAAATTGGCTTGGAGATTTGAATACCTAATAAAATCGTAGGGATCAAAGTCAAAAGTAGCCTATTTGAACGACGGCTCGCAACCTCTTAATGGACTCTCCCGGGATCCTTAATAATCGTTAAAATAGCGTAAAAGCACGCCGCTCGTAATTCTGTTAGTGGTCACTGATGTGACGCACATATTCGTGATACACTTTCGAGGCTGTCTTCAGGGAACGACCCTAAAATGCCCGAGCAACCCTTCGTCAGACTACTGGTAATATTTTATCGCTGGCTACCTACATCGAGCCCGGATAATTTGTTTCGATAAATGCTGAATTGAACAAGGCTTTCGTATAGCGTGCCCTTTTGTATAAGGCAGGGCGCGAGGTGCGAGAGAAAGCCGGACGGGACTTTCACCATAGTTTATCGTTGTCCTATCTTACGTGATTATCCAATTATAATTGCGATAATAATGATACGTCATAAATCACTGATTTAATCGAAGTTCATCTAACGCTGCCTTTAATTCTCCGCTATTTTATATCTAACATAACATGGTGTTTATTTTGATTGGTTTTAAAAATGGAGCCGCGGGACAATTTGTTTTTCTTTTTTAGCTCAGATTTTTTTTTTTTACTGGAATGTGAATAAAGTGCTTGTAACTAGGAAAGTTTCTCGAATAAGGTAAAATCAGGTTAAAATAGAATACGTTTGCCACGCGGACTGATGGACAAAATCACTTACACATAATTTTAAATAAAAAAATGCACACCACAGAATCACACACACATATACATAGAAATAGTATCCGTTTTCCCCGAGCAATTCGCCTAAGCAGTCATTTGCCGCTAAGAATAACAAATTCAATATTTCTTGGAGGTAATTTCGATAGGTAACCGCACAATGCGATAATATTCGGCGAGCATTCGAACGCGGCAAGCTGTTTGTGCCTGACGTTACCATGAAAAGCGTGATTTACCTGCCTCCTGGGAAATGCCATCGAACGCCCGGCTGGATGCGGGTAATACTCACGCCGCTCTAATTCGGCTAATCTCGCTTTCCACTCGAATCTGCGGCTATAGGGTTACATGTCATGATCCCGACTAAGTGATATCTTAATGTTATCTCGTGCGAGATTACTGTCGGAATTCTTCGCAATAAATTTCCTTATGGTTCCGCGTTGCGGGACGGTGCGGGCCATTTAGCGGCGACGTAATTTGTTCATGCCGTAACTAGCGTGATACGATAAAAGCCTGCAATCATGTTTTGCTAAGGAAAGTATCAGAGAATTTATATAAATTATTATCTACTCGTATTTAGACGTATGACATATGTATAGACTGTCTGTCACATCAAACGCCTAGCGCAATAACATGGATTTCGAAAGATGACATTCTACATTAGAGGTCTCCTTTATGTATTAAACTAATAAGAAAAACTAGTTCTTCGAAGTTTCCACGTTTGCAAAGTCAAGGGTAAAAGCTAGTTACAAATTCCTAAAATGTAATGTCGACATGGACATGACTGTGTAGATATAGGTAGTGTTGACAGGATCGTCCGGCAATTTTGTTTCAAACAAGTTTACGGTGGCATCGCCATGTAAATCTTGGCACTCGCCGTTCTTTTATAACTAGTTCTAATAAAAAATGTACCAGCCAAGTGGCAGCCTACTAACTGCCGTTTCACGCTCCATGGAAAGCTTCAATGAGATTTTAGGATACTTGTACTCCTTATTTTAGTTTAAGATTAATCTAAATCATGTTAACAAGCAACACATTCTAAGGATATACTCACTATGTAATGTCCCTAAAGCGCTAAGATACTCTAATCTAGTCAATTTTGACATAAAATAGATAAATCTGATATAAGCACAAGAAATATAGCACAATTTGCCCTTAAATATGTAAACACGTTAAAATAGGACCAATTGATCCACAAACAAGTCAAATAAGGCATTTAGTATTCAAATCCTTAGTTGTTGATTCGATTGTATCTGAAAGGCAGAATTTAATTGGTGTTGGGGGAGTTAACGAGTTAGACTCCCAAGCCATTGGTACCCATGGTAGGTACACTCGTACTATTACAACAACATGAAACGTTGTCAACTCAACGTTACGTGAATTCAATTACTTTTGCGACATTTATTGAAAAGCTACAATCGTTACGAGATAAAGTGATCCATAGTAACCGTATTCTTCTGTCCCAATATTCGATAAATATAAACAAACTGAATATTTTACGACGGATGTAAATCACGAAGTCGCAAAGGATAGATACTAAGGAACGTTATGGTACTGTCTATCACTCGAACCTTTTATTCCTTTCAATTCTCATGAAGGTGATACAAGGGACTGCATAAATCCGGTCTGTCGAGTAAATGGCTTTTATGCCTGTACTTATCGTCTCTCGGATCTATAACGGCTCCACTGGGGTTTATTAAGCCAGATGGCCGATGTTAATTCACTCTTTATTTTTACATTCGGCGCGGCGATCGAAACTTTGTTGACTGATTCCCTTGCAGTGAAACCCAATTCGGAGCATTAATACGTCCCAGATATAAATGTTTAAATAAACTCAAAAATAAGAAAATATGTTAACCGATATCCTGGCGAAGAAAAGCCCTTCAGATTCCCAGTAAGAGCAAACGTTATCATATCTGCCACGCCTCCGAATATATAGGACGTGTAAAAACCCGTTTAGAGAGGTTATCTCTTGTAGAAAATTGCTTTGCATCTCTAAGGAAATAACGTGGCAAGGATATTCGCTTTACCAAAGTTACGGAATCAGTTTCGTAACACTGCACGCCAGTAAACAGACAAAAAATGCGATCGTGATGTTCGGAATCATGTCGGAGTTATCTACTGATTTTTAAACAAAATGATATATAGACAGTAATGGAAAAGAAAAATGTTTGATATAAAAAGGGTGATTGTTAAAAACCATATCATGAATGTAGAGGATCGGTAGAGTCTGAAGTAAATGGAATATTTAAATTCGCTTGCGTGCGGAGGCGTGCGGGGCGGCGGCGGCGTCACGCGAGTGCTCATGACAGATACTGCACACTCCACCGTATCATACCTACCCTCATATAAAAATTACGTGCAGAAAGTGACTCAGAAGCTGGTGCTTTATGCTCACACATATTTCGTCATGAAACTTTCATAAATACTTTTACTGCAGATTTTTTTAGGGCACATAAATTTGAGGTGTTTAATATTGAAATTATGTTTGATGAACTATAAAATTGTGAAATAAATTATATTGCATATGGTTTTAGTGTTTTTTTATTTAAGTCCTGCGTGAAAATCGTGATATCGGGGTTAAAAGAACGTAACTGGATCTATCGTCCGAACATAATATAACTAACTAAATTATACATATACATTTACATAAACTAAATATGGCAGTTAACAGTCAAAGGAGTTAAATGAGATCGAGGCACATTACTCGTACTATTTTAAAATAAACACACCCCATTTTACATCGTACAGGAGCAGGGTACACATACACAGTCGGTCACGGAAACGGGGTTGGCGTGTTTATGTATATTTCACACTTAATTGTGCTAGTCGGCAGGTCATCTAACGACGTCAATTACAGGGTGGATTTAGTGCAGGGGAGTGCAGTCGGAGAGCCCGGTGACTCACCCAGCCCGACGAGACGGCGCCGGCACGCACTGTCTTGCCCCACCCTATAAAATTGCACCATTGATGCCGGTTGCACACAACGACGCTATCCTATCGCACCGACACGGCCAACGAACTAGTTCTTACCCCCTTTGTACAGAGAAATTTCGAGACACACGCGAAAACAAAGGAAGCGAACTCGCCTGTCTGGACTATTGGCGTCGTGTGCCAGCTTCGCATACTAAGTGATGCAGTAACTTTAAATCGTTATTTAGTAGCTCGGTCCACGTATACAAAAGTGGTTGCTCGAGAACCCGATTTAAATTACTAATTGGTGTTGGATTTATAGCTGAGTTAAGGTTCTGTTCAGTATAAATGTTTAATTACAACTATTCAGAATTCCCGAAATGCTAGTGACGTGAAAGCATAGAGAAGTTTTCAAGAGTTTCCAAATTAATAACTTATGAAATATTTGAAATATGTTCTAATGTACAAAGTTAAGTGGGAAGGGGGAGGCGAGCGTGGTTCGTTTCCATTGGGCTAGTGGTGTCAAACAGAATTATAATTATTATAATTACCTAATGTATATCCAATAAATCATTTTTTTTAGGATATCTCAAAATGAATTTAAAAGAAGTTGCTGAAAAAAATTGTTACATGTATGGAGTGCCCAAAACACCAAATTTTTTTAAAATTTTATTATTTAACCATCAAACTAAGTAGCTACACGAGACACCCATATTCTAAATTACATCAATGTATACATCTTGTCGTTTTTGAGTAAAATGCCTGTGACATTACAGACGGACGGACGGACGGACATGATGAAACTATAAGGGTTCCGTATTTGCAATTTTCACTAAAAACGAACGGCACGGCAGTATTTGTTTGACAGCAAAAACCAACAAAATCTAAATCACACTTCATACAATTCCGTAAACAGATCCTTTCTATGAGGGTTTCTCCAGTCTGGTGGTAAATTGTGGTTAGACAAGCGGCGCCGCGGTTGCCAGTCACGATTGCTACGGAGCGGAAGAACTGACTTTATATTTTTCAGAGGGATAATCTAAAAGTGGACGGCAATGCTAGCGCGTTCCACACACCATGACACCACACATAACTTATGCAGAAACAAGTCAAGATATCACACCCTTGGCAAAACAAAGACACATCCGGCCATGGCGACATGGTCTGGTGCGTTTTTGTTTACAGTGCGATATAGACACTTGCTGCTACGCAGCTTCATACATACGAGAAAGGTGTGCTTTCCGTAATATTTTGTAGCTAAAAATGATCTTTCTAATTTTTTAAGACTGCAAATAACCTCAAAGATGAGTGATTTCCTGTTTCCTGTCTCGCTCAATTTAATTGTAAATAATAGAAAGATGTATTGCCAAAGAACAGTTCTAGGGTTTGACATCCATACAGCAAAAAAAAAGAGCACTTATTGTCGAATTAAATCAATAATTGTATCGGTTACGTTATGTGTCGCGTCGCCAAGGTAGACCTGGTCGAATTTAGAAATTAACGACAGAGAGAACAGATTACTGAACCCTATGCCTAAGCACTGATCCCATTCCGAAGAATGCGCTTGGCTGCTTTCAAAGCATAACACGAAAGAAATTGTACAAACAGAAAACCGCAAAATGTTTCGCCGTCACCGAAAAACTCTCGTAAAGCGCTGAATTTCCTTAAAGAGTTTGTTCCCGCAAATAATTTGTAACGTCAAGCACCTTGGATTTATTTGTCACTGCGCAAACTCGTGTCTCATTATTTATTATTATTATGTTTCTTTTACTGTAAAACAACACATATTTTTTAATTTAGTGTTGTTGAGTTAAGATTAGGTAAACTTTTAAATAAGAAACAATTTGATAGACTTAAGCATGCTAAAACAGTCTTTACGCTTGATGATTTGGACGCGAATCGCTGACTAACGTTAACAAGCTTTTATTTTTGCTAATTTACGACCATTCCTGAAGTCCAGTGTTAATTTATAGAGTGTTTTCATTAGAAATGTCTCACGAGTATATAGTAGGGAGGAGACGGGCGCCCAGACATACGCGCACGCTTTTTATAGGACGCCACAAATAAAATTTAATCTGTTGCGACCGGCAGCCGGCGTCTGCAGCGCCGCCTTATTTTAGAACAACGTGTAAGCTGCCATTGATTTCAGATTGAGCTTCAATTTATCATTGGCTGAGCTGGACATTTTCCGATCAGAAAAACCATTACAAGGTGTTTAGAGTGCCGCAAATGTATGCGTTTCTGTAAAGCACCGATTTACCATCGATGGCGAAAAGCGAAAACGACGACGGACTCCATTGGCGCTGACAGTGTTTGTAACATTTTGTGACAGACATGCTTCGTAATCCTTTATCACCAAAAAGTCACGTTTGCACCTATTTTAATTAATAACTAAATTATAAAATTGACACAATTATACTCGTACATTACTCTTGACAAAATGGCGTGTCTGTTACCCAAAGTCTAATCCAGTTAGTTACGCAGGCAGTTGAATACAGCTTTCATTACGACACTCAGTGGGCTTTTATATTTGTTAAATTAATATTCCAATTCATAAAATCCGTCGCTTTATATATCCCAAAATCGTTTCAAACTATCTCTGTTTCATAAACAAAGCATTTGATTAACTAACTTTCTTTGATGAAACATTAAATGGTTACAGTAAATAATTTCTACGGATTCTATTATCCGTTATGAATAGGTACGATTGTACAATGAAGATTTAATTATGGTTTACTTTATCTAAGCTGAGGGCTGGATGTAAAACCTTCACCATCGAGTTAAATCCTAAACACAGTTTTCATAATATGAACAAATATAAGTATGAATACAATAAGATTTGCCGTTTGTATATCCTTAAAATGGCATGTATGCTTTTATGAAATAACTATAAGGTGTCCGAAACTTCGTTCGCGGAGGAGAAAAAGTCATAACCCCTTGTTTTTATCTCGAGTTTTCACTATAAACAGAAACGTAGTAACCGCCAATGGATTCAGTTGGCGGTTACTACGTTTCCGCTTTTTGCCGTCGATATATCCTTATCCTTATCTTACTTCCTTACATCCTTACTATATTATATTATTATTATATCCTTACTATATTTATATTATAAACGTGAAAGTATGTATGTACGTTCCGCTTAATCTCAAAAACTAGGTACTGGATGAATTTTAATGAGACTATCCAGTTATGTACCTTATATATCAGAATAGGATATAGGCTATAATGTATGTCAAAATTCATCTCTTTTAGGGACGAAAAAGGGGATGAAAATTTGTATGGACAATAAATATTTTTTTATGCAAGGAACTTGAAATCTTGGTAATATGCTTCACATTTAAATTGGTAAAATATCGTGTTTTGGAGAAAGACATAAGCTACTTTTTATCCCGGAAAGATACCTTTTATCCGCGATAAGCGAATCTAAGGCGGACGAAGTCTTTATATATATATATACATATACTAATATATACATATACATATATATATACAGAAATTTCACTTCCTCGTAAAAACGCTGTTTACGCATGAGAAACGTGCCTACTATATGACTCTCTGACTATCGTATAACTTGTATTCAATCGCACGTGGCACGTGTAGTGCTAGGGTTGTCACGCCAGGAATACATCAATGTGGACCAAAAATGTTGTAGCTCATTAGATGTCGTTTGAGTAAAGTGAGCAGACATTAAGTACAGTCAGCATCAAAAGTAGCTGACGATTTTACTACTGGCATATGTCAAATTGACGCTGACTATACAAGTTACTTCACATGTCAATTAAATCGACAACTCAGCCGTTTTGTAGCTATCGCACATAACGTAGTGATAAAAAAGACATATTTAATTTACATATATTTAATTAACAAATTATTATGTCATCCTTAAAAGGAAATAAAGATAACAGGATAGGAAAGGATAGGATAGGATAGGATGTTGTTAGAGCTTACTATGGGTTCCACAAAAAAGGCACAAATTTTATAATCCGAAACAAAAATATGTATTTACAATCGTGTGACTATAATGAACCTATTTATTATTATTATATATATAACGCGAAAAAGTCACCTCCGCATACCTACCTACTTTAAATCAGTCTTCTAGGCATTGGTAAGAATCCGTTTGTAAACAGTTTTGGTATAAATACCTGCCTAATAACCGCGGTAATTTAAAACAATTTAAGTAAAGGTTTTATCTTTTGTTCACACACTGTGTACTTCTGTAGATGCTTAAATCTTATTAATTAACGGTTTAAGTCACGTAAATCACAATTTAATAATTAACACCTACCTACTTCCTAAGTAATAAAAAAAAATTCCTTACTGTTCACAATTTGACAAAACAAAAGAGTACTTTCCGTCCTTATAATATGTATTCAAACATCCATTTACCTAAATTTACGTAACCTCTTTTCAAAGTGCATTTCATGGCGCTTTTATAATCAATTGTTAAGGTAAGTAATATGTATCAATAGGACACGCTCCGAGACCGATCGATCCAGACGGCAGATCGCAGCGTACGCGTGCTTACTCGCTCGGCGCCAGCCCCAGATTGATCGCCATAACCCGGTCTAGCCGCCGAGAAGGTAAATATCTCGGTTCACCCCGCCCACTGCAAGCCCTCTGCCGATAATACTTGGCATTACTTGGTCAGTGGAATGAGGGGCAGTGCGACCTCGGCCTAATGTTTCTTGGCCATTAGTAGTTCCCTGACTTAATGGATATTTACTCACACTCCAGACACACATAAAAACTCACATCTTGGCGACATCTCACTTGCTGAAAAGGACACATTTTTACAGAAAAATAACGTCGTTTACGTTCACTTAAGAAATGAGGCTTGTAAGTAAACGTTCGAAATAAAGTGAGCTTGGTTATTTTCACCTTTCATGGCAGTTTCGTCTATATTTGTAAACGTACGATGACTCTTTAACTTAAAACCCTACGGCTGTTCACGATTTCTAATACTAATGACATTTATGAAGAAGGAATGATTATGGCTTAAGGCTCGGGGACCTGATTATCTTTTGAAACAAATGCGTTTTTATACGACCCATTAAAAATAATGGATCTTTCTGGGGGTTCCTTACTTTTATAGTTGGTGCGTATACTGTACTCATAAAAGTATTGCTCCATATAAATTATAATAGTCGCAGTTATATAAGTTTGTACCTATAAAAGTTCTTATTTGCTGTGTTTGTTTATTGTACATTTGATTCTTGACATTATAAACTGTTACACGCCAATTTACATAAAAAGCTGAATGCAAGTTTTACTGCTCCTAATAAAGTAATAATATCAATTGCAAAACATTACCTTCGGTAGGTGAAACAAAACCTTTAGTCTCTGTACAGTTTGAGTCTCTTAGCTCGAGTCCACATTCGTATAAGAGTCATTACATTGTTTAATATGTACTTAGTCGCATCTAAGAAAATACAGTGTCTCTCTCAATCGCATTTAACAATGGCACGGTAAAGCTTGTCCGAATTCACTTTGTCCGACTTGCAATTAATCTCCCAAACCAGATGCAGACTGACTAAAACTCATTATTCAGCTCCTGTACTGGTTATTTAGACTACTCTGAAGCATAAATAATAATCTACTAGCCCAAAGGAGGATGCGAATTACCGATGATATTGAAATCTACCTCAATTGCATGATCGGAATTCTATTTGGAAATGTCGACGGATAGTATAGAGAATTGGATCCGGGAACGCTGTAGCCGAATTATACAATTATTGAGATATCGTCGGAAGGTCTTCTTGTCCGTGATTACTGCAAGTTGTTGCGAATGAGGTGTCTGTTAATTTTCCTTGCCAAAAAGTGAATTGAATTATTAATGAATATTTTTCTACAGGCTGATGTTGCGCTGTAATCACGAAAATTGTACATGTGGTAATAATTATACAGTTACATCTAATTGTCAGCTATTTTAATGGCAGCAATTTAACGAGTCTCGTGCGTCACACAATGTCACACACGATCCAGACTAAACGAAGGAAGGATTTAATGAATTACATTACTTATTTATAAATGTATTCACCTAATTACCATACAAATAGTTCCTATCACGCTAGCAACCACAAATGGTCAATATTACGGGAAATAGTGAGATTATAAATGCGTGTAATCAAACTATATGACTACCGTAGTTCATATTGTTCTAGATGCCAGCGTGGCCACGTCAAACCTATGTTTAGACTAATAGGTAAATAGAGAAGAACCGGTGTTTTAAATCAGCTATCAGCGTGGGCGCTGTTCGCGGCTTGGGATGGCAAAAAATTCGGATTCGATAAATGGGCACCTGCTGTGAGTTAATAGGAAAACTTAAGAAATAATTCAAATATTAATATCGAAGTGGGATCTACCTGTTTCATCAACATGGTCAATACAGAAATACAATTGCGATGTTTATTCATTATAAAATATTTAACCAACTTCAAAAATATGGGAGAATATATGTTCCACTGTAATTCACTGTATGTATTTATTAATGTATGTTCCCGTTTTCTCTTTGCAGTCGGTTAAAAATGAGCAACATTTAAAAGAAACATCTGATTACAAGGCGTGCTACATAATCAGCTTTTAGAAAACAATTTAAAAAGTGAGCTCTGTGTAATATCGTTGTTAAACTAAGTGGAATAATTTATACGTTGCACTGAAATAACCTTGGCGTGAAATTTCTCGTGGATTTAACGAAGGAGCGCTGAAAATTCTCCGCTTTGTCCTCAGCGCCACTTGTCAAAAGACACTTAACTGAATGAGAATAGCCCCGCGCGAGCATTTTCGATGTCCTTGAAGTTCCACTGCAATGGCTATTCTTGTTCTCCTGGTTGCGCTTGGCACTTGAGATTAAATATTATGATTATAGCCGGTTTGTGTTTTCCTAGGCGGTTCGCTAGAATTTCCAATCGATCGTTTCGTAAACACGCCGGAGTGGAAAATGAATGTTATGAAACACAATTTTTGCTCTCCATTGGGTTAATCCGATATCAAAGGATTACAAGAATATTTTTAACACGAATGTTTAAAAACATTATTATGATTTCGAATTCGCATAAAAATCGAGTATTTGTAATGTTGATATTTGATTAAAACGTAACCTATCAGCTAATTTTCTTCAAAGTGTGAAAATAAACAGTTCGTTCCATTTCGGCGGTTGGGGCCCACAAATAAAAATGACCACTTTTATAATGACCATTGCTTATAATGCCCACATAGTAAAATGCCCACTTCAAGTAATACCTACTTCTAATATTGCCCACTACGTAAAACAACAATTTCTGGAAACAACCACTTTATAAAATGATCATACCTTATATAATTTTATTTACCACTTTTGAAATTGCCCAGTTCTTGAAATGATCAATTCTGGAAACCGCCACGAGGGCCATCGTTCGCTGTCCATGATAGAAATTATAAATTCCCCAAAGCTAGATCAAATCACAATTTCTGTCTCACATAGCATCTCGATGATCTCGAAACAAATAATGGTTAGTTTGCATTGTTTACATATGTTCTATTTCGGCTTTGGTTAGTTATTATTATTGCTACTATAAGGTAGACAATCAAATGTTCTAATGGTTTATCAATCAGTTAATCACAAAGTAGAGATAGTGAACATTCTGTACTTAGAAAATTGCAATCAACCTCTTTAAGTATGTCTATTACAAGTATTTATTATGCAGGCCACTTAGTCTTTGTTGTTCTTTATTTAAAGTGACATTGTCATTATAATTTCTATATAAAGACTGCCAAAATAAAATTCCTTTATTGTAATTTTATTACATAGGTGCCTACTGCAAAATGGTCGGACAATTAATTGTCGCATTGACCAAAAAGGAAAAAATACTGTACTTTTCGATAAGTACAGGTACAATTTCAGTCTACGAAACCAAAACGGTACATCCCGCTGGAGATGCATTCATAGAAACGACTGCAGCTCTACTATTACCCTAAATAATGATCGGACTAAGATTCTTCGATCTTCTTCTCATACATGTATGTCGGAGAAAATTGACAATGATGTTTTTATAGCAGTTAAAGAGTGTAAAGAAAAAGTATGCCATAATTTCGAGTCAGTCGAAAAAAATTATGAGGAGACATTTTTAAAGCTAAAGAAAAGCTGCAACCCAAGAGATATTGACGAAATTCCGGAATTTTCATCAATAAAAGATAGTGTGTATGGAGCTAGAAAAAAATTTTTGGAAACGAGAAGTCTTAATTACAAAACGGTCCCAGATGTCCATATACAAAGAAAGCTGGGAAAAGGTTTCGTGGTATGCGAAGATGGGACTACCGACAAAATTATAATATTCAGTTCCACAACGGCCCGGATGTACTTAAAAAATGCAGATCTGGATCTCAACGTCAAACAGTTCTTAGGAGATGGAACATTTCATTGCGTACCTCACCCATTCTACCAACTGTACTCGATACATGTAGACGTTGGCTCAAATGAAAAAAGTACAAACGTTGTTCCGGTTATTTTTGGACTGCTTCCGGATAAAAGATAAACAACTTATGTTCGATTTTTTCAATTAATAAAAGAAAAATTTTCAGTGTGTATAAAGAATTTCAAATGCGATTTTGAATCGGCGGTGATGAATGCAATTACAGAAGTATTCCCAGAATGCAAAATTTCCGGTTGTTTTTACCACTACAACAAAGCGATATGGCGAAAGGCTAAGAATCTCAGTTTAAATGAGTCAAAAAAAGACAGAAAAATGGTGAGAATGGTATCTTATCTGCCTTTATTACCGGACAGATTTATTGAAGAAACATGTCGTTTTATAATGAACTCGGCTGAAGTTACAGAAAATGTCTCTAAATTTAAAGATTATTTTGATAGACAGTGGATTCCTATTATAAAAGACAACGGTCTAAGCTGTGCATTCGAGCTACATAGAACTACCAATCCTGTCGAAGGTTTTCATCATCGAGTTAATGAGAGATTTGGGAAGAAGAACCCGCCCCTCTTCAAATTCTTCTGTGATTTAAAAAAAGAAGCAGTCCACCAGGATCATAGAATAATGAAGTCTTATTTTAGTGTGCTCAAAAAGAACAGACGGAATCGTCTCATTCGTCTTGATGCTTTTCTTAAAGAACTTGTGCAGGACGTGATAACGGAGAAGATTTCCCTAATCGCATTTCTTAAAAAAGTTATTTTACAAAAAATTACACACAAGTGAAAATCTTGATATTAAGTTTTTGGTTGTAATGCATTTTATGTTGTTTGTGTTAGTCTAGTTGGTAATAAAGTTTAATTTAAAGTTAAGGCGAGAGAGTACAGACCGATTTGTGGAAATAGCGTTTTGGTTTTCTATAGAAAGTTGTGGTTCCGAACCAGTGATACTACGTAATGATTTACTTAGTGTCACTGGTTTGAATTTCTTCGCAAATAAAAACGCATTATCCCACAAATCTGCCTGAGACCATCTCGATTTATATTAAGAAGTTTTTTAAGATAAATAAACGAATAAAAATGGATTAAATAGCCCTTTTTATTTTAATGTAGGTTCACACGTGGTTCACACAAACGCTTTCCACCCTTTTCAGTATCTTTAGCCTAACATGTAAAAGGGGCATTACCAGAAGTAGTCAAGCCAAGAACCCGGCATTTTTTAAAACATCCGTTTCAAGAAGCAGACGTTTCAGAAAGTAGTCATTTCCAGAAATGGTGGTTTTAAAAAGTGGGTAATGCAAAAAAGGGTCTTATTCAATGTAGACATTTTGTGTCGTAGATTTTTCGCGTTACGGGCATACGAGTAATAAGCAATGGCCATTATAAGCAGTGGTCATTTTTATTTCTGGCCCCCAAATGCCGAAATGATTTGTAGGTACACGACCCACACATATGGCCCAAGTCTGTCAATCAAAGCCAGTTGAAACTTACAGAATGTTGTGAATTTTAGGAAAACCAAAATTATACAAAATTGCAAAAAGAAGACAGGTTTTTTAATTTTCCGAATGTTTGAATATTTAATTTAGTGGTTAGTGAAATTCCCTTGAGTATACCTAAATAATATATCTCTCGTATTTTTATACGTCTTAGCAATTAATTTAATGACAGTGAATAAATATGTCACTGTATATCTTAGCTCGTGTTTCTGATTAATCTATACATTTCAAACCGGGTTTCCGAGACAAGATCAGTGATCTAGTTCCTGTTGATTACTGCAAGTTGCATTGCAGGTAACGTGCACTGCACCCCTGGTACCGCCCCTAGGCGTAGCGGCTAATTGCGGTAGAAAAACCGTCGTCTAACGGCAATATAGAACGGTGAAAACGTAGGGTTGCCACTTGACTGTCGGCTTTCTACGAATCACTTCGTTCGTTTATTATTTAAGCTATTCCTGCACTATCGATTTATAGTTGCAAATGCGTCAGCGGAACTCCTATACTCGTCGACTTTTTACGGGATTCATCAGAACACCACAAGAAAACCCTGAATTATTTACACTGGTTTATTTAATTTTCTCAATCTAATGGTATTTTACTGATTTCGTGTAGTATTTATACACAGAGATAGATAATGGGACTAAGTTGGATAGAATTGTGGTATCATCTCACCATTCAGCTAGGCACGCGGAAAAATCATTCGGAAGCACGACTTTTGCTAAAATGTGCATGCCAATATGAAACGAAACGAGATTATAAAACATCATACACACAACACAACAAACACGAGAAGCGCAGATTTTTCGTAGCTTAAGTTTGATACATGTATGGATTGCGCCCCCCTCTCCCCTAGAAATATGTATTTTTATTATTTAACTTCTAAATGAAATATCGGCTTATACTTACAGGTCACTCCAAATTTTATCAATATACATCTTGCAGGTTTTGAGTATAATGCCTGTAACGTACGAACGGACGGTCGGACATGACGAAACTTTAAGGGTTCCATTTTGGCTAAGGAACCCTAAACAATGGTACTTAATGGTAAATATCACCATTCCTGTCCTATCTTTAGTAATGGTTTATTTTAGCAGGTATTTCTTTGGGGGCGACCTATGTTCCTCAAGCAGTCGAGGTATGTTGGTGATGTGGTATGATGATTATAATTAAGTGACTTTCTCACTCAAACAGCCTTGTTAGAAAGAGATAAGCGATTTATTAAAGACGACAAAAGTGATAGGTTTACAGAACAGCTGGATAGAAATTGCAATAAATAAAGTTCGTATTTGGCAACCGAATGGAGATGGACTATTTCATATAAATTAGCAATTAACTTGATTAATTATTTATTAGCATATATTTACATACTCGTCTGCAAAGGTTGAGTTTATTATGTGACTCGTATGAACAAAATTGTATCAACTCAATCGGTTTTTTTATAATTTTATACTGAAGGCCGAATTTCTCCATGTTTTGTGGGTTATTGACAGCTGATTAAAACTATTGTCAAATAGACCTCATGTTACAGTGCTCTACAGCTGGTGGTTTCTGAATTTCAGAAATCCCCCATTTATTGAATCTGTTTTTTTTAAATATCGTTGTTCCAATACTCATTTCGATTTTTCAGTTAATCGGGTGCTTAGAAGTGGAAGCAGCAACGGAAAGATGAATAAAGAAAAACTGGTCAAGTGCGAGTCGGACGCGCACAAAGGGTTCCATACCGTCGTACGGAGAAAACGCGTTCCTTGTATGCACTTTAATTTGTTGTTTGATTTGGTCTTAGGACCCTTCACGCAGAGAACTGGGAGGAGATCGCACAGGACAGGGCGCGCTGGCGCCAATTCGTATCGGAGGCCAAGATCCACTTCGGGTCGCTGAGCCAGCGGAGTAAGTAAGTAGACGTGAGAGCAAATATCTCGGGTCACCCAGCAATAGGTAAAATTGTATGATTTGACACTAGTTTTATTTACATAATATACTATTCTTCGCAATACCCATACTCGTACTAGTATTAGTAATTTCTGCGATCGTATTAAAAAAATATCAATATCCAAAAATGACGGTTTTTGCGGTATTTCGGTTTGTGAACGTCTTTTTTTCAAGGCTTTAATGAGTCCGATTTAAACTTCAAAAGTTTTTTCTTAACTGTTATTTTTGCAATTTAAATGAAAAATTGCATAAAGATGACAGGATTAACAAGTCTTTACAAACTTGCACTATTTTAGGCGATACGAGTGTTCTATAACGACCCGAAATTTTTGCTCTCGAGTGTAGTAAAAGTGTTACATGTTACAAAAATACTTCAAAATATTACTCAAAAATACGCAGATTTTTCTTTTCATGTATGGAAATCCCCTTTAATTTTTTTTTCCCAAGTATGTGTTGTTGAAAATTTCAAATGTCCACCTGTTATGATTCAAAAGTTTAAGTCATTAGAGAGTCGTACTGCTCTGTATAGGATTCCGCTGGCACCCTTTTTTTGGTACGAGACCCTAAAAATTTACAAATGGAACACGGAAAATATAAACAGTGTAGCGTACTGGCCTCAGCGTATTATCGAACATGTGGCGAGCTATTTTCCGATATGCGGAAAACAAGACAACATGCGAGTACAGTACCGGGAAATCCTTCGGCGCGCGCAACATAATAATAACTATTGCGCTAAAATAAATATGGTGGAGCCTGTACATGATCTGCTGCGCAAAGAAAAACAGTACTATACTTATTTTGTAAAAAAAACTCCCAATCTTAGAGTTAGTGAGATTTTAGCCAATAATCTCACTCACATTAAAGCTAAAAGCTATTTATAGGGGAAAACAAGGCAAAACGGCAAAGGAAGGCAAAACGGAACAGCTATCTTGGAAACTACTAACTTCATTTACCGGTTCTTTTGGCAATATCTCAGTCACCCTTCTCCCGCTTTCGGTCAGTGCCCGTTTTTATCAAGGTAAGTCGTTTTTTGGTGTTTTGATGTAAAAAACGCGAATTTCGTTTAACTGTTACTTTTATCTATAGTCTCTCATATCCCTAACTGTATAAGTCCACATTAATAACTGACAACTGTTGTTTGTTTTAAGAATAAAACAATAAGTGGGCTCTAAAAAATAAGACTCTAGTTTCATTTGTGGAAAGTGTTTGTATGTGTCGATGTGGTTTCGTCACGTCAAAATGGCTAAATTGATTTCAACTATTCTTGGTACATGGATAGCTGATCGGTCATCCACAGATGGCTATACGATACTGTTTATTCGTATATTTACGCTGAAGAGAAAAAGAGGGTTATGACTTTTTCACTCCCGCGAACGAAGTTGCAGGCACCTTTCAGGCATAAATACAATTGATATCCTCGCTTTCCTGGTATCCAATGGGGAGTTTTAACACATTATCACAAGGTTTCTGTACCACTGGACAATGGTGTTACATATTTTCTTTAATACTCATAGCTTGAAAACGCAGTTTCATTTTGAAATTTAATTTAATTTCTAAAATTGGTCGTTACAGAGACTATAAAGGTCACATTCTATGAAAACATGAATATCATCATTTATGGTTCAAAACTATACAGATCTGTGACGAACGGCTAGTTGCCAAAGTATTTGTCATAGGTACCCTATTGGTGCCTAAAAAGAAATGGATATCCATCCATTGCACGTGCACACGTGTTGATAAGCAAAAACGGAACGAAAACTTCGTCCAAATGAAATACATTCATTATTTATCCATATTCCAAGGGATTAAACAACTTAAGTGGCAAAATGTAAATAGCATGACAAGCAATGTATCACTAACTTACGTCTACCTGCTACGCGAAGGCTATATGTAAAAGCACAACCAGCCTAGTACTAGAACGGGTTAGTGCCCAGGAATTTAATTATTACGAAGGCTCCATTTATGCATAGTTTAGTGGAAACCGTGGAAAGGTCCGGCGGCACCTGCTCTCGTTATCTATATTATACCAGCTGCTCCTCTGCGGCGTAATTAGAACATTCGGAGCATTTTTACAATTTAATACACGCATCGCCAGCATACAGGATTACAATACAAAAAATAAAAAAAAACCTTGCAAGCAGTACAAAGTTAAGTTTGCAGGAATATCTACTCGAAATAAACTGGAAATCCCACCACAGCCGGCGTAAATCCATAGTAATTTTGATGGTTATTGTGGGTAGGATTGTCAGATACCCATTATCAATGCAGAGTTCTGCTTAATTATCTTTCTCAGACTGTAGGGGAAAACAATGGGCAGTATTATGTCATACGATGGCCATAACAAAAAACTGAACGAACGAAAAAGTTAATCCACCAGCGTTTGAAAGATCGTGAGAGCTCTATCCAGGAGGGAGATATTGCTCTCGCGATCTTTCGATACCGGTTCATTCAACCTCTAACAGTAAAAAAACACATCGGTGTTTCGAGGTTTTAAACATCGGAATATAAAAAAATCGAATTTTTGATATTCGGTAAACTAAATTTCTGGCTTTTCAATAATCGATATTTTAATACAAAGGCAATATAAAATTCGGAATTGCAACAATCGGAAAAGCAAATTCGGAATAAAATATTTCGGATTATTTGTGTGTTCCCCTCTGGTATCTATGGCGTCATCTACAAATGAAGGGCATTGTTAACCAAACCGGATCATTCTAAAATAATTTTTGGTGATTAAAAAAAAGTTTAAATGAAATAATTTCAGAAAATTCCAGATTTTTGGCTTGGTAATCCTCTTAGATAAAGGGGTGGGGGGGTGGGGGGGTGGGGGGGTTCTCATATTTTCCTTAATAAAACGAAATTTAAGCACAATATAAAAAAAACTGTTCGTAAATGTGCAGATCAAGCCCTTTCATATACCCCTACTTGACATAGTGGCTAGACTTTAAATTTTTGCCCCCCACCCCTCCCTCTCATATAGGTCATTTTTGTAGAAAGTAAGAAATATTTTTATAATGTTTCCTTTCCAATACATGTGAGGTGACCATGTTTATAAATATTCCAAATTTTAAATAGATAGCCTAAGTAGTTTTTGAGATGTGGCACTCTAATAGTCGGACTGACAGACAGCGAGAATCGCACCATCAGGGTTGCTTTTTTACCTTTTTGATACGGACACCCTAAAAAAAATGCAGAGCATACGTTTCGAAAGTAAACTAAGGTCATAGATAGATTACTCAAAAAAAAAGCTGATGAACATATTTCTTAGCAAATTGACAAATAAGAATATTACTAAATATTCATGAGCTAACCTAGAGACCCATATAATATGACTCACGACCACACACGAGCTGCTCCTTACGTAAGAGTAGATAGTGCCTTTATTTCGTAACTTCTATATTATTTAAATAATAAACATACAAAAATTTAAAAATAAAATTCTTTTGAGGATTTTTTGTATGTTCGTATGTGTCGTTGTGGCTTTATCACGCTATGACGACTAAAAAATAATAATTTAGTTCCATTGCGTTGTGATAAGTAGGTTTGTTAGTTTGTCCTTCTTTAACGAAGTAACGGGTCAATATTTTAACAGAGCGATAGAATACAGATCGAAAAGTAACATAGATATCGTAAAAGATGTACGATTTTCGATACGTTAGCTTCATATAGATTAGATATAGCCACTTTACATAAGCCGGCAGAAAAAACAAGCAATTTATAAATACTGTAATTTATAAACATATGGAAAGGTCATCGGAGTTCAATATCCCTGACACCATAAGTAAGTGCAGGTGCTTAGCAGCTGCAAGCTTTCTTGGATCCACAATATCACATGTGGCTACGGTATTCATAGCACATACGACATTATTCAAACGTGGATAGGTCACGTAGAGCACGCGTCCCTTTAATTATAAAATTATTATAAATGTCAACAACAAGAAACGAAGAAGCATTCGAGAACAGAGTCATTCTGTGTCATTAAATTATTCCAAAAAGACTTCTCCTAAAGCATCGTTCTTCCGATTTTCTTGGATTCAAAATCAAACAGCATAGTATGTATTAATGTACATATATACGACAACCGAATAATAGTAATAATGGTCTGTGACATTATAATTCACACAGACTACTCTACTCAAATAATGAATTTTTCGCTAATGCGCTGCAAAAACAGAATATAAAATGTAATTACCACGAATTAATTAAATTTTTGATATTGTGAAATTGATAGAGTTCTAGCATTCGTAATTTAACTTAAAACTGTATTTGCATGCGCGTTAAGGCAAATTAATGATTTGTATTCGTATATATTCCGGAAAAGGCATTTCGAGTATTCATCCGAATTTCGTTCTTGTGGAGCCATATTCCACTGAAAGATTTTTTGTGTTTTCATGGAAAGACAGGTGCTCAGGACCGCAGCACCTGCCAACACACTCAGATGCATACTATCACATGTGTCTTCGGTATCCATGGGCATTCTACCGGGGACAAGTCGCACACACCTACTTTAATAAGACATATCAACAATATAAGCAGCAAAAGTGTATGAGAACCGAGTAGTCTTGTTATAGTAAGTTTTTTCTTTGTAAAGATAATATATGCTTATCTTTTGGGCTCTGCATTTTTTTAGATAATGAGTAGCTTAGGTCACTCTTCGTTTTATTTATACTGATTTCTATTTCTATACAAAGAATCACGTGAATCTGTTGACGAGTAAAAATAGAACAAACCAACGAATACTTCCGAATTTATCTGATGGTAGGTAAGTTAGGGTTCTGTGGCACTAGCATAAGTAATTATCCTACCGAAATTCTTCCGAAAATCATTATGTGAGAAACTTATTCCACAGAAGGAGCTCACCATTTCATATTTATTGTCTACGTCGGAAGTATATAAAAATGGCATGTCCAATAGGTCTCACGAGACTTGAAAGAGCCATGTTTCCGGTTAAATTACTTTTTCAAATTACGAGTATATGTTACCGTGAGAATCTAATTCAGCAAGAGATCATGCGAAAAATCTAGTAAAAGCTGCGAACGTCTGCTACGAATCCGAGTTTGTTAAGGACGAAAGAACACTTTGACCTTTATTTTGTTAAGTTAGTACCTTAAAACCCTTTCAGGTTTAAGGTCTATGTAAACAATTTAAGCCTGTCACTTAAAATAAAAGATCTATCGAATAGCTAAATGTATTTATACTTTTAACTTTGCACAACGTTAATTGTACAAAATTAATAATTGCTTTGCTTTATTCAAACCTACCCGTGAGAGTAAGTCTACCCGTGAACACGAAAGCTGAAAAGCTTCCGTAACGTCGGGAACTCAAATGAGATAATATACGCGATAGAATCTGTTTAAATTGTTTTATTTAAATAAGTGATAATCACGAAACAAAAGGAAATATTATTCAAAGCTATTTACCACAAAATTTGTGCAAATCATCAGTATTACAGTTACATCTATTCCAGTCTCAAATGACAATGGCAGTGTCCAAGCGAAGCAACCTTAGTTAATAGAATTAAAATTGTTTTGAATAGTTCCACTGTCGATTCTCTACAGAACCTTGTAAGCTAATCATCATTGAACACGTGTCTTGCATGTCTTAACCGATTATATTACGGAAAACTTCTGTAGACAGATATAATATTAATATATAAGCTTAAACAAATGATTTTGTAGTCAATTAAGGTCACGACCGTAACATTAAACGTGATTTAAAGTTTAAAAAAGTGTTTTATTGATACTGAATGACGATGAAGTGAAGTCTATTTTAAACAAAGACGTTTTTATCGAAAAATAAATGAATAACGCATTAAAGGCGTAGTCTTCAACACAGCCTGTCAATATAGCCTTATAAGAAGCTCTCCAGTATAGGCATCGGCTTTTTATGTGATGGCTTTTCAAGCATTCCAAATGCTTCAATGCAGACGAGAATTTATTGAGAGAATTTAGTACTGAGGAGTCTATTCTTTACGATTTATGACCGACTCCTTTTAAGATACAATAAGGTTATAGATAAAACAAATACGTTTTTGGCTTAATATTCATTATATCTGGTTGATATCTTAATATAATTTCCATGGCCGTATTACCGATGATTAATGGTTGGTGTGTATAATTTATTTACACTTCGGTGAACAATGCCAGCAATTTCAAGGTGCATACGACTGCGTAAACACCGGCGGATCGAAACATACGATATATCGTTTTAATTTAAGGGTGCTAAATGTCAGCATGCTGTATCAATTGACCTTTCGTACATGACTGCATTCTTCGGCAGTCGGTAACCGTCGGTAATGTATCACTAAGATCTTTTATTTTCTTAAGATTTAAGAATACGCCCATGAGAGTGATTTAAAACGAGCTGGTGATTTAAGTTAAGAAATATAAATACAGGGTGCGCTATTGTTGCGTTGATCTGCAAGTTTTTGTTCGACGGAAAGGTGCAGCAACCAGGGAACTTTGTGATATTTTGTATAGATAATTATTTACAGCTAAGATGAAACAATCTAATTATATGTACTGACACACCAGGCATTAATGTATTTTAGGGTAGAAGAATTACTCATATCATAATACCATTATATCAGATTGCATAACAATGCTCCTCATCTCCTAGCAAACAATGTTTTGATATGTTACTTAGTGATAGTGCAGAGTGCTTTTTTGTGGTTTTGGTGGTAGTAAAAAAGTGATTTTAAGAATTGTATTCGAAAGTACCTCAATGCAATTTAAGCTATTGCAGTATCGTCATATAAATTTTTAGCAATAAAATAATACAATCTCAGTATAAAGTATATTAAAAAATATTGCCATGTCATTTTATCAAAAGAAAATTATGGTTGATGTTACGACGATGCGCTGACAGTTACTTGCGGCGTCGTACTTGACACATAAATATCAACATCATTATTATGCTAATTGCGGATACCCGTTCGGTAAGTCTAGATTCTAGAGAAGTACAAAATATTAAGTAGAATCGTAATATAAAAGGATATTAAGCCAACTATCTAGGTTACTGTAATTGTGTGTTGTAATCATTATGGCTTGGAGCAATAATTAGAATATAACATAAATATTCAAAACTACGAAGTAGGTATATATAATTAATGGTTTACGTGTAACAAGTATTTTAATAGTCAGTATTTCGTCGAATAGTAAAATTAGGTTTGATTGTGATTAAACCTTTGCAAAATATCCACCCAACAGATATACCACTTTATGTTTAAACAAAAAACCGTCCAAGTGCGAGTCGAACTCGCGCACCGAGAGTTCTGTACAAAATATACGCTACAAACGGCCGTATCTATGAAAATCCAGTGTTAGCAGAGCCCTACTCCTCAGCAAAATGTACGCGGTGTTCAGTCATTTTATATTGGTTACGAACATAGACAGACAGACATACAATTATTCTGTTCTTAGTATTTGTTGTTATAGCGGCAACAGAAATACATCATCTGTGAAAATTTCAATTGTCTAACTATCACGTTTCATGAAATAGACTGGAGCTGGTGACAGACGGACAGACAGTCAGTGGAGTCGTAGTAATATGGTCCCGTTTTACCCTTTGGGTACGGAACCCTAAAAAAGAGAAAAAATATTTACCAGTCAACTATCGGGCCAATCTGAATTTGATGTTTAGTGCAGGGTAAGTAGTGTAAACTGATATGGAAAAGAGGATATACAAATTAATAGGTTAAGTATGATATTTAATCATGACAAGAAAAACTGGTCTTAGATAAAAAGAAAATCAGTTAAGATTTACAACTGATACTAATTTACACTCACCTTATTGTTCAGTCTATGCGATTGAATAGATAATTGGACAAATAGCTGCAAGGAAACGAGAGAACGAAACACCATTCCTTTCCGTATTTCTGAGCTGAGGCTATTGTGAGCGGAGTCTATAAACTGTTGATTGCATTCTGTGCCAGCTCAAACCGCATTCGAACAGCTATTTTAAAAATATCGTATCTTACACTAGTTCAATAGCTAGTTCAATGTGGAAAAATATACATTTTTGAAATTAGTGCGCATGTGAAGTAAGGAACTAAGGAAGTATATACAAGGTTATACGTACTCCAGGTCACAGTGCTCGCAGTGCGAACAATAACTGAATCAGTGAACACGAAAATTCATATATAATCGGTTCTGTGTAGTCTTTCCGATTTCAAATAGTACTTTTTATTTCGTTGATGTATGTAATACGAACGAGTAAATTGTATGCTGCCGACGAATGTCTTTGTTCTTGCATATTGAACTTTAGTGCAAATAATTACGTGAGCTTTTTCTATATTTAAGATGATATTTACAGTCTTTTATAATATATTAAGTTAATAGATTATCTTCATGGCTATTCACCCTTCACCACCACCCGATTTGGGTAATTAGAACTAATAAAATCCATAATTTTATACTCGTATTGTACAAACGTCTCACTAACAAAAGTGGGTAAGTGAATGCTGGTCTGCCTTTCTTACAAGGAACAATGAGACAAGGTATTATTGTGATTATTTTCACAGGGGAAAGAGATGAACGTTAAAATTTGATTAATAAACGATAAACAGATTAACAGTAGGCAATAAAATGGCAATTCTAAATAATTCTAATGTTCAGAATCGTTCAGATCTTGCAACTAATAAATAAATAAGTACTTATTGGTCCCTGGTCCATTCTACAGTGACATTACCAAAAATTCCCTGCTGGGGAAAAACGGCATGTAACTATTACCCAGAACGCTTCTTATATGCACTATTTATTACCCACCGTCGTCATCACGTTTTAATATGTAATGTAATGTTTTTTATACTCTAAAATATCATACTGACGTTTGAAAGCCTTGGGTTGTTTAATTTCCCACATCACTTAACACCGGTATGGCACATCTTGTGAATATCTGCACCTGGTTACTAGAGAAGTGACTTCATTTGCGTAAACACAGAGGCACCACATAGTGATGCAGTCGTAACCGTAACCACTACCGCTTCCACCAAGGCAGTCGTCATTTCATCGTAGCTCCTGTATAACAAAGTAGGTACACTACGAATATCACTACGTTTTAGGTGACGGGAATCTCATAGAAAAAACATATTGAAGTCATTAAACCGCAACATATTTTATAAGCTTATTACAACATATTTTATAACCTTGAACAGATTTTTTTCTATGAGTTTCGCTAGTCTGTATTTCTTCTGAGAAATTGGGTGACCATCGATTTGAAAATCAATGTAGACATGTTAAGAGGTTAATACGAGACATTTTAATAAATTATAATAAGTAGTTTCTAAGTATCACGTATGCCTAGCCTAGGTGACTATACGAATTTTGTTGGTAAAGTTTAGTGTAGTAAAATATGTAAATAGATAATAAAAAGTGGTTTTGTACAAAAGTAAGTGGCACGCTGGTAAGGTTAAAACTGTTAAAAGACGCGTGTTCTAATGTAATGTTTTAATTTAATATTTATGAATACTCTGTTAAATAACCTAGGGGTGAACTAAAAGGTAGCAGTGGAAATCAGGCAGTCAGGATTTAAACTTTATAATTCGAAGAATCTCTAGTTTTCGTTCAGTTTAGCGATGGCACGATAATTCAACTTTCTTGTTTTATATCGCTCTCGTAAAGGACGGCGAACGGTTATCGCCCGAGAGCAGATAACAATACAAATGCTAATCGCGCGACCTCCACTTTTGATTTCTCACTCAAACCCCAAGTTTCCGTGACACGGCCAGGTTTCGCAATTGTAGAACTAGATTTTAATATTCCGATTTCATATATTCACGAAATGATTTAAATCCTGAATATATGAATAGCTAAATGATTAATGTAAGCAATTTTCATAATTTACTTAATTCATCAGATTGCCGCCTTTCCGTCTATCAAGATTACCTGCGCAGAAATTTATCACCTTGTTTTTATGCAGCTAGAGCACACCGTTACAAAACCAATATGGTACATTTTAATTCCACGGTTGATGGTTACGTCAAAGCATAAATATTATAGTAACACATAATACTGTTGGTGTAAAAGATCCAACTATGCTCACATTCAACGTGTCTTTCAGATAAGTCGAGTAAGAAGTCAACTGTGCATCGATGTATTCATAAAGGGGCACAAATGGTTTCCGCATCCAGGGACGTGACGTCATTGCCGAAGTATGGCACACGGAGCGTTCAGCGTGAATTTAAAGTTCCAACTGGTCATAATTTTCCAGGACTTTGAACGTGGTATTTTCTAGAGCAATATGATGTCAGTGGCTCGCCTTGTGGTTCCCTGCAGCATTCCGTATCGCGGGAACTGCACGTGGAGCCTTCCAGCTAATTATACACTGGTTGTAAACGAACACACATCAATCAACATCAATACTAGCGGCACGGGCTGCGCACGATCCTATGCGTTCATTGCGCAAAATGTTTGTATTATTGCAAATTCCTTCACAAAATTTGTATTCAAGTTGCCTATTTACAGCGCTTTATTAGCATAATCTCTGCCCATTAATCTAGTTCGTATTACAAAGTTCCTAACATGGTGTTAAATTAATTATCATAATTACATTTTCATTAATCCCAAACTGTATTACCATCCAGCCTCGACAAGAAATGTGGCTTTAGCAATTTATAATAATAATAAATCCCCACAATTTACAGTCTTCATTACGTCCATAGCTATCTATGTGGATAAATCTATCTGAATATCCCCAGCCTCAGACCACATTTTAAACCTTTCAAAACCATCACAATCTGTTTAAAAGAACAATTTATCACGCATTGTTCGCTTACAATCTAGAAACTTCCACGGCTTCAAACTTCCTAAAGCACGAGAACCGTTACGAACTTTTATTTAAATAAAGAGAAAATAAAGAATGATCCTTCATGTGGGTACATTAGTCTCTCCAATTGGGATACACGACACTACCAACTAATGTTGACATTAGCTGTCCCTTAACTCACGTAATGTGCTTACTCGACACACGTCTTCTGCCCTCGTAAGTTCATTAATGGACTCTTTTATCTCAGGAAGCACCTTCTTTGTACTGTTTACAACTGTCACTTAGCTTTCTTGTGAACTAATCTGACATCAACGTGACGATTGGAGGGCGCTTCTCAAAGTGGAATAATATATCACTGGTACGGGCTCTAAACTATTAACTCGAGTTTGTAGACACAAATAATTCAGAGAATTATTCCTTTGTCAGATTATGATATACAAACTATGTTTTCAAATATGTTGAACGGTAAACACTTTATTTGCTTATTTCTTGCCAAAATGTTGCAAAAATGGCGCGAGTATGGCAGTCTTCCGGCTCACCCGCGCCAGGTTAACGAGGGTTTTCGCGTAACACTTTAGCATTGTGTTCAAGCGTTGAATACTAGCATAAAACTACTTCAGCATCGGATTAGCTACAGCGTATCCATTAGGGGCGGGATCTCTCAAGATCGATCGAGAAAAATTGTAGCCAGTTTTTCACATTATAGACCTAACCTAACATAACACATTTAAGCGCTTAGGATGCCCATTACCGTCTTGCAAAACAGTTTGTGTGTATACTTAACTACTAAAGCAAATGTCTCGTTAGTTATCTCGCACAGTTTTTGTCGGACGAGTCTATTTGCCAGAGAGGACGACTAATAGACCCGTGCGTGGGCGGCCATCTTAGTTCAACAAGACGTAGCGTCATCTCTCCGACCACGCGATAATTTAATAATTTATGTATTCACTATGTAGTTAAATAAATGTCACTCCAATGTCTCGTAAAACATTATTTTATTTTGCACCTGTTTATATTTAAATATCTTAAATGTTGTTTTGTATTTTCTATCCATTCCTATTTTTAAGTTAATGTTCGTATTTGGTTGTAAGAACATTTAGTAAATTATTATTTGAGAATTAATGAACTGAATCATTGTTATTGTGTAGTTTCGCATAGTTTTAAGCTACTGTGTCTGGGTATCAATTACCTACTTATACTTACACGATAAAGACCAGATTTTTTAATCGTTGTTATTGATATTGATGAATGTTTAAATATTAGTCGTGTATATACATATGTGTTTACCAATAATACCGAAAATAAATACAATTTAAATTGAACGCAAAACTACTTTCAAACTTGTTAAGGAACAGTTTCTAAATCATACTAATAGAGACACTTCGTGTTTAGCAACCTCTCATTTTTTGACAGTTGCTAATGATTTGCTCATTGAAGAAATTGGAGCACATGTGTTTTTAGGCCAGGTTGTTTCACTGGCGGCAGCGCGACTAGACGCGATGGCGACATCCCGCTTGACAGCGAGCCTTGGCGCGGTTGAAGGATGGGTGCGCCTGCGCGCCTTTTGACATATACTACTGTATTGTGACGCTATTTTAGACTTATGTTAAGATACCCCTGTTTGGTTAACATAAATGAAATTTGACTTGATTGGATACGTCCCAAATTTTCCGCTATCCATTATGGATGCCTGAAAAGAGATCGCTCTTTAGCGATAAAACTGCCGGTTACCTTTAGGTACCTCTCTACTGCTAGTCTTACTTGATACGTTTGTTTAAGATTTAAGTCTTTCTTTAATTTCCTGTAAGTACGTTTCTGCAAAATATGATGTTATTTGTACATAGATTTTAATAAATTTTGAGCATTAAATCAATTTGGACCTTTTGGTCCGACAATCTACTTATTTATAAAGTGCAATAGCACGTTGGAAATGAAAATTAAACTAGATACTATATAACTATTGTTGGTATAACTCACACACCTAGGCTGTATGAAACTGCAATATCTTTTGGGCAACTGTTGTTTTCATCTGAGACGCGTCGTAATCGAATTTTACGGTTATTGGCGTTGTTGTAAAAAGCTGGCACTGGATTGTGACGGACGGTGAACCGTGTCGCGGCGACCCGGCCAGCCCCGTTCGTGATTACGTCGCGAACACCGAGCAGACTGTGTAATGCCGGCTGTATCTATATACATATATATAATAATAAAGTTATGCAACAAATAAAATGTCTTTTTATGGACTGTGTAATTAATTTCTAAATAAAAATAAAAAAAACAATAAAAGCAATGAAAAAAAAATTAAACGGGCTTTTAGAAGGGCACCGAAGCGAAAAATATTTTTATTTTTTTTTACCTATGTTTGTACAACATGTCTCTTTGACATCAATGCTGAATTTATTACAACTATTGTCGGGACACGTCTAGCGCAACTGGGCAAATGGGCAATAGGGCATCCCTAAATAGTTATAGAATACTAGAAGATGCCCGCAACTTCGTTCGCGGAGGAGAAAATGTCTTAACTAACAACCCTCTGTTTTTCTTCGTGTAGTCGGGTAGAAAGTATCCTATAACGATTTGGAGATACCCAGTTACCCCCGTGTACCAAAAATAGTTGAAATCCGGTTACTTAATATTTTTATTAAATATTTTTGGATTCAGGGACCTCCAAATAGTCCGTTGCAATATTTTTTTTATATTTTCAATATACAGACATTTCATACAAGTTTATAATAGTACCTATAGATGTTTTATCCCGACTTCGCTGAAGAAAAGTTGCGGATATCTTATAGTAAAGCTAAAATTTCAAAAAATAAGAAAAGTAACATCACGTTGAATAACAGTAGGTATAATTTCCTGTTTTTACAAAACCAAAAAATATTATGTTATTGACGGACTATATACAATTTTGATTTTCGTGCCCTGGCATCATGCCTATTGGTTTTATCGAAACGGCCTTAACGTTTTGAATGCGGCCTTAATGTTTTATAAGTAGTCTTTTTTATTTGATTTTATATAAAACTCAACGATTAGGTTCCTTTACCTAAATTAACGAATATGTGTGAGATCTTGGCAGAGGCTGATGTGATATTGTACGGGCAACAGCACACCGAGTGCACATAACGTTGTGAAACGAGGCTTCGTCAGCGTGTGAAGGCTCAATGTCAGTGTTTGACGGCTCAATTACTTTACAAACACGAGTCTAATTCTCAGAGAAAGGAACATTTTTTAGCGAGCAACTTTGCTATTTCGTAACAATTTAACAAGGCTTGTTAGACTGAGCTTAGGCTTACATAACTAACTATTATAGTCAAATGTCAAGTTTAAACGGTAAGGCATTCGTATATCTTGGATGCAGGGACGAGTAATGATCGCCTGGAGAGATAGTCTAATGGTACTCTTAATCGCTATCTGCTGGGGAATTGTGGTGTAATTAACATTAATCATAAAAATGTTGGGTCGGGTACTAATGGCAGCATCAGTCGTAGGCCGCCGGTCAGTGCGACAAAAGATACTTGCAGACGACGGTGATAAATTGCCTTATGCTGTGCAATAAAAGCTGGTGTGGCAGCCCTTTCATTTTGAGGACTAATTGTGACTAACGGATGTGGGCATACTGGGCATACGACAATTAGACCAACATTAAGCACAATTTACGGAACTAAGTTGCTCATTGTTTATTCAGGGGCGTATTGAAAGTTTAAGTATTCTTTTAACTGTCGATTCGAGGAGAGGAAATGGGCTTGTACTTATTCCGATTGATGCTTTTTGTCAATTATTATAAGTTGTGGTCTTTCTGATTTCTAAAGCCCGTCAGATGAATATACCAAAATGTATATTATAGCAACGTATCTTAAGATATACTTTCCAGATTACTTAGTATGCAAAATATGTCGTAAGATACCTTGTTATAATATATATTATAGCTGCGTATGTGGGGCTCTGTCAACTAATATGGAAAATATCTTAATGTATAAGATACGTTGCATAGTATATTTTTCGGTATATTTATAAATATTATAGCTCCGTTTGTGACGGGCTTAACCCAGAAACATGTGTGGTTAACATTTTATTGATAGAAAAAATCCAAACTTGCGTTTAAATATTTCTTCAACAAACAATCGATTGTTAAACGGCACAATTAAGTAGAGTTTACTTTTTCTTTTATCTTTGATACCACTAAGATGCATTGGTAAGGTAGGTACCTAATTTGTTTATTGAAGTCTGGAGTTACCAGTTTCATTCGGGTGGTAACAAGTTTGAAACAATGCGCCGCCAGAATAAAAGACTTGTAATAAATTTTATACAAAGGCGGCATTTTTCATTTCTAACGTTGGACTGTCCAATTTAGTGTTCGGGGTCGCGTGACGGAACTGCCGTGCCTGGCTCCGACGGTGTCCCGTGCCGTCATGTCCACGGTCACGCCAGTTCACCACCGCTCCAACGCCGCCTACTATATTATGCTACCCTAGTATCTGCGGTGGCTGAATCGCTTCAATCTTCCATTTGATATATATGTGTGTGAACTATCTATACGACAGAAATTGGTATTTTGATTATTTGGGGAATCATATATTTCAGAGAATTAGTCTGCATTATTTGCGCCATATTTAATTTCAAACTATAACATTGACAACAACACTTTGGCATTTATAATATAGTTTAGATACAATCTGCACAAAACGTAAATTACTGACATTTAGTGACAATATTCAAAATCATTCATTCCATTTCATTTCATAGTAATTAATGAAATAGCAATATTATACTTTCTTTAAACATTGTGATAACAGAGCTTAGGTTATCTACACTTAGTAGCAAAAGTAGCTAACCTATTTGTAATACGCTACGCTTTTCTGCGGCTAACATGGCGGTGTAGTGCGTCCGACTCCGGCATGTTCGCCACGAACTGAGTCTATGAATTCTACGTCATCATTTGTAAGAGACCCTAGTCCTTTGTCAGGGGGGTGAGTGAATTGGCTAACAGTATGTACGGTGAAATTGGTTTGCCCGGCATGCTAGCGAGTGCCGTCTCGGTCCTAACAATTTAGATTTATAGTTTACTTCCAGTTACCCGAAACTTCGTTCGCGGAGGAGAAAAATGTCATAACCTCGTTTTTCTTCAGCGTAGTCGGGTAAAAAATATCCTATAACCATATGTGGATACCCAGCTACCCGTGTACGAAATATCCAAATAAAGTTGTAATCCGTATAGCTGATTTGGCGTGATGAAGCCACAACGACACATACAATCATACAAAAAATCCCAAAAATATTTTTTTCAAATCAGTGACCTCCAAATAGTGCAGTAGTTTTTTTTATATCATCAATGTCTGCAGACATTTAATTTTTACATCTTCATAATACCTAGTATAGATAATGTTTTAGTGTGTGTCAATGTTCTCGTAATGTAAAATCAATCAATAGAACAATACGTGGATAAACAGTTATTTTATTATTTATTTATTAATACACCTACGAAAATTAATCCCAAGTGTTAAGTCTAATGAGGTGGCCTCTAGTACGTTACATACCAAAATCATTTTTTAAACGTAATTACAAGCACTTTCCTCAAAACGGATGTGAAGCACTCCGCAAACAACACATTAACAATAACTACCTGGTCGGTGGCAGATCTCGTTTCTCGACTTCCTTTTTCGTGCATCTGTCTAAGCATCGACTTCCTATAACTGGATAGGCAGCTGCCGCCGCCTCGCGTAAATCAGCGTCTGCGACTGGATCGACCAATGAGAGCACGCCTATACCAATTTACTCGCGTCTACTAAAGGAAGTGACTAATGAATCGTTGCATCTCTAATGTCTCTGATTCAATGGTGCAATACATGTTTTTGAAGAATTTCTACGCTCTTCTAATGCAGCATTAGCGAAGCTTTAAGACCTGCCCCGTCCGGAACATTCCGCCCGTGGGAAGTTAGTCTTATTTCCAAGTAGGCACATTATAAACGGCATATTATAATAGTAAATAAATAGATCTACCCATGTACCAAAAATAGTTGTAATCCGTTAGGCCGTTTTGACTCGATCTAGCCGCAACATCACATACAATCAACCAAAAAATAACATATTTTTTAATTTAGTCACCTTCAAATAGTCTGTTTCACTTTTTTATCTCTTCAATGTACAGACATTTCATTTCTTCATTTTTATAATACAAGATTTATCTATGTATCATTGAGGCCTCATCGCGTCAAACTAGACGAATTTCGACTATTTTTGGTAAACAGGACACAATCTCATGGTAATGGGATACTTTTTACCCGACTACGCTGAAGCAAAAAAGAGGGTTATGACTTTTTTCAACTTCGCAAAAGAAGTTGCAGGCACCTTTTAGTATTATAATACGAGTATATACAAAAGTGATCTTTGGGATTCCTCGGACATGATTCGTACATAGAGGTAAAATTTGGGTCGGAGCTACTACATGCCTACTATTTAACCCTCAAGGAAAAAAGGGGTTTTAAAGTTTGCTTTGAATATATATGTATATATGTGTGTCTAGTGCTTAAAGGGATGAACCGATTTTGATTTGAGTTTTTGTGTTTGAATGGTGTGGCGGATATTTACCGCTAGCTTTTCGGTGAAGGAAAACATCTTGGGAAACCTGTATACATCTGCAAAGAAATTCAAGGCTGTTTGTGAAATCTGGTCTGTAAAAGCCAGCCTGGAAACTGCAGCTTATTCCCTCATCTATAAGAGGAGGCCTGGGCCCAGCACTCCCAGCAGTGGAACGTATGATGATGAATGGTGAGTTCATTGAGAGTGTTCTTAGCTATGGTTCAAGATGGGTTAAATTTATGTTTATCATCATTTTATTAGATGGGTGGTGTGGTGGCGTGGGTTTTCGGTGTCACAAATTATATGCGGGATACATTCACGATTCCGGGAGTCACGTCAGCACATACAAACGAAGCCGCGAGAATAGGTACTACTCGTACATATTGGGAAATCAAATGTATCTTAAGATTCTTAAGTACGGCCTTCGATTAAATTGAATGTCATAATGTAATGCTTGTGCGAATTTTCATTAATTGTAATCGCATAGCTCTATGAAACCGTTAACTTATCAGGATTTTTATAAAGCAAACCTAAACTACTACGCTACTCCTCCATGAAAGACCTGATGAAGTGCGACCTCCCCTTGTTACTTAAACAGAGGCTCATAGACATGTGCATACTTCCAATTCTCACCTACGGTGCTCAGACTTGGTATTTGATAAAAGATCAGAAGTTCAAACTAGGGGTTTGCCAGCGAGCTGTCTAGCATATTAGGTGTACAATTAAGAGATCCTGTCAAGAATACCACGCTACGCTCCAAAAACCAAATAATCGACTTAGCTTAGGTGACAAGGTTAAAGTGGTACTGAGCTGGTCATATTTGCCGTATGCCGAGTGAGCTGTGAGCCATAATCGCCACAGAGTGGAGACTCAGCTCTCTAAACGGAGACGTGGCAGACTTCATCGGCGATGCAGGATGAATAGAGTCCTTTCCTAAGAAATGGACAGAAACTGCCCAGGACAGGGAACATGACAAGAAGAAGGGGGAGGCCTTTGTCCAGCAGTGGAATACAATGGGCTCAGAATTGTTAGACGAACAAATCAATCCAACATAGTATTTTCGTGTCCCAGGGTAGATCAGAATCAACCGTAGGTTATGATGTCCATTAGTTTGTTTTTATCTAAATTTGTTATTATTATAAGAGCAACCAATCAGAGTACGTACTGTGTAAATTGTAGTTGTTGAGTTATTTTGTTAAATGTGACTACAACGTGCAGTCCTGTTTGACTCAATTTTCTGGATCCACGTAATACTAGCGTCAAATCACTCTTGGTGGTTTGGCATTATGCTGAGTGGACTCCTTTTTCGCACGACGCATTTTTTTTCCTTTCTTGTATGTCATGTATATTATCGCTGCGAAATAAATTATATTTCTTCCTTTCTTTCATAATAGAAATAATAATAATAAACCTGACCTAATGGATTCTACAAAATGACCGTTTCAAAGATCCTGACAATTTAAGGGTTTGAGAATTATTCAAATAATTATGGGAACAAAGGGATCCCGATGTGGACAATCAATTTTCTTCTAAAGTTTGCACTACTGATTTTTCTAGCTGAACTGTTAGAATGCCTTGGGTACCTTATTCAGTTTTTGTGTTTTCCAGTAACGAGTCTTGTCTAACCGAGCATGAGATGTGTGTAATGTTCCCGTTACGTCCCACTGCACTCTCGTGGACAATTAAAATTCAAAGCCTGTAGAAATGTAATTACTTTTCCGTCCAGAGTTCCGTTGACTTTTATTCGTAGTAATTAAGTTAAACGCCGGTTTTACATCTCAAATGTAGAATCGACTTCTCAGATGAGTTTCAGGTGATTAAAGCGATTCTGTTACCGTTATTTTTGCTCATTAACCCCCGGCGAAAAGGAGGGGTTTTATAAGTTTGACGTGTGTATCGGTGTGTATATGTGTGGTAAGTAGCTCATAAATAGATGGAATGGGATACCTCAAAAGGAAAAAAAATGTGCCACTCCTTGATATTTGCTGAATTTTTTTTTCAGTTTCGTTTACATGTATGGAGTGCCCCCCCTAGAAATATATATATATTTTTTATTTAACTATCAAACTAAGTAGCGGTTAATACACGACACCTATGCTCCAAATTTAATTAATGTAGATCTTATAGTTTGTGAGTAAAATGCCTGTGACATACGGACGGACAGACAGACAGACAGACAGACATGACGAATCTATAAGGGTTCCGTTTTTGCCGTTTTGGCTACGGAACCCTAAAAAGTGCACTAGTACAAGGGTGTATCTCCACGGCACTTACGTCCGTTTGCTGAGAAACGCAGTTTTTGCCTATAATTCAAAAACGGTATATCTGATCATGTTGAAAACAATTTTCGTCGAAGGAGTTATTAAGCTTTATCATTGCATTTTTTTTCATATAATTTGGACATATCGTTTAGAAAGTAGAGGGGTATAAAAGTCGGAGCGAATATTTCCGCGACAATATTCACTAAATCTTTTTTTTTAGAAACCTCAAGGTCTTTAAAAGAACTGTCAAAATATGTGCCACAGATTATATTTGCTGTTTTTTTCTCAGTTCGGTTACTTGTATGGAATGCCTCCCTAGATATTCTTTATACGACTATTAAACTAAGTAGCGGCTTATATAAGACACCCTATACTCTTAATTTCATTAATATACGTCATGATGTTTTCGAGTAAAATGCCTGTGATATACGGACGGACGGACATGACGAAGCTATTAGGGTTCCGTTTTTGCCATTTTGGCTACGGAACCCATATAGGATCACTTTGTTGTCTGTCTGTCTGTCTGTCTGTCAGGACCCTTTTCGTGGGAGCGCGATATCAAGTTGAAATTAAGATATAATCTGCGGTAACTTGAAGCTGTAAAAAAAAAAACATTTTTATGCACAAAAAAAAGATAAAACTTTTTCTTTATTCCACCTTTTTACGCTCAATTTGATATATCTACGCTTGTTTAATCATGATTATGAAAATGAAAGTCTTCTTTATTATCAACTTCTACAAACAATAATGTCGGGGATTATCAATCTGTTCACCGATTAGGTACTTCTTTTACGTGGTGTTGTGCCGTGATTCTGCGATGAATTTGGCACGTTGTAGTATTTGTAGTGTCGTGTGGGGCTGTGGGCTCGAAGCAGGTGTTCCTGCACACAATCAGCAGTAAAAGGGAACGAGTTTTGATAAAAAAGTAAACTAGATATGTATTTTCTGTGTCGTTTTTTTTGTCCTGTATGTATTCCACATTCCTCTGAAGTAGGTACGAACAAATAGTCATCATCACGACTCTTTGACGACCCATTTCGCTTAGCGGGAGTAACGTTGCCTGCGAAGGTGAAGGGCCTGGGTTCAAATCCCGGTAAGGGCATGCCAATCACACAAATGTGTGATGAGCATGAATATTTCTTCCTCCGTCTTGGATGTTTTCTATGTACCTATATCTAAAGTATTAATTATAAAGTTGTAAAAATGAAATGTCTACATTGAAGATATTTTCAAATAAATGATTTTAACGGACTATTTGGAGGTCACTGAATGGAAATATATATTTTTTGGCTTTTTTGTAACTAGTAAAAATGAAATGTCTGTACATTAAAGATATTTTCAAATAAATGATTGGAACGGACTATTTGCAGGTCACTGAATGGAAATATATATTTTTTTGATTTTTTTGTATGTTTGTATGTGTCGTTGCGGCTTCATCACGCCAAATCAGCTAAACGGATTTCAACTATTTTTGGCACACGGGTAGACTACGTTGAAGAAAAAAAAGAGGGTTATGATTTTTTTCTCCTCCGCGGACGAAGTTTGTTACTAGAAGGTGCCCACCTTCTAGTAACTAAATATATTTATTAAATATATCGTCGTCTAGTACCCACAACACAAACCTTATTGAGCTTATCGTGAGACTAGTTCGGTTTGAGTAAAAATTGACCCGTAATATTTATTTATTTATATTTATTACCTTTAGCTACACTAGTAAATAATAATAATACGAAATATTGATGAACACAACTGAATTCCGTACCTTACCTATAAATGGATTTATTTATTTAATTACTTCAATATTTCGAAAGTGATGATCCACGGCACCCTCAAAACCATATTTACGGGATAAAGTCCCATTTTTTATTAACATTTAAATTCGATATATCCATAAAAAACATGTCTAGTCTAGGTCTTTCTTCTATGTCTGTGTATACGTAAGCAAATTAAGGCAATTAGTCCCTGACCGACTCACTTAGTCTAGAAAGTTCACCGTGCATTTTCAATTGGAACACAGACGGGTTCATAGCAAATTAGAGTTTCCATGTGAAAATGAAATAGGTACACATGGAATGTTAAGTTTTTTATTACTAACCTTTTATACCTGATTGGTAGAGAACTATGGTTTATTTCTGCTGAGATGTTGTGTTTAGTATTATGTCTTCAACAGCCTGTTTATAGAATATGGTGCCGACAATAGCTTGTCAATTTATTTATAATAACTAATCAGAGCGCTTGTAACTCAAGGACCGAGGATGTGGTAAGTCAATGAGTTCTCAGAAATCTCAAAAAGCAACAACTGTCAAACAGCATTGTCCTTAGGCCGCGGACATGGCGCCAGCGGACAGCGGAGCGGCACGAGCGGGGCGACGCGATCAAATATGTAATATATATCAAATGTAATAGGCGGTGCCCGCAACTTCGTCCGCGGAGGAAAAAAATCATTACCTCTCACTTCTCTTAGTCGGGTAAAAAGTATCCTATAAGCATTTGTAGATACCCGGCTACCAGTGTACCAAGAATACCTAGTTGAAACCCGTTTAGCTGGTTTGGCATCATGAAGTAACAATTTGTTATGCAAGGCTGCAAAAAGTTGTTATTTGCCGCGAGTGCTTGAATTGAAAGCCGAGTAAGCGAAGGAATCTAAAATTGATATTACAATATAAATTCCTGAGTAAAACGAGGCTTTCAAGGCACGAGATGCCAAATAATTTTGCAGCAGTGTGAATCCATCTTTCCATCTCACTACGGCGAGGAAAACGTGAGATGAAAAAAAAAGCTATGAAATTGTAACAAAACCGATTATTTTTCCATTTAAACCGAGTGATAATGTACCTACGAAACACACTCACAACAAAACAAACAAAGTAATATATAAACAATATAAATTCGTAATTCAAATGACTTTTCCCTAGCGGATCAAACTCACTTTTCCACGTAGATTTGGCTCTATAAATTGAGCTTTTCCGAGCGAGTGAGGTAAAAAATATATTTTTCAATTCAGTGACTTCCAAATAGTCCTTTACAATCATTAAATAAAAATGTACACACAATAGTACATTTTGATGCAAGTGCGGACACTACATCACGAGTCTGAGAGATCTTGAGAAAATTATTAAAATAATAATAATAATAAGTAAGTAAGTATATAAGATATTAAAAATAAATAAAAATGAATATTTATTCCTTATTTATTATTCATAAGTAATATATTAGAATACTTTAGGAATATGAAAACAAAAACGCTTATTATTTATATATATATTTATTTTACTGCTTTATAATAGTACTCAATCAATCAAATAATGCTTTATTCAAGTAGGCCTAGTTACAAGCACTTTCGAATTGTCAGGTACAGTACATTAGAGAAGTGTTTACTGGGAGAGATACAATATGATCCAACATTTGTTGCAAGGATTAGGGAAAACCCAGAAAAACCTAATCAGATCATTAAACTTAAGTATAATATTATTGATAAAAAATATCATTTTAAAAAATAAAATAATTATTCAGATAAATCCCAAATGGATCGTCAATAAAAAAGAAAAAAAATCTAGAATGTGTCTAGGATAAAATTCTAAATGTCCGAGTATATAAAACAATTAAGATTAAAATAATAATAATACCTCAATAGGTATTCGTTAAAATAATTATTCATATGCCTACATGACGATATAATTTACATTAATCGCACGCGGCTTTATCATTTATGAGTCTTGTGTGCTATAATAAGCTTTAGAAAATAATTTTCGTTTAACAATATTTTTGAATTTACCAATAGACAGCTCACTTATGCTGCTAGGAAGTTTATTATAAAACCTCACACAGTTACCTATGAATGATCGCCTTATTTTATGGAGCCTAGTAGCAAGCACTGCGAGCTTATGCTTATTTCTAGTATTAATATTATATCACAGTTCCTCTTAAAGTGGGTAATATCTTTATGTACATACATAATATTCTCATAAATGTATTGACAATGCTCTGTCATTATATTAATGTCCTTAAACTTATCTCTAAGCGAGTCTCTATAGTTCATTTTATATATCGCACGAACAGCCCGTTTCTGCAGAACAAATATAGTATTAATGTCGGAAGCACTGCCCCATAGTAGGATGCCATACGACATAATACTGTGGAAATAACTGAAATACACAAATCGAGCCGTTATCACGTCTATTAATTGACGAATCTTACTTACTGCAAAAGCTGCAGAACTCGGTCTGTTCGAGCATAGAGAAAATATAACAAAGAGAGACTATCCCATACTGTGGTCGAATATAGGGCATGCAATATCGGTAAATTGCCTAATTTTATTATGAAATGGCGAATTGGCGATGTAATCATCATTTAAATAAAATAAAAAGAACAATGCAAGTGCCCTTATTAAAAGTCCCTTCCAGTGCTACCAAGGTTTCCAAGTCCGTTCCCGAGATACTATCGATTAACAATTATACTTTCCATACTTTCAGTGCTCCTGAGACTCCAGTAGCACTTTTGTATCAATTTGACGATCCTTTTGACATAAATTTATCAGCCGCAGCGAACTTTAAACGCATGTTTGACCTAAATAAATAAAGTTTTATTTACTTAAATTATTTATTTACATTAAAATTTTCATTTCTAACTTAAGCAAGTACTTCTATTTTTATTCTACCATTTTAATAAGACTCTAATAAATTTAGTGCTGATCCTTTAACTCCGTAGTGGTGTAGCTTCCGGATCAGTGTCTCATGATTAACGCAATTGAAGGCCTTAGATAAATCACAGAAGATACCTAAAGCATCTCGCGATTCCTCCCAGGCATCGAAAATGTGTTTTACGAGCTCAACTCCGGTGTTGAATGTCGAGCGACCCCGCGTAAAACCGAATTACTTACTATGCATCAAATTGTTCAAATTGAAATGTTTTAATTGAAATGTGTTACTTCCTAGAAGGTGCCCAAATTGTTCGCGAAAAGGTGAAAAAATCATAATTTCATTATGAGCTTCAAATAGCACGGACTATTTGGAGGTTAATGAAACAAAAATATTTATTTGAAAATATCTTTATTGTACAGGCATTTAATTTTTACAACTTAACGATTAGGTATTATAGGTGCTACCGTTCTGGACGACAGCGCGGGTACCATACATTTGGTCGTGTCGCTTGCGCCGCCCCGCTGCCCGCTGGCATCCAGTTCGCAGCCTTGTCGATTTGGTGAAGAGTGTGTTGAAATTACTACTCGGTAAAATACGTAGCGTCATTCCTAAAGTAATAAAGCTAAATAGTAAGTATACATTAAATTCTTGGATATCCGCCGCCGAAAGGACCACAAATTCAATAGTACAAGCTTTGTGTTAATGGGGAAACTATTCAGAACAATTTGCATATTATTAGGTTTATTCTATTCGCGATAAGAATAGAGTATGACGGGCAATACAACAATTTCACGCCCAGGCTGAGGTGGTTAATGAATTAGCTGTGTCCAGTAAATCCCTCGCAGGATTTATGTTGGCTAGATCGCTGCAGTTTATCTCGGCGTGGTCACTGGCGATTTCACGGCGAGAGGCGCGGGCGCACAACACGCAACACTAAATCACTTGATATCGATATTCGATAGTGTTTAATACGCGTGCGATACTTAAGCGCTACCAATCCACTACCTACTGCAGTTGCTCCAGATATATAATGCCATTAATTGTAAACAGCTATAATGGTTCTTTGTTTAGCAGCGCAGATAACAGGGCTTATTAACTGCCTTGATATTTTTTAATTGCTTTGAAGAATTCGTGCTGTGTTAGGCCTGTTCAATTGTAAAAATCTTGGCATTAGATTAATTGCCGGTGGAAGACGGCTTGGCGCGCTCGCGCAGGTGTTCTGTTGCATCACGCGGTGCATTCCTGCCGTCTGCGTCCGATAGCCATGCATTCAGCCTGTTATGTCGGTAATATCTTACGAAAGGTATTTATACGCCGTGATTAGAAGCACTAAGAAATATCCATGAACTTAACTACGGGCTTTTAACGTAATTTCCGCAGATTAATGAAATATCTGTCTGAGGTTTTAGTTGCGTACGGGTGGCTTCGCTCACCTGAATTAAAATTCCATTAGTTTTAATTGGTGCTATTAATGTGCTGAGAGAGCCATTAAGTGAATAATTTTGCAATGGAACTCCCTGCGATACTGTCAATTCTTTGAATTATCAGACCCTAAATGTGTCAATACTATTAAGAAAAGTCACTTTTCATAAATTGATCAGACCATGTATTTAATAACATGTCTGATTAGGTATACCGGGCTTGCTTCACGATTAGATAACTTTGTTATAAATAAATGCATTTCCAGTATAAAATGAAGAAAAAAAACTCATCCTAGTTACCATCATTAACAGCTAATTTTTTATGTTGATGTATCAGAAAACTTACAAAAACTTGCTAGTTATAGCTTATTGTAATAGCTTTAATCATTCACGTCACGCCAAAAAAGGTTGAAACTTGTCTAAATAGCTTATTATTTCGAAGTTGGTTTGTATAAAAAGTATTTTTTGAAAAGTGAGACTATATTTTATTGTTACCTAATAAGTGTATATTTATATGAACTATTAAGCTTAATTGATTATACTGTGCTTCCTTTTCAACGTCACAAAGAAACATTTAAACTCAACAGTTTTAAAGGGTCATTTAAAAGGATTATGCGTAACACAGGCTACTTTTTATAAGGGATTACATTTCTGAAGGGTAATCACCGCGCGAAGCCGCTGAAAAAGTTCACCAAAGTACTAGTCTGAAGTACTAAAAATTTACTTGTAGCATGCCAAATAGCATATGATCTACATGGCTATTAGTTTGATGGTCACACGTTTCACTGCTATCGTAAATTATTTAGTGGATATTAAGGTGTGCTACCACACGTTATGCTCGTACAGACTATCGTTACGACTAGAGACAGTCGCCAATTACGAACATTGACAGCCTTGAAATGGTAGACGGTAGACGGCGTGCCTCCATACGCTTCACGCCCTTAAAACTATGCCTGTCATACATTATCTATTAATATATGGTGTATTATACATAACAATACCGCCCAATGTCTGCACGTAATCACTAAAACAAAAACTACGCCGAACGGTTTTTTCAACCGCGATGACGTTATGTACGATAGATGATGACCTTTGTTAATGACTCGCCTTCACATAACTTATTCAGCAGATTAACTTGATTGAGTCATTAGTCAAATTATTCGATATTACTTTATTGCGTACCCGTAATTAATAACATCGGTCGATGAAAAAACGTGTTAAAAACATTTACGATACGCGCATAATAAAGCTATGCTAAGGCCAATTTTTTAGACGTCTTTTTCTAAAATAATTGTGCAACATTTCGATTTCTCATCTGAAACTAATCGGTCTGAGGTAAACTGTCGCTCGGCTTGACCTAACATAAATTGATTACAAAAGATAGTTGCACTTTTTAAAACGGTATATTTTGCGGTTAGATGCGGTCCATTTTTTTATCCAAATAAAATACGGAATAAGTCGTTGAACAGATAAGTAGTGCGCTAAGTCTGATTATTAGTTTAGGTTTTTGTCGATGACCGTTTATGTGCATCGTCTAATATTTTGGCCAAACGTAAAATCTACGACTCAGGTTTGCTATCTGGAAATTAGCACCTCTAGAGACTCGTCCCGAGGTTGTCTAACCATGAAGTGTTATTTCGGTCGGGACGTGCGCAGTTACAGGTAAATTATTTACGAACACGCAGACACCGTACGCAGACCAAAATCACGTTTGACCTACCTGCCTTTTTTTTGCGAACGTATGTTCTAGAATGTTTGAGTAGGCTCGCAGCCCATATTACGTACATTACATGTGCTCGTTATATACAGTTACTCGTACAGTTATTTTAAGTCGCTTTACATGGTACATTACGTTTAGGAAGTTATCAAAGTTTGCCAATAAAGGTTCTCGAACGGTTGTTGGGAACCATTAACGGCGTATAATCATTTGCGGCGACCAACTTGATACTTTAAGGACAATTTTGGGGCAAGAACACTGCGTTTATGGATAGACGACCTTTGTGACACTATGTGTTTCGTAAGGGTCAAGGTTGGAAGCTAATGTTTCTAATAAGTTTGGAAGTGGGCGTCCAGATCCGTTCAGATTGCATTGAGAATTTGCTTCGGCTTTTTACTGACGCCTCGCCTACTTGGAGACGGACTCCTTTTTAGCACCCGAGCGAGATTAGAGATAATTCATTTTAATGTCTGCGCCAACTGTATGAATATTAATGCTTACGTTGAAGTTGGAGCACGAACTTCCAAGGGCAGAAGAGTGTTGATTAATCGAGATTTAGCTCTGACCGAGCTCGTTAACACGGCGGTTACGTGCGTAATGAAACCCAATTAAACGGAACAATGTAAACTTTCATTTGTGTACCTACTCTTTATTTATTTAATTTCTTACATTGTAAAGCGAACTGCGAGTATGCTGGACCTGGAGCCATTAAAAGTGTAATCAACAGGAACAATAGGTAGTAGAAAGATACAACATGGTCGTTCCTTCATGCTTTAGCCTGATTTCTACTAACCAATATATCAATAAAGATTAATGAAACTATGTTTGTTACTCCTAACCCAATATATTATTATTTGTTATAAATTGAACATAAAAATTACATTATAATTGGTTTAATTTTTAAATATGTAGTTTTTTTCAGTCTTTACTTTAGTAATGAATCATTACTAAAGTAAATCATTACTAATGATTTACTGCATACGGACTGAGGAATATTTTAGATTATTTAATGGGTGCATGTGTATGGGCCATAGAGGATTCAAGCACTGGAAATGACAAGCCGTACATTAAGGAACACAATTTTCGTGTACTTCCCAGGTAGCTGTTAGATTATTTTATAATGTTGGCAAGCCTCTTTTGTAACTAGGAGTTGTCTATGATAACATTTTTTTTTCTTACGTTAACTGTCTTTCTCTGGAATTAAACACGTCAGTCTAACTGAACGCTGATTTTATTTTCTTTTTGGATTCTCATTAAATAAAAGGTTATGGGCCCAGCACGCTTCCACCTATACCTGACAAGATCTGTGACACTTGTATTGAAGGAAAGAGCACACGAAGAAGCTTCTACTACCAGAAAAGCAATAGTAAACAAATTGGAGATCTAATACATCCGGACATTTGTGGACCCATAGAGCCTATAAGTATTTATGGCTTCCGATACTTTCAAGTACTTATTGATGACTACTCACACTACCTGGTAGTCCGTTTACTAAAAACGAAAGATGAAGCAGAGAACAATATAATAAACTTCACAAGATATATTAAAACCCAATTTGGATTTAAAAAAAAGAGCTTAAGACTCGATAATGGTGGCGAATTCAGCTCTAACAAATTCATAAAATACTGTACGGATAAGGGGATACGAATTGAATATACAGCAGCATATACGCCACAGCAAAACGGAACTTCAGAACGAATGAACCGCACGATAATAAACAAAGTACGGACAAAGTTGATTGAGACAAAATTACCAAAAGAACTGTGGAGCGAAGCAGTGATGACATCTGCATATGAGCTAAATAGAAGTCCGACTACAGCATTAAATGGAAAAATGCCATCAATGTTATGGTATGGCAACAACAACTTGACAAAGCTAAGAGTCTTCGGCAGTCAAGCATGGGCTGTAACATTGCCCAAACCCAGAAAATTAGAGCCAAGAGCTAAGAAACTTATAATGGTCGGATATTGTGGTTCGGGATACAGACTTTTCGATTCCAGTGAACATAAAATCGTAATATCAACAGACGTAAAATTTAATGAAAATGAGATCGTATTTAAAAATGAAGAGAGAGATGAAAAAGCGAAAGTGTTTAGACCTTATGTTAATAATGATGATGATGATGAAGAAGAAATTGAAATATATAGGAAAAACAAAACAGTACACGATAAAGAAAACGACAAAATTGAAACTGAAAAAAACACTGAAAGTAAAGAAAGTAGACACGATGAAAAAGAAGAAGTGGAAGCATATCAAAACGGTTCAAATGATGTAACCAATAATACCAGAACAAGAAGGCAAATAAATAAGCCAAAACACTTAAATGACTATGAATTATATATATCATACTGCTTAATAACTTCAGAAGACCCTATATATTATGAAGAAGCGATTAAAGACAAAGAATGGGAAGAAGCAATTGCGAAAGAAATAAATTCATCAGAAAATTTACAAACTTGGGAAGTAGTTGACGCTAAAGGTAAAAAGGCAATTGACACGAAATGGGTATTCAAGACTAAAGACAATGGTTTAAAGAAGGCTAGATTAGTAGCAAAAGGTTTTCAGCAGAAAGAAAGTTATTTCGGGAATAATTATTCACCGGTAGCAAGGATGAATACAATAAGAATGTTTTTAGCACATGCAGTAAGAAATAATTACGAAATAAGCCAATTTGATATTCCCACTGCATTTTTAAATGGATTTTAGAAAATGAAGTGTACATTAAAGTACCGAAAGGAGTGAAGGTTGAAAAGAACAAAGTATTAAAATTAAAAAGAAGCTTATATGAATTGAAAGATAGCCCCAAGTGCTGGAACGAGAGGCTTAATGATTTCTTGACAAAGACCGTCGGATTAAAGCGGTCTCAACATGATTTTTGCTTGTACTACAACAGTAAAGTTTGGTTCTTAGTGTTTGTAGACGATATTCTGCTGACAGGAGAAGTCGAAGAGATAAGGAAAGTAAAGATGATTCTACATAAAAAGTTTAATGCAAAAGACTTGGGAACAATAAACACATTTCTAGGAATGAAAATTACAAGAAATAAAGATGGAATGAAAATAAATCAAAGCAAACAAATTGATAATATGACAGAATGTAATGGAGTAAAAACGCCAATGAAAAAGGATACACAAATAAAAGGAACTAATGATAGACGTACCATACAGAGAAATAATTGGAAGTTTAATGTTTTTGGCAACCGTTACAAGACCAGACATAAGTTATGCGGTGTCATATCTAAGTCAATTTCTCGACAAGCCTGATATCCTATGTTGGAAACAAGCAAAGAGAATAGTCAGATACATAAAGCAAACAAAGGAGTATGGACTGAACTACAAAAGGCAGAATGGTAACTGTACTATTAACGTCTATTCAGATTCCGATTGGGCAGGGCAAAAGGCAGATAGAAAAAGCATGAGTGGATGTGTCATCATGTATTATAGTAATGTCATCGGATGGTTCTCGAGAAAACAAAACTGCGTAGCACTTTCTACAGCGGAAGCTGAATATGTTGCTCTAGATACAGCGTGCAGCGAAGTAATTAATATCAAAGGGTTAGCCAAGGATTTTGGTGAGTGCTTAACACCTGTAGTTTATGTAGACAATATGGGAGCAATTTCAATGTCCAACAGCTATGAGAATAGCAAACGTGCAAAACACATTGATATTAAATATCACTTTATTAAAGATTTAATAAGAAAAAAGATAATTTCTCTATACCATGTCGACTCTTATAACAATGCAGCTGACAATTTTACAAAAATATTGTCAGTAGATAAGTTTACTAAATTAATTTAATTTGAGTACTTCTAAATAAATCCTAATTTAATTATTAAGGAGGAGTCAGTACAAATAATGTGCATGAGCGAATTTTATTTAACATAATGTTACTTGATTGCATTAGCGAATGATACTTATTAATTTTATTGTTACTTGATCGCATTAGCGAATGATACTAATTTAATGTTATTTATTGCTTTAGTGAATGTCATTAATTTAATTTTATGTACTTTTGTATAATTCGTTTGTAGTGCAATTGTAAATGTTTTGGCAAAGTTTAAGCATCACATTTACAATCGAGGAGGAGTGTTAGATTATTTTATAATGTAGGCAAGCCTCTTTTGTAACTAGGAGTTGTCTATGATAATATTATTTCTTTTTCTTACGTTAACTGTCTTTCTCTGGAATTAAACACGTCAGTCTAACTGAACGCTGATTTTATTTTCTTTTCGGATTCTCATTAAATAAAAGTAGCACACAAGCTGTATAAGAGCTTATACGGCCATTATACAACCAGTTTGAGCGTTAATAAGGCTGTATAAAGTCTAAAACAGCTTCCGTGCTATTTGGGTTCTAGCGGGCGGCGAGGCAAACACGTACAAACTACGGAAATATTCATATTGCGTTGCGTTTGTACCACACGGCATAAAAAAACCGACTAAGTGCGGACTAACTATGTCGGACTCGCGCACCGACGGGTTCCCTACAAATTTTGACTTACCCTAACTTTATTACCCGGTTCCAGTTGAGTTAAGATTGCACCTGATATCTATAGCAATGCATACAAATGAGGTGTAAACTTAACGCAACCGGGTTAATCAAATAGGCATTTTGAAAATAAAAAATAGTTAGTTAGAGACATGGTTATAATTTTCGTGTACCTAATATTAATGTTTATTTATACAAATTGTAAAAAATTGGAATGGTGTTAATAAAACCAAATATAATCACAATAAAAAAATTGATAGAAAATAAAAATATATTTTTAAATATTTCCTTACCATAAGGGTTCCTTTTGAACCTTTTTGGTACGGAACTCTAAAAACACATACAAACGAGAAACACACTCACTGACAATTTATCGTATTTAAACTGACGTATCATTTGTTATATAAAAGAACATCACGGGGAAAGGGCTGGATCATTTTAAACTATATTTAGTGTTAGGATAGCTGGATAATTGATGATGAGCTATATTTATACTAAAAATACTTTTATCCGAATACGCTAATGCAAAAAGAGAATATATATTTTAACACGTGCCAAGTCGCGGGTTCAGTAGTTTCCTAAATAATTATATTTAGTTCATAATGCTGTTCTTAGTATTAGTATTTAGTCACTGTTTTAGCGACCATTCATATCTTTAACCTCATCTTGCTCTTTCTACATGTGCAAATTTTCTAAGCAAATACTGTAAATATTACAACAAAACATGAACCTAGAATTCGCTAAGCCCCTGACACTAAACTAAAAGTGGGTTAGTTGCATTTAGGCGATTGTCTAGTGGATTTGTGGTCCAAAGAGACCGCTGATTAGAATCCAAACACGCGAAACGGTGTCGCGGCACACCACAGACACGACACTAGTGCTATAAGCCAGTATCTTGCCCCTGCATTAACGTCCGATTTTTTACACGGTGCTCCACAAATATCAAAGCGTTTTAGCGTTTGAGTCAAAGAGACCAAAAACATACACGTCAAACGCGTAAGGCTGGTACGTATGTAGTAATAATTAATAGATCGCTTATTCATCCATATATGGTCTACAAAACTGTATTCCATAATAATAAAATTAAAAAAGAGTTTCGCCGACGAAGAGACGCCGAATGTACCCAATATACGGTTTATTACCTACACAAAGAACAGTATAACTCAAAATCCTAAAATACTGCACTCTGCTTATCATACACACCGATGGCATTACTAATCTGTAAGAGCACATACGGACCACTTTCGTGTATTCATTCTTTCGTTTCTGGAGATTGGTAGAGTTACGAGATTTACACAAACCTTAATGACAAGTGTCTCAAGATATTGAGGCTCTTCTAAATATAACATTTAACGGAGTCGCTCTAAGAAACATGATCGAGGATATCAACAATCCTCCAAAATGCATAAGTTCTTATAATGAGTACGTTGATTTCGTATATCTTTTGCTGTTATATGAAGTCAACGTAGTGGTTATAAGAATTAAACTATGTCAGAGATAGTAGGCTCGGGTTGAACGACTCCACTAGAGGGTGTTCGGGCGTGGACGAAAGTCAAGAGCGCTGAAGTTGGCGACAGTTAAAGAACCCAAAAACTCCAATTTAATTTGTCAATCTAAAATTCATATATAAGTTTCAAAAAAGGTTTTTATATACACCGTGACCGTTAATAACCCGAAAGATTTAAGCTAACGATACTAGAGCCTAATTGGAGTATATAAAGTTATGTAACATATAGTCCAAAAACTCATAATTAAGGAGATATTAATTATTTACAACAAATCAAAAGTTCAAAAATCTCCAGTGTAACACACCTTAAGGGCGTGAGCATGACGTAGCCACCTACTTTTTTTACACGTAGATGCACTAACTGTATGTTTGTTAGCCAGTTTCATAAAGAAGTTTGGTATCTATCTACAAAAAGTTTTTACTACCGAAAATATTTTCATCACGAGATAAAAGGAACATGCAACTAAAATACAGTGTAGTGTATTAATCCGAATAATTATAATATCTTATCTTACACACTTCAATCTCAAGTAGCCTTTTTGTTATCACTGAGAATAGAGATAATTAGGTTTGTTCTGTTCTAAGTCGCGAGAGTGGTTCTTCTTATAACTGGCTAGTTTGAAATTGATTGTCACTAAAATGGCACATTACAAATGATAACTAATTGTCACGCAAGATAAAATAAGAATGAACATTTTATTGACTGTAATAAATAATATTCGCTATGCCGCATTATCCTTCGGCTCATTTAGCAGATATCCACTTTGTGTACGGATTTTGTGATGGGAACTCGCTCCAGGCAGTCGCCGAATACCGAAGACGATACCCAAACCGTCGTATACCTCACCATTCGACTTTTGCGGATGTCCATCGACAGTTTCGCGAAAAAGGGCTTAGAAAAGTTCACAGAGAAAGGGCTATAAATCTAGATGAACAAGCAGAGAACAGAATAACGAACATCATAACAGAAGACCCAACTTTGTCATCAAGAGCTGTAGCAAGAATGGTCAATGTTAACTATAAGCTCGTATTAAGGCTATGGAAAAGGTACGGCCTGCATCCTTTTCACTACAGGAAAGTACACGGGTTAATTAACAATGACGGGCTAGCTAGAGTTGCCTTTTGCCGAAGGATGAATCAGAAATTAGTGGAAGATCCTGGATTTCTAAATAAGATATTATGGACAGATGAATGGTTGTTCACGAGAGAGGGAGTTTTTAATTCCCATAATCAGCATATGTGGTTAGAAGAAAATCCCCATGCGAAAAGGGAAAATTCATACCAGCACAAATGTTCCGTAAACTTGTGGGCTGGGATTATTGGGAATAAAATAATAGGTCCCGTCATATTTCCAAATAGACTGAATTCTCACAACTATTTATTATTTCTAAATAATGAATTAAAAGACCTGCTAGAAGATGTCGATTTGGAAACCCGACGAACTATGTGGTTCCAGCACGACGGATGCCCGGCCCACTTCGGCTTGGATGTTCGTAATTGGCTGAACCAACAATACCCCGAGAGATAGATCGGCCGTGAGAGCGAAGTTTTAGCATGGCCTGCCCGGTCACAGGATTTAACTCCGCTAGATTTCTTTCTATGTGGAACTCTGAAAGATAAGGTTTACTCAACACCTGTGAACTCCAGAGAAGAGTTGTAATTAAGAATTCAAACGGTTTCAGAAGAAATCAAGAACACTTATGTTAACATGAATCATGAAATCCGTTCAAGATTGAATATTTGTGCTGAAAATGGCGGTACACATTTTGAAAATCTAATTCATTAAATTACTCGTAATAAAAATGCGTAACTGTTTCATGTTGTTGTTTATTTTACTGTAGGTACAGGTTAGCATGATCGCTGTTACAACAAAGTCCCTTTCCTGTATGAGGTAAGAGGTAAGTATGACGTAAAAAAATAAGTAGTATGATTTCCTTCGAATATTATCATGCCTAACAATTTATGGTTGTGATTGTGTATTGATAATGTATGAACACTTTAATGTCGTAGCACCTAATAAAGTTTGGATACATAATTATTTGTGGTATTTTGTGGTGCCAATAAATAAAAATAATATCAACACAAACATCGTGCTAGACATAACTTGACACTTCTTGTCATTCATGGAATACAAGTCACGCCATTCACCTTTCATCGTATGATTTCGGAGCGATTCGTGAAGTGTCATGCTCGCTCTCTGTTCTTCAACTTGAGATTCCCACCTAAAGGCTTGTTCACAAAGAAGCGGGCAATTAATAAGATTTAATTCGTACTGAAATAGTAATTTAATTAAGACACATAATTAGACCCATGTTGATATAACATTATTTACTCGTACAGTCGTCAAAAATATGTGGTTTAAATCTTTCGGGTTATTAACGGTCACGGTGTATACTGTGCATGTTAAATGATGTTGAAAGAAAAATATTTTTTTAAAACATTTCTCCTCCAAATATGGATTTAAATTTTGCATGTAGAAATTTTATGTTTATTGCCATTTGCGATTAATATACAAAATTTATGAGATAAAAGATTTTTTTACGAGCATATCTATTTTATAAGGTACGAATATATAATAAATAATCATTTACCATTTGAAAAGTCGGAAACTACGACTAGTCCCTAGGTGTCAATCAATTATGTTATTAAATGATTGATGTGTTGTCCATTAATAAGACAATTCATTAGTCAATGATATTGTCAATGGACAACCGCTTGATAAGACTTGGATAAAATATTAAAGTAGAATTGACCGTGCCTTACGGTACCCGCTATATGTATCAAGTAAGAAGTAAAATAAGTAATTATTGAACAATTTTTAAGGGTTCGTCCGGGATACGGCCGGCCACACGACAATAACGATGCTTACCTGTAGGATGGACGGAAAACAAAGTCTTAAATATCACGCGTTTAGGTAACGAAACTTTAAAATGAAAGCGCAAAAAGTGGAAGACTGATTGGTGATTTAATGACTGTTTAACCCCATAGAATTACCCGAGTAGATTCCAATAGGGAGCTAGCTGAAATTTTTGATCCTCGTCTTGATTTTCATAAGCATATGAAGTCCTTAGGGACTGAGTTTTCGAAGGTTAGAATTTGCTATCCGAAATGCTCGCGACTTTTGTAACCCCGGCTATTAAGCTAATATATAACGCTCTATTTAGGGTATCAAATCAAATCAAAATATTCTTTATTCTAGTAGGCCTAGTTACAAGCACTTTCGAAATGTCAGTTACATGAGAGTGAATGTTTGCTGGGAGAAATACAATATGATCCAACATTTTCTGCAAGGATTAGGGAAACCCAGAAAAACCTAATCAGATCATTTAACTTAAGTGTAATATTATTGATAATATCATCATTTTAAAAATTAAAATAATCAATAAGATAAATCCCAAAAGGATTGTCAATAAAAAATAAATAATCTAGAATGTGTCTAGAATAAAATTCTAAATGTCAGAGTATATAAAACTATTAAGATTAAAATAATAATAATACCTTAGGTATTCGTTAAAATAATTATTCATATACCTACATGCCGCTACTATTTACATTAATCCCACGCGGCTTCATCATTCATGTAGTCTTGTGTGCTATAATAAGCTTTAGAAAATAATTTTCGTTTCACAATATTTTTGAATTTACCAATAGACAACTCAGTTATGCTGCTAGGAAGTTTATTATAAAATCTCACACAGTTACCAATGAATGATCTCCTTATTTTATGGAGCCTAGTAGCAGGCACTGCGAGCTTATGCTTATTTCTAGTATTAATATTATGTATATCACAGTTCTTCTTAAAGTCGGTAATATTTTTATGTACATACATAATATTGTCATAAATGTATTGACAATGCACTGTCATTATATTAATGTCCTTAAACTTATCTCTAAGCGAGTTTCTATAGTTCATTTTATATATCGCACGAACATCCCGCTTCTGCAGAACAAATATAGTATTAATGTCGGAAGCACTGCCCCATAGTAAGATGCCATACGACATAATACTGTGGAAATAACTGAAATACACTAATCGAGCCGTTATCACGTCTGTTAATTGACGAATCTTACTTACTGCAAAAGCTGCAGAACTCAGTCTATTCGAGAGATTAGCAATATGGGGACCCCATTGGAGCTTAGAATCTAATGTTATACCGAGAAAAACTGTACTATTAACTACATAGTTCCAGTTCCTCACCTTTAACCATAACGCTTGCTTGCTCGTGTTTTACGTTACTCGTGACAAACTTAACACATTTAGTCTTTTTCTCATTCAAGAATAAATTATTTACACTAAACCAATTTACTACTTCACAGATAGCATTGCTTAGGTCATTGTAGGATCGTTGATTTCGTACGACTTTGAAAATTAGAGACGTATCATCTGCAAACAAAACTATCTCATGGTGGGTCTTTACGAGGTGTGGCAAGTCGTTTATATAGATAAGGAACAGGAAAGGTCCCAATATTGATCCCTGCGGCACACCCATAGAGACTATTGACCCCGGTGAACGCTTTCCATTCACGTCAACCCTTTGTATTCTACCATTTAAATAAGACTCTAATAAATTTAGTGCTAATCCTTTAACTCCGTAGTGGTGTAGCTTCCTGATCAGTGTCTCATGATTAACGCAATCGAAGGCCTTAGATAAATCACAGAAGATGCCTAAAGCATCTCGCGATTCCTCCCAGGCATCGAAAATGTGTTTTACGAGCTCAACTCCGGCCTTGGATGTCGAGCGACCCCGCGTAAAACCGAATTGCTTACTATATATCAAATTATTCAAATTAAAATGTTTTAACAATTGATATAGAATCAGCTTTTCAAAAATTTTACTTAATGTAGGTAGTACAGATATTGGTCTAAAGTTAGTAGGGTCAGAGGTACTACCTGATTTAAATAAAGGAGTTATTTTGGTATGTTTCATCAGATCAGGAAACTCACCGCAGTCAACACTGTTATTGAATATATCTGCCAAGTCAGGCGCTATTACTTCTATTAGGGATTTGACAGCATGGACTGAGACCCCCCATAGGTCATTGGTTTTTTTGACATTATTTGATTTAAATGCCTTTACTACATCTGAAGGACTGACATGTTCAAAATAAAAGTCCTTACTATATTCTGGGACGTTTTCTTTTAACAACAAAACGGCAGACGAAGGTGATGAATTTAAACACTTTGTTGTGGATACTGGTATATCGGTGAAGAAATTTTCAAATTCTGTTGCTACATCTAAACTAGAATCTATAATTTTACCATCAATTTTTAATTCTAGATCACTAATTGCGTGCCTTGATCTACCAGTCTCCGCATTAATCACTTTCCAGGTGGTTTTGATAATATTAGAACTATTTTTGATTTTCTGGGATAAATAATTACGTTTGGCAAGATGACAATCAATTTTGAATTGTTTCGAATATTGCTTTACATGTTCTTTAAATTCATCACTCGTATTAAGCCGTCGTTCCTCATACATGGCAAACAGTGCTTGTCTACGTTTGTGTAAGTCCGCAGTAGCCCATTCGCTAAATACTGGTGCACCGCCAGCCACAACCGATTTGGAAGTAAATATTGTATTATAATGTTTCATAAAAGTTGTAAAGAATGAATCATACATGTGATTAGGACTTATTTTAGAAGACAGAACGGGTAGCGCCTGAAACAAATGTTGCTTCATTCTTTCCACACGGTCTGTGGTTACCGGTACAAAAGTAATTTGTTTTTTCACTATATTTTCCCTTAATATCTCAAATTCCATTAATTGGCCTAAATGATCTGATTCTAATTTACTGATTATACTTTGAAATAAAACAATTTAACGGATTATATCGCGTATATTATCTCATTTTAGTTACCGACGTTTCGGAAGCTTTCCAGCTTTCCATGGTCACGGAAACCATGGAAAGCTCCGTTAAATTGTTTTATTTCAATGATTATACTTTGTTTAGAAGGAGAAATATCAGTGAAAATGTTATCAATACAGGTGGCGCTGGTATCGGTCACCCTAGTAGGTTCCATAAATACGTGGCTTAAACGAAAAGATTCGAATAGATTCAACAATCTAATACTTAGTGTTGAATCTTCCAAAAGATTTACATTGAAATCGCCGCAAATAAGTAATTTTTTACGAGTACGCGATATCTTAAAAAGCAGATATTCCATAATAGTTTGAACGACATCGAAATTACTTAATGGCGGCCTATACACACAAACTACAATAAATTGCTCTAATTCTACTGCACTTAATTATATGGTCCGTTCAACAGACAAGGATACAATGTCCTTACGTTCCTTAAATTTCAATTGACTATTTAATATAATTAACGACCCACCATGTATGGAACTAAGTCTGGTGAACGAACTACCCACCTGGTTGATTATTGAATTGGGGCATTATCTCATTGCAAGTTAGCCAGTGTTCAGTTATACATAAGATATCAATATTATAGGCATTTAAAAATAATTCAATCTGCAAATCTTTCCCTCTAATACACTGAATATTTTGATGAACCAGGTGGATATACTTTTCATTGCCAGAAAAGGATTTCTCCATTGTCTCATCGCTTAGTTTAAATTATTACACATAACAACATTAATGTCGGCCTGCTCAATAGAAGCAGAGTTATGTACCAAATTCTTGGTAGAAATGTCAATTAAATAGGCTAGTGACAAAACTATTTGTTGTTTGCAATAATTGGAAAGGTAAAACTTACCTTTTGTCAAAAAATAATGATTACTAACATATTTGTTAGCGTCTACTATTCTAAACTTACTACTATATGTACAAAGATTATATAAAGATGTATTTAAAATATATCTTGTATAATTTTCAGATTTTGTCAATTGTTTACAATAGGGAAAAGTGAACATAATAATTTCCTGAACTATAATTGTGTTCAAAGTTTCATAAAATTTAATTAAATCATTCTTGTTCACTTTACCCCTGTCTCCCAAAAGAATAAGCAGTGTTGTCTTGGAGTTAATATTACTGTCTTTTAGAATTTGGTTTGAAATATTGTCAAGGCTACTATAAGGCAAACAATTGCTACTTACACTATGTCCCTTTAAGTATGAGTTTAACAGGTAAGCTCGAAACAGCAGCAACAGTCGTTTGGAACCACACATTACGTCTCCCTCTTAGAGAAAATCCAAAAGAGTTTATGAGGCATTAAAAAAAAATCGTCTTAAAACGCGTCTTAGGAGTTAATTCTTTGGAAAAAGGCGTAATTACGGACTACTGGCTAGTGCTTGTAGCATCATTAGAGAAGATTCTGACTGCCCCGAATTGGTAGCGCAATTGGTACGTCTGCGTCTATTCGTTCCCTCGTTGTCAAAGTCGAGATTCAACTTTCGGCCATGCAATCAGCATCAGCACTTGCTGGCAGTTCCAAAGACGCGCACTGTATCACGCTGTAAATCACCACATGTACGGGGTTGACAGTCTCTTAATGCGCTACACACTCACACTTCACTTCAGCACCTGAGTGTTTTGTAAGTAGCTGGATGGTTGTATGTGATTTATGTATGTCTGAGGTTCTGAGAGGCGATGGATGACTGTCATACTTTTATAATCCGTCACTACAATTTTCTATGAAATTATTGTACTCTATTTTATATTTTTCACAGTGCATAAGTATTTTACTGTAATGCTCTGTAATTATCACAATAAAAATAAATAATAATAACAAAAGAAAATATGTTTTCCCTGCCCTCTACAATTTTTGCTTATTTTACGAAATGGATCTAGAAAAACTTTTAGTACTCGGAAAACTGAATTCAATGTGTCGTGGTATCTTCAGATCTAAATTGATATACTTAAGTACGTCACGTTTTGATACATTCTCAAAAGGTATTAGGGTCTTTTTGTTCCATTTTAGTTTCGAAGTTCGTTATGTAATTTATCTCGAATATTTAATAGGTATGATAGCTTGAAACGTTTCCCGTGACACTCAAGGACAGTGTAATTGCAATAATAAGATTCCATTTAAATCGTTTGGTAATAACAGTCACGATATGGGTGTAAAATAAATTCTCACATGGCTTTTGATCCGAGGTGTAATGATCCGGACTGGTCACGCAATCGCCGGGTCTTCGTGTGCGTGTCATGGACAAGTTTAAGTCAATCTTACATGAGATATTAATTAATATTTTTAATAACAGCATTGCATGCAGGTGTAAAGTTCACGTACCCTACAGAGGTGTGCAATGCACCCTACTATACAAATACATATGCCATAATAGTGTTAAAAATATATCGTGGTCAGCGTAGTCACAATATCAATTACTTTATGCATACGTCTAAGGTTTAAAAATATTTTATTTATTTTATCTAAATTTACAGAAAGTGTATAATTAATTAAAAACATAATCCAAATTAATAATCAAATTAACGAAACATAAAATAAAATATACAATTGAAAAATCTATAAATATTAACTAATTAATAAATTAAATACCGTCAGGACATTAATAATAACATATAACAAATAAAAATAACATAAATAAAAATTGACAATATCACAAATTCAAATATTGAAATGTAATTTTTAGAAATCGTCAATCTAAATTAATAATGATAATAAAAAAAAAACATATAAAAATTACCGAAAAAAAAATTGTCAATATTACAAATTCAAATGTAAAAACACATTTTCAGAAATCGACAATCTAATTTTATCATAACAAAAAATCAAATAAAATTACCTTATTAAAAAAAAATCAATATCACATATTTATATATTATATCAGCTTATATAATATATTTATAAAAAGCTGATGAAGTGTACAATCACTAAGGTATTTTTGAATTAATTTGACGAATCATCTTTGATGCCTGGGAAAACGCTCAAGATGCTATTGGGATTTTTTGTGACCTATCAAAGGCATTTGATTGCGTTGATCATAATAATTTAATGCGTAAGTTGGAACACTACGGAATAAAGAACGGTGCACTTGACCTCGTCTCATCATATCAACGGGATGCAATCAACTGGGTCATCTGTTGCTATGGGGGTACCCCAGGGCTCAATTCTAGGCCCCTTTCTGTTTCTAGTGTATATCAATGATCTACCAAACCTTGTGCAAGATAAACATGATATCGTGTTATTCGCAGATGATACTTCTCTTCTTTTTAAAGTGAAAAGAAGAGAGAATAACTTCGTTACTATAAACGATGCGCTGTCTACTATTGTACATTGGTTTACTGCAAATAACTTACTTTTAAATGCCAAGAAAACCAAGTGCATCAAATTCACATTACCGAATATGAAACAAGTAGATTGTGCCAAGGTGACATGGAAAGGCGATGTGCTAGAATTTGAAGACAAAACAGTATTCCTGGGTGTTACTTTGGACTCTAAACTGCAATGGAATGCGCATATAGCCACTCTTGCAGGTAAACTAAGCTCCGCAGCCTATGCAGTGAGGCGAATCAGTTACAAAACACACGTCGAGACACAGTTAACAAACGTCGAGACGGCAAAGCTCGTGTACTTCAGTTATTTTCATAGTGTAATGTCATATGTAATTCTGTTGTGGGGCAAGGCGGCGGACATACAAACCATCTTCGTACTACAAAAACGGGCAGTACGCTCAATCTATGCACTGGGAGCTCGTGCATCACTGAGAGAAAAATTCAGGGAAACCAATATTCTCACCGTAACATCTCAGTACATTCTCGAGAATATTATGTATGTTCGGAAAAATCAACATGACTTCAAACACAACAGTGACATTCACCACTACAATACAAGAAATAAGAACAAGCTTGCCATGCCTGCTCATCGTCTCCGCAAGGTCGGAACTTCGTTCGTGGGGAACTGTGTACGCTTGTATAACAAAATACCTACCGATGTAGTGAATTTACCATGCAGCAAATTTAAGTCCCACATAAAACGTCACCTACTAAACAAGGCGTATTATACTGTAAATGACTTTTTAGACGATAAAGATGTCTTTAAGCCAGTAGTTTAGTCTTGTGTATGTAAAGTAAGCATTATTTTAAGAGGTAATAATAGTTCGCATTTAATGTAACATGAGAGCACATTTGTTGTTTCTCACCGGGCAATACTATTAGTGTTTAATGCCGCCGGGCAGTGTGAGCATGTCATGCTCGCTTATAGGTCTTTGCTTACGGTGGCGTCGTTGATCGGGTCGCAACCTTCCCTAAAATATGGTTGAGGGAGGCGATGGCTGAGATATGCGTCATGCTCGTGAACGGGTGCCGTTTGTGGGGTCCGGTCTGTTCATGCTAGCAAGGGCCAAATTAATTGTATACCTAGTAACTGCCTACCAGTGTTTAATGAACTGATGACGTGAGAGACTTCATCCTGTACTCGATTGAAGTTATTCATTTTTTATTTGATTTAGAGACTGTATACATCTCTAAGAGTTTTGTTTTATTTATAGAGGTATATCCTTAAACATTTCTGAGGATTTTAATTAACAAATTTTATCTTTTTGCATGTTATGACGCCTAGAGACCATATACATCTCTAAGAAATTTAGATTTAATAATAATTATGTTTAATGTATTATTCACTTTGACCCCTAAGAGACCTTAAACATCTCAGTAGAATTCAGTCAAATTATTATATTTAATTTTATCGCATGTCGTGACGCCTAGAGACCTTATACATCTCTGAAAAAAAAAATAGTTTATATTTTATATTAACATTGATCTGGAGAATTTGTACATCTCCTTTGCGTGTATCAATTATAAATTAGTTATAACACAATTGTAAAAGTTTTAAGTATAATTAAGACAATATTGTAATAGTTAATTGGTACACGCATATTAATTGTTTTATATACTCTGACATTTAGAATTTTATTCTAGACACATTCTAGATTTACTAATTATTTTAAATTTTAAAATGATGATTTTATCAATAATAAGTAAGTATTATACTTAAGTTAAATGATCTGATTAGGTTTTTCTGGGTTTCCCTAATCCTTGCAACAAATGTTGGATCATATTGTATGTTTCCCAGCAAAGACTTCTCTCATTGTAACTGACAATTCGAAAGTGCTTGTATCTAAGCCTACTTGAATAAAGGATATTTTGATTTGATTTGATTTGATTGAATATTTTGTTTCGCATCTGTACTTTAACATTTAAAAAATACCTGTAAAATGTATAATATACTTTAACTTTATAAATATGTAGCGTTAACAATGTACATATTGTACATACATATAATAACTATAGAAAATGAACGAAACTAATGAGATTTTATTGAAAATAAACGTGCTTTATTCTCGGGTTCTGGTAATTCGATAAAGTCTGATTACATCCATTATTAGATAATGTTCATCTCAATGTTCTGGTTATTGTTTTTCTGTAATGAGAAATCATATCGTGAAGATAATTCACCATTTGAAGATGCTTCTCGACTCTTGTCGAGAGTTTCCACTAAGAGCGCAGTGCTTTCGTTACATCGAGTTAATTTTAATTCGTTTTCCAACTTTCAATTAATGAAGAGGAGACCACGGCCATATTTTTCCTTATTAATTGAGAAGGTTAATGTGATGGGCTGAATTAAACTAGACCATATTGGCACACAACTTATTAGCATAGTTCGTACCTGCATCCATAAATGGAACTCGCTTTCGTTTGTATTCATTGTTTTACGAATGCACAAAGGAAAGTTTTAATAGTAATGTGCACACGCAATAACAACGGGTCCGTCGCATAATGATACCGATTCCGCTGTTTTTATAACCGGTTTTCATGTAATCAAAACATTTCCTCTTTAACTTTTTTGTCGAACAATGCATGGTGATATTAAAACACTTGCTGGACAGACAATGTGGCTCGGATGACACCTCTCTAACCCTCCCTCCAGAACAATAGCCTCATTAACTGCAACAATAACACTCCGGCGAGCCCAGGCTCTGCCCGTCCAGACTTCTATTATTCCAATGTTAAAAAAATATTTAAATTGAATCTCGCTCTCTCTTGGTTTATTTTGTGTCCATTCTGCATAGCGCTTGCATTTAGTGCAGTCGTAACCGGTCTACGCGATCTGTATATCTACGACTTATGCTCGCCAAACTGATACATAAATTGGCGTTTTGCGGACTGTTTGTATAAACATGAAGTTTTATTACTTGGCACTGCTCCACGCACAGGCGTTAATCCGGCGTGAGCCCTCGAGCCGTTAGTGTTTACTGGATGGCTTGTGCAGATACTCAACATGGTGTTTGTACGTCAGCCAATGTGCAGTGTATTGTGAGCCTGTCTGCCGATCAAAATTCACGGCACGAGTCACCCGCCGGCCGGCAGGCTTTCACACAAACACACTGTCTACGTGTAAGACAATGCTCACCTTGTCGCTGCCATCATCCTGCGTGTTCCTACTTCATTCACACTATTGATAGGGTAATATCGTACGCTACACCGCGCCAAGTTCAACATAAAGTTACCCGGACTAGCTTTGTACCTACATTCTTCCGGATAATATATGGACGGTGCTTTGGGATTGTAGCACAGAATTTACGCGCACTTAGATTAAGTAGAAAATCTTTGTTACCGACCACAACACTAGGAATTATTAACTGCCATTACGGTAAGTTAGTTTCTGAATAATAAATGTATACATTTATGAAACTTTTGTGTATAATTCTCTCAGTAAGTGAAGTTATTGCTTGTTACTGTGTTTGCAGCAGTCTGTATGATGAATACTGAGTCCGAAATTAAACACTGTCACGACGATTAACAGCGCAGCTATGTTTTAGCGTAGCCCTATTTATTATTCAGTAACAGTCGCCTTTGACGTAATTTATAAAGGCGTAGTTGAATGAATACGAATCGGATTACGATCGCAGCTTCTGGCGGCAAGATAACGTAGTAGGTGAGTCTGAGTAGTGTTCGGACGTCTTTTGCAATGTCCGCGCGTTGACGGCCGCTGACACAGTTTCTATCCGATCCAATGTATAATTGCAATGGGCGCTAAATATAATTGCCCATTGGCATTCGTACCGCGCGGCTCTTCGCCGGCGAGTCCTCGCACGCATCACAATCAGCCGGCCGACCCCGCAGCCTACAAATGAGAACTTATATTAATGTTTTGGTTGGTAATTCATTTTAAAACAATGGCTTCCAACGCTGTGTTGAATACTTACGCAACTTTAATAATAGCTATTTGCCGGTTTACAATACATGTTTTGTTGGTAGTACCGATGTAGAAGCTGTCGTATAGTACCTACAATAAAAATAGGTTCGTGCCTCAACTATGTTGCTTTTTTTTACTACGAACCTAGTTATTATTTACATATAAAATAATTATACGTTTTAATTTGGAGCTCTGCATTAGTGTTTGTGATTGACAAGCTACTTGTTACACTCCGTATTTAGAAATAATCGTTACTCCCTTTTTAACCTCATAAGGTTTAGCAATGTGCTAATGATATCGTAAGGTCTGGAGACACCACATTTTATAAATCTTAATGTCTCAATGAATTACTTAAATCCATATGGAAACTGGCGCTTGAGTGTTCCTTATTAAGCCATTCATATGTTAAAGGCACTAACAAGGCAGGGTCAACGTCCTGCCATGATTCCTTTCACTTTCTTGGCTTTTCTTTGCCAAAGGATTATATTATTATGTTTTCGTAAAAAGCAGGAAGCAATAGGACTAACACGTTGGTGTGTGTTAGATCAAAATATTGAACAGATGTAGTACCTATATAACATTCTCAAACATTGGGTATCTACAAATGGCGTTTGTAAAGTCCTACTAGCGTAGTAAGTAGGTAGTTATGTGGTTGATATAATGTTACGTTATCCTCAATATTTTGTAAATGTAAAAAACCCCGTTTGAATCACCAAACTACTAATGGTGCGTAATAAATATTAAATATACAAAAATGTTTCCTAGGTGGACTTAAAATTGTCATATTTTGCAAAAATGGTTGGCATATTTAATGAGTTTTTTATTACCCGAGATTCTAGATTTAGCTATGGTTGGTAGCAGCACAGTCCAGGCGTGGCTGCGTCCCGACCAGTTTAATGAAGAGATTTGGCACGACACGCGGTTTAACGGTGCCTATCTCTCCACAACTATCTAAATGCATTATTATATCTGTCTATAACAGCGCATGATATTATGCACTGACGTGTGCTTAATTCCAGCGTATACGACTCACGAATTGTAGCTAAGCGCAATTTCAAAAGTTGACAACAGGCAATTACTAACCGCTACTCGCATACCATCAAAACTTGATATAGTAAAAAATTTTTATTCAAATGTGATATTTTTATGCAACCAACAATGGAATGCACGATTTTTTTCACTTGGCCAAGCTTGGGTACACAAACTAATATATCACGAGGATCATCGCTGTGTTATTTTCAGTATTGTCATCGCAATTTCCGCCGACCCGGGACCAATTTTATATAATAACAAAGCATAGGAAGCGGAGCGTGTATCCGCGCTCTTCCTGCGGCTTGGAACCTTATCCTAGTGCGCTATACATACCTAAAACATTATTCAATATGTCTCTATGAAACGCTATATGTGCTTTGGAGTTAACTGTGAATTGCTATAGTCACGAATCGCGCCAGTGAATAGGCCGATGCGATGGTGCAAAATGCAGCTGGTGGTTAGCAAGAAACCTGCCGATCACGAGTACACAATACCGTTTTGTCATGCGGTTCGGGCAAAGAGCCTCCGCAATGTACCGCACCACCTCTATTCCTATATTGCAGCGTATATAGCGTCGGTTCATGACGACAATGGCAACGCTACTTCCAATATTCCCTCATTTGCATACTCCACTCCGCGTCTGTCGTACCTCTATTTTACTAGAACGTGTAGCTTTGCGGTGTATTGATAAATCCGGAGCTACTCTTTCGGATAGCATTAGCGAAATGAAAACTGAGGACAGCGAGATGTGAAAATGGCATCATAAAAGAAATCTTTTGAAGTATGTTAGTTTTTTTGCAGAGCTTTATTATTGCAGCTGTGGCTCCATAATCACAATACGATTGCCTATCATGGCCACTTGACCTAAGTCAGTGGCAAATACTAAAGAAATTAAATAAATACTATTCTATTAATCGTTCTGGGTTACAGAAATACCACGCTCGTGTTCAACATGTCAGCTAAAGGACGTCCACTGCTGGACAGAGGCCTCCACCAGTAATATCTACAACGACCAGTCGTACGCCGCCCTCATCCTTCCGTTTCCCGTTATCTTCACCAGATTATCTGCATATCTATCCTGTTCGGGGCCCCTCCACGCTGCGTCGTCCTGTACGCGGTCGCCACTTGAGAAGCTTTCTGCCCCAGCGGCTATCGGTTATGCGAGTCATGTGCCCCGCCCACTGCCACTTACATACGTCTAGCAACTCTGAGCTATCTCCACATTTCTGATTCGATTACGCAAGGAGACTCCGAGCATAGCTCGCTCTCGCGGTCGTACATTAAGCTTTTGTACATTCAGTTGCAAAAAGATTAAACACGATTACTCGGTTCAAAAACACAATAGACTCGACGACTATTGAGGGGTATCAATAAACTTGAGAGAAGATATTTTTTAACGGACTAATCGTGTGTACCTTTTGCAGCTGACCGTACGTTCCTAGTAACTTCATATAGAAATACGTTAAGTGTGCATATTTATTTTTTAACACACACCAACACTGTATGAACGGTGAACGGTTAAATAAGATAGTAAGAATATCGGGCCATACAGTTTCATTGTTACAGTAGACACTGTAGATCTCAGTTACAAGTGGAAAATAAAGGAACGTAGGCGTTACCGACATTGCAATAGTAAAAAGAATGGCAAGAAGACAATTACAAAAACGCTGGAAGCAATCCAGCGGGCGTGCTCTTAATTGGATGAGACCACTTCCTCTAAACGACATCTAGCTCACCTATAGGGCTATACGCTAGTGCAACTTGTAAAAGTTTTCCTATTATAGGTAACACGCAAAATGTAAGTTTCTACTTTTTAGGGTTCCATACCCAAAGGGTAAAACGGGACTGTATTACTAAGACTCCGCTGTCCGTCTATCTGTCTGTCCGTCTGTCACCAGGCTGTATCTCATAAACCGTGATAGCTAGACATTTGTAATTTTCACAGATCTGATCATGTAATTCTGTTGCCACTATAACAACAAATACTAAAAACAGTATAGTGCGACTCGCACTTGGCCGGCTTTACATAAGTGGCCTTCTTCTGTGTAAATAGTGATGGCCGCCGCCTTTATTCGTCAATAGTACGTACATTCCCAAGTAGAATTGAAAGCTGTATAAGAGCTGTATATCAGTTTATTTGAATACTATAAGCTGTACATTTAGGCTGTACTACAGCTGTATAAGCGCTTATAGAGCCCTTATAAGTTAAAAAATGGCCCAAATTATACAGCTTTTCGCTTTATTAAGGATGTACAGTAGCTGTACATTAGCTGTACAAGCAATAGATAAGCTGTATAATAGCTGTAATTCGGTGTAAAAGGAAACCTAAGCACTACAGATTATCTCTTATAAGTATGATTTAAGAATATAAATTTTTAATAGGTTTTTAAGAAGAATTATAATAGAATAAAAAATATTTAAGTCTAAAATGTCTTCTGTTCATTCGTTATATTTGTAATGGCGTCAAATTATGACAAATAAGTGAATAAGTAATGAAGTGCAGTTAAGACACAGGATCTTGACAACAGATATTACTAATGGTAGTGCCGATTATTATTTATTGTGAACATGTGTATCTTTTCTGGCATAATATTCACACGCCTGCTTCATAATTAAGAGAAACATAACAAAAATATCTAAAACTGGTACATAAGTTTAGTGTTTGTTTTTAAGGTTAAAGTTTTTTTTTCCTTTAATGTCAATTCTGAGGCTTAATTCAATTTATTTTAGCTGGTTATCATAATATAACTTTAGTTTTTATTAAATATTGGCAATTGTATCTATAATTATATTTTCAAATATGTTTTTATTCATAGTAAAATGGCGACAGTTTTTAAACACCCTATAGGATAGTTAGAGAGCATTATAATCATAGTAGCTGTACTATGTAATTAATGGAGTCACTTCTTCAGCTGTTGGAATTAAATCAGCTTTTTAATAGAATATTTTATATTTGAGTCGTAGTTTTTTATATTTAAGTATTCATTTTTGATTCGTCTCTTGACTGCACCTGATCTTTTTCTTTGTTCCACATATTTATACTGTCCGAAATAGATTCGAGCAACTGTCAGTAATACAGACTAAAGCTGTTATATTACTGGCATTTATGCATTTAGTTTTATAATACACTCATTGTCAGAAATCATAAAACTACTATACTATACGAGTGCAAAATTAGAAATTGCCATACGCCTCTTCACTTCGACGCATCCACCGTTGTTCGTGATTAAGGCTCCCAGATAAATGTATGACTGGACCAAATCGAAATCGAAATTTGCGTAATTTCTGGAGAATTATTATTCATGCGGTCGATAATATTAATTTTTGTCTTATTCCGGTTTATCCTAAATCCGAAGTGAAGGCTAACGCGTTCGATCTTGCCAAGAAGTTCTTCCATGAGGCGGGTACTGGTAGCGAACAAAGTGGTGTTGTCTGCATATCGCAGGTTGGAGATCTTCAAACCGCCGATCGAGATGCCATATGTACAGGTTCATGTGTAATCTTCATTATGAGCTCTGTGTATACATTGAAAAGAAGTCGAGAGATAATACATCTCTGACGGACTCCGGCACTGGGGTGAAAGTGGTTGGATAGGATGTCATCTGCGCGCACTGAGGCTGTGCCGCCTTCGCAGAAGGTGCACCAGGTATTTAGGAACACCCATCGTCGTCAATGTTTCCCAGAGTTTTGGCCACTTGACAGAGTCGAACGCCTTAGAGAAATCTACAAAGCATGTAGGTGGGCTTGTCGAAGTCCCGGGCTTTCTCTATAATCTGTCGGACTGTCAAGATTTGCTCCCGGGTTCTCTTTCCCTTAACAAAGCCAGCCTGCTCAGGAGCAACTTCTTTGCTTAGATATTACTTCAGACGTTTGTAAGGCTTTATTTTAGCTGTATACTATAATAAACTTGTTAATTTGAAATATCTGTAAAAAAATTAACGTACTATTTGGAGGCCACTGAATTGTTTTTTATTTTTAATTTTTACGTTTTTGTATATGCCGTTGTAGTTTCATCATTTAAATCTGTAAATTAGCCTACGAAACCTGGATTAATTTAAAACCAATAATTCAAATCAAGCCCATTTTTAATATGCGCCCACAAATCAAACGAACTATCTTTGTAGGTCTCGTCAAGCTATATGGCTTAGCGTATAAAAATATGAAAAAATAGAAATATCACTATAATTAACAATCAATTGCTGTAATATTATTTAATTTATATTTAATTAATGAATCGAGGTGTGTGTTATACTAAATATTGAACAGATCTTTTTTTTTATACGCCCAACATACTCAAGTATAATTCGACAAAATTGGTTGCGGCTTTATAATATTGTTGTCAAGCCAAAGGGGCAAACACGTTATTTCTATTTTTAAAATACTTTACACAAAATTAACCACGTTGAAAACCAAAACAACTACTTTTAATGTTCTATGCAAATTTATAGTAATATCCGTGCATTAACAAAAATGTTATTAAGTTTTTTTCGTCTCCTGAAAAGTAGGGGTTTTGTTTGTACGCCCCTATGGCTTGAAGCCCTCGATATGTGCGTAGATAAAAAATATATTTTGTCATTAATCATTAGGTTATTTCTTACTACAAAGACTAAACGAACATTAGCAATGCCATTATTTGCTCTCGCAGCTATGAAATATTTGCTATTACGGTGATCAAATGACAAATGAGGTGCTTGGTTGGACTGAATTAGAACTATGACGTTAACTGATATATACTTCCAGTTGCCACTACTAAAACATACAATATAATACGAACTGTTTCACAAAATTACCCCTACACTTGTGAAATAATATCGAATAATATCTTCATTGGATCTTTTCAACAGCCGTCAATTTCATATATTTATAAAATCCGTTATATTATGTTTGTACCCGTATATTATTAGTTATTATATCATGAATTTATTGTTAAAATAATGCAGTCTGTTTACACTACATCGGCAAATTTCCGAGAGCAAAAGTGACGATGACTGAATCTCTTAAAATGGGGTTAAAAGTAGGGTTCTAATATTTCGAGTTATTCTCTCATAGATATCTCATCATGCATCAAACGTCACAAGAAAGCCGCTCTCAGATTACGTATACAAAAGCGCTTATTATAATCACTGTAGGATTATTTATTACACGGTGATAGCAACAGCATTTTTATGCGGAGTTGATTAAATGAAAGTGTTTTCTATTGTAGAGTTCGCCGCGGTCATGATGCTTTAATTGCTATCAGTGTGACGCGTAAAAAGCTAGACAGGGGACAGGGGCGTAGTTTTGTCTATGTCATTGATCCACACACATACTTTGATTATTGGTTGATGACACTTAAAAAAAACAGATTTAGGTAGATCATCCATCATTTGCGTCGTATCGTTGAATTGTTACTTTTTCATATTGGCTCTCACCACAAAGTAAGCTATCGAACCTTGTAATTTATTATCTAAACATAAACTATTATAAAGTTGTAAAAATGAAATGTCTGTACATCGAAGAATCTAAAAATATATATTATTTAATTTATTATACATTTGTAGGTATGTGATTTTCCGGCTTCATAAAATATATTTTTTATCATATTCCCAATTTTTTTTTTTAATAGGTATGTTAACATAAGTTTGATGATAATTAGCAAATTCGTGTCCATCTCACAAACTGCATATCAATTTAGATATTCTCTGAAGATTACGTTGCGCGTCAATGTCGATCTCGGCAGCACGTAACACTCGTTAAATAATCCTGAAATAATGCGCAGAGCCTGACTCTTATTACATTAAACGCGGCCTCGGAAGATAACTAACAACTGTCATTATATTATTGAGTTTCGCAACTTTTGTCTCTGATGTTGCGTCATTTTATTCGTATCTTTTAAGTTCTTCAGTGGCGAGATCATGTTGCTTTAAAGAAAGGATAATGCATTTAATTTTGTCTTGCTAAAAGAAACTTCTATTAAAGTATTAAAGTGCTGGCTTTTCTGTTGCAAAACTAGAGAGTAGTTCTATTTAATGACTAGTCTAGGTAGTTGGATAAGACAATACAATAAGTACTTATATCACAAACAAACATTATTTTATTTTGTATGTAAGTGTATTGAGGAACACATTGAGGAACAGGAGGACACCGTTTGTAATAGCCAAGAACGTGTTTGTCTTTTTCATAATGAGGTCATTAACACATTTTCATTGTTGCTAAAAACTTTCGCTACGATCATTTACGTACCATTGAAAACTCGAAAGGTAAAATAATCACAGCGACGGTGTTAAATGGAGAAGCTAATGGAAATCAATGAGTGGAAGTAGGGTTGCCATTCATCAGGATTTTCTCCGACACGTCGTGTCATGTCGTCGCAGGGATTTCGCGGTTATGGTAAGCTTAGCTTTATAGAGGTGGGTAAACGTCACGATGAAAAAAAAACATAGCCTTACTTAGCCTTCTAAAAATATCAATTTGATTTGTCATGAAGAAAAGTTACAAAGCGGCGTAAGCTGTTTCGCCGCTACCTACCAGCCCATTTAGAGTAGGTGTAGGCACACATGTCTTAGTATTTTTTTTAAAAATACTCCATCTAGAAGTATATTAGATGATGTGAGGTAACAAATGTGACAAAATCTTTGTTTAATCATTACCGAGACGTGCTTACAGTAACGTTTAACGTGATGTGAGTTACAGGCGTGACAAAATCTAATTATTTAAAAAAATATATTTTTCACAGCGATTTTTTGGAACTGTAACGAAGGTTGCAATGAGCTTTTCCTCATTTCTATTAACTAACTTATTAACGAGATTTACAGCGCTAATGCCGTTTTGTTAGATGTGATTTATAAATATCCAATTTCTTATTTGCCCTAGACTTCTGAATTTAAGTTTGAACTTATTATAGAACACCTGCACATATTTTAAAAGTCGATCAATCATTCCTCCAACGGTATTAAGTCAAATTAATAGGTGTGTCCGTTAAATTACTATCAACCTACAATATTATCAGGTATTCAAGTTATAATAAAGTATACCTACTGTAATTTCATTGTGCGAATTCAGGAATGCGCTTAACATTATTAAATATGTAGTTTTACCTATTGCTTGTGTACATATTATTCATAGTTTTTTGGGTTCCGCACCCAAAACGGGAACAGAACCCTTATAGTTTCATAATGTCCTTGTCCGTTCTTGGTCACAGGCATTTTAGTCAAAAACTACAAGATGTAGGTACATATATTGATGAAATTTGGAGTATGGGTGGGTCTTATAAGCCGCTACTTTAATTTGGTACTAAAATTTGGTAGTTAAATAAGAAAGAAACATTCTCTAGGGGGGCACTCCATACCTATAATTAAAGCAGAGCTGTGATAGCCCCCTTGGCCCCTTCGCAGTGTGGCCAATCCAGTTCCACTTGCGGCGCTTGGTCTGCTGGTCGATTGGAGTTTCACGGCAGTGTACTCGGAGGTTTTCATTTGAGATTTTCTCGGGTCAGTAGATTCTGAGTATTCGACAAAGACATCGTTGACAAATGCTTAGAGTGGGAGATGAGTTTGGTTACCTTCCACGTTTCGCACCCGTATAGCAGCACAGGCATCAGACTTTTCATTGGACTCGAAATTTATTAATTCTCGTTTATGTTTTAAGTTTTTGTGACAGCCATAGGGATCGCAGTTGAGCGGAGGTTGCTCGGACCTGGGCCATGCGTGAAGTCTACTCTTCCTCTTGCATCTGTGATCTGACACCATGCTACCGACGACGCAGATAAATTTGTGGACGCGCTCCACTACCCCTGTGCCAATCAGCAACGGTGTAGAATTCCTCACCCCCAAACCTAGTTCCTGAGTCTTCCGGGTGTTGATTTTCCACAAAGTGTTCAAGTCTGCGCTGCAGCTACCCTTCCGAAGTTACAACCAGATTGCCCTCATTTTATTGAGGAGCTTTCCTCTTAATCCTGCTGCTTCCTGCCAAAGTTTTAGTTAAAAACACTGAAGTTTCTTTTTTTTATTTCGAAAATATCGCTCCGGAAGTAAAATAAATTGTGCCCTCTCAATCACCCAAACCGTATGTCCTAAAATAAAATAAAATTTTTTTAACGAAAATTATTTTTATTAATTGTGCCCCCTCAATCACCTAAACCGTATGTCCTAAAATAAAATAAAAAACTCAACGAAAATTATTTTCAAAATGATCGGATAAACCGGTTTTGGGTTATTGCCGAAAAACTGCTATTTTCAATGCTACAAAATGACGTAAGTGCGAAGAACACGTGTTTTTTTCTGTTGCACTTTTCACATTGCATTTTTTTATCAGTAGTGCATGTCTTTGTAGTAAGGTCTACAGAAACCTACACAGAGCATGGTCTGACACGGTTTTCGCCGGTTTTTTATCATTTAATATAATGTTGATGCGCAGCGTAGCCTACAAGGTAGACTGACGATCTGGTGAGGAACGCGGGAAGCTATTTTATGCGGGTGGCGCAAGATAGATCACTGTGGAAATCCTTTTAGGAAGCATTTTTTCAGTAGTGAACTAAGTAAAAATAATCATAATCATATATTTATTGTGATATTGTGAGTACAGTGGATCTTAATTTATACATAGTTCGTCACAATATACCGATAGCCGGCGTACAATATTTGCACTTAACAACTATTTAATGGGGTATTTCTACACAGATCTATTCGAATTACATTACATAGTGTAGCGCACGCAACGCCACCTATCGGGCCAACAAGAAAAGTGTCGAGCCCTTTGTATCGCTAGCCAGCGTCCCCTGCTTCCCGCTTCGTATTCCTCCTACATTGGCCGCCACCAGCTCCAATTCGGCCGTGGCGTCGACCCTGCCCTCCTGCTTCCCCCAGTGACGGCATCGTACTTTAATTGAGATCTGCGAAAAATGATAGCCGCGCTCTTCTCTGGGTTCACCTGGATCCTCCAGAGGTTGCACCATCGACCTAGGTCATCGGTAGCTTCCTGGAGATCCTTCCTCATGGTGTTGAGGTTGGTGTTCGAGGTAAAGAGGGCAGTATCATCCGCAAAGAGAGCTATGTCTACATTTGGGTGCTTGGGAATATCATTAGTGAAAAGGGAGTAAAGGGTCGGCGACAAGACCGAACCCTGCGGTACGCCCGCTGTAATGGGGTGAGGGGAGGATAATGATTTTTCCACTTTATATCTGAAGGAACGATTGCTGAGGAAATCTTGAACAAGACGCACAAGGCGATCAGGCAGGCCTATTCGATATAACTTGTATATCAGACCAGCATGCCAGACCTTGTCGAACGCCTTTGCTACGTCCAGGAAGATTGCCCCAGTTTTTCGACCACTGTGAAGGGCATAACCTTGACGGTTTTCAAATTCGGCCAGCACATGCTCCGTGATACGGTGCACTTGCTGGACACATGAGTGCTTAGCTCTGAAGCCGAACTGTTCGTCCATAATGACATTATTGCCATCAATGAAGTCTTTAATTCGGCTCATGCTGGTATGCTCATCGTAGTTTTCTTGTTAGCCCGATAGGTGGCGTTGCGTACGCCACAATAGGTCACTATTAAAAATAAGTATACAATTACAGATTAGTGTTTGTTGTAAATTATAATTAATAAAAGTCAATGAAAAAGTGGAAAAAATAACAAAATTTTAAGAGTAATAAATAAAAATACTTTCATCCAAATTAAATTATACTCTATTAAGCAATTATATTATGTCTATAATGTCAATTTGCACGTTAAACCCTTTTCGAAATGTTCCGACACATTGTAATAAGCTCTTTGCAGACACCACTTATATAGCTTATTTTTGAATTTCGGTAGCTCGGTATTCTTTATGTCTTCTGGTAAATTATTGAAAATTTTAATTGACATATAGAATATACTTTTTTTAAAGTATGCAGTTTAGTACATTTTCAGAGTAGCACATATCGAGACCGTGTAGCTTGGAAGTGCTTCTAGGGTTTGATGTTTTAATCTTATACATATTCATGTTAGTTTTTACAAAAAAAAACATCTCATACACATGCAGAGAGTACAAGGTCAGGACTTTAAGTTTTTTAAATGACGGTTTACAAGAGTCCTTTGTATGAGCACCACACATCGAACGTAAACATTTTTTTTGCAGTCTAAAGACTTTGATTATGTTTTCAGAATTACCCCAAAAGATAATACCGTATCTGAGATTTGACATCACATGAGCGTGGAAGGCTTGCAGCGCCGTTTCCTGTGATGCTATTTGAGTAAGTTTACGAAGAACAAAAACGAATCCATTCAATTTTTTTATTACGTGATCTGTGTGGTCATCCCAGTTGTTATGATTGTCCAGTATGATGCCTAAGAATCGGGTTGATTGCACATTTTCGATTCTTACGTTGTTGTAACAGATGTCAACATTGTTTGCCTTGGCCTGAGGTGCACAAAACTCAATGAAGTGGGTCTTTTGCAGATTAACCATTAACGCGTTGTTATTTAACCATTCATTGATCTTCTCAAATGCCTTATTTATTTCTGCTTCGTATGTGATTATATTTTCGTACTACTGAACAATCGTCAGCAAAAACGAATACTTTGTGATGAGTTATGTGTGCCAAATCATTTATATATACAAGGAATAACAGAGGGCCAAGAATACTACCCTGTGGTACTCCTTGTATTACACTGTCTAAGTTTAATTTGTATCGGTTTACAGTTTTTGACTGGGAACAGTATGACAATATCTCTGTTGTCTGTTTTCTATTATTCAAATATGATTGAAGCCATTCATCCACGTTTCCTCTAATACCGTAGGCGTAGAGTTTTCTTAACAGAATTTTGTAGTTAACACAATCGAATGCTTTCGTCATATCTAAGAAAATAGCGGTTACTGGTGTTTTATTATTTCTACAGTCAGCAATTTCGTGAAGAAGATTGTATATAGCCCATGTTGTAGACTTTCCTTTGCGGAACCCAAATTGGTTCTCCGTGTGAATCGTAAAAAAGGGCGGCCACAGTTTTACGTCTTGAAAAACCTTAGCGACGTAGTAAAGTATCCGGCTTTATTCCAGTGGTCGACCAGCTATGTGTATCTCTCAGTGAAAGATTGCGTGCATATGAAACTGTGCGTTCGAAAGTTCTTTTTCAGAAGAATGAACTACGATGGGACAAAACCGTCTATCAAAGCTTTCTTTTCTGAGCATTGAAAGTGAGTTTACTCCGGGAACTTGATTTCAACGAAATCATCAACAATTTTTCGTCTGCAATGCTCGGCAGATTCTTTTCGTTAACGCTAAACTTTAATTTCACATTATTTTTATTTTCGATTATATTTATATATGTTTCTTAAAATAATTTATTTGGTTTCACAATAAATTATGTATTGAAAAACTTCACTGAAAACAAATTGTGCATTTTATTTGGAAAATAACAATGTGCCAGGGGGCCTCCACTCCTTCGTTTGCCCTAGGGCCTCCACACATCTAAATCCGGCCCTGAATATGAACCCACTAGAATCCTATTATCTTGCTAATTTTGTAAATCCGAATAAAAGATGTTCGGATATTTGGATGTTTGTTACTCCATAACTCGTAAACTGTCAAACGGATTCAGATGAAACTTACCACCCAAATAGATCAGATTAAAACATATAATAGTTAATGTTCGGTAACGATGTCACAACTAAAGTCTAGTATGTTATAATATGAACGATTATAAGAGTTCTATAAGCATTCCTGATTGTCCTTGGCCAACAATAAAGTCGCATTGCTCTGACACACTTCTTACATGCAATTGATACGAATTGACATCAATAAATTTCAGCACAAAATGATATCTAATAAGTGATTCAATCTGTTTCAATAGTCTAAGCACACAGTAACCAACAATAAAAGTAGATGCTTCTATAAATAAATAATCAGTCATATATTATATTAAGTTTTATACGTGTATGATACGTAAATCAACGAAATATTATAAAACATACTTCTTCTCTTCCAGTCTTGATTTTTAGAGTTCAGTTGATACCATATAGATTGGTTATCATATAGGTATTAAAATATACCTACGATTCCGCAAACGTATGGGGGCCATAAAAGACAAATATTTTTTTCTACCTTATTTTCTCACGGTAGTACGGAACCGTATATGGGCGAGTCTGGCACCTACTTGGACGGTTTTTTTTACTTGCATCAATGTAATTTTAACCTTCGACATATAGTGTATTAAGCATTCATCTCCATACACGACACATACAACATACAACCCTCTATTTTGAACATGCGCAGCATAGGCCTATGTTGATTTTTATCCACCCCTCGCTCCGTAGACAAATTTCATAACACAAGTTATATTAGGTTTCCTGTTGACATAGTAAAATGACTTCCCGTGTTTGTTTGTTAATCCATCAATTGATGAATGAGATTGGCATGTTTTGGTAATTAGAAATGCTGGTAATGAAGCAAGGCAATGGCGGAATTATTTTATATATAAGAATTTTTATATTAAGTATACCATTTCACGGTTTATACACGTAATGAAATTTATATATGTCAAGACTCTTTCCCGGTTAAAACTAAGTTTGACTATTTAATAAAAGCAGTCAAAAGTGTTTTTGAATAAAGCGCTTGGTTAAAAGTAGTTCTGACTTGAAAATTTTGGTTATTATCGGGGGGCACGGTAGTGCCCCCGCCAAGTCGAGCGCGAAGCAAACACTGCCGTACCATCCTTACTGGAACCATTTCGTCGCATTTTCAGGCCCCTATTTGAGAACCTCTGGATAAGACCAGAACGCAGAAATTTTCGTCATTCAGTAAGCTATAATCACATACTTAAAATCCAAAATTTCAAGTCTGTAGATCATTTAGTTCCGCAGTTAAGTGAAAGCAAAGTTTCGCATTTATGACACTCACTCACTCACTCATGATCATCAGAATAGAACTAGTACTTCCCATAAACTCAGAGAGCTGAAATTTGGTACAGAATTAGGGTTTAATGGCCACATAGAGGGAAAACTGTAAAACTAGGATAATCGAAGATCTGGAGTACCTGGTGACCCGGATTAGAAAACACAAGAGCCCAACCAAACTATTAGAGATCGACATACCTACTTTACAAAAAATATTCAACTTGGTTGGCCGACCTACAAAAAGAAGTGAAATCCCACCAAACACATTCTGTAAAAAACTAGCCAAGTCTCGATGGAGCTGCTTGTTTATCTCTAAAAGGTAATGAAATCTAGACGAAGTCGTGCCAAGTCTAAGGTTCCTTACTGCGATTTCTTTATTATTATAGTTAATGTTGCGTGATTTGTCCGTTAAGGGTACACAAGGGTACAAAACCAGGTGCTCCATGACACCATTGCACCAATCTGTCGCCAGAACCTCTACCCATTGACGATGGAAAATTTCCACTTGGAAAATGTTGATTCAATAACCAGTCAATTGTAGGCTTGATAAAGCTGCGTATTTCAATAATATTTATGTATAGGCGAGCCTGGAACAAACAGTATATTTTTATTTTCCAGTACAGACGGGATCATTGATAGAAGTCCGTCTGTACGTCTATTTTATGTTAGATCGGTGGTCGATTTGACACTCCAAAAAGAAGAGAGCAGAAGTCAGCATTGTCAATGCTGAATGCATGTGTTGCACAATTAGCAACAGCCTAAAATGAGACACTAGCGTCCAATTATCAATTACAGTATGGGCTATTATCTCGGTTAACAAACATAGGTAGTTACAACAGATATAAAAACACATGTAAACAAAATTGACTTGTACCCACTAACGTATAAAGAATGTTCAATGGCCAAGTCACACAACATTAACTATAATAATAATGAAATCGCAGTAAGGAACCTTAGACTTGGCACGACTTTGTCTAGATTTCATTACTTTTTAGAGATAAAGAAGCAGCTCCATCGAGACTTGGCTAGTTTTTTACAGAATGTTTTTGGTGGGATACATTTTGACTGGAAAATATCGGTCAAAATTACTTTTGTTTAAGACTGGTAGTTAGTCATTATTGACTAGGTACATAATAGTTAAAACTACTTTTGAACAAGAATGGTTTTTACACTTACTTTCGACCAAAAATAAAGTTAGGTTAGCATAGGTTAAGTAGTTACTCCTTTCAAATGTAAACTAAAATGTTTTGACCGATGCGTTAGGTCAAAACTAGCTTTGACTAGGAAAAGTGGTAATTTTTTTCATTCGCCTATAGGGCTTGGTCAAAACTAGTTTTGGCGGAATACTCACTCTATAGTATCTACTTTTGACCAAGGCCTGTAGTCAAAAGCACTTATGAGTAATTTTGCTAGTTAAAAGTAGTTTTCACTGGAAAAGAGTCTTGAGACTGCGACATATATATATGGGTCTAAGGCGATATTGTTTATTTATCTTTTTTATCTAAATTATTTACATGGCACCAGTTTTATGTACATGGTCGTGGATGTAGATGTTTTAAATTTAATTAATAGGACGAGTAAGTTCATTGTAAAAACATGGCACACACAGTAACGTAGAAAATGTAGACATATGATTTTGTTAAATTAGGATATCGTCACCATAGAAAGTAAATGAAGATCCAATTGAATATTCGGTGAGTATCTCTTGTCTGGCTTCCCAGAAACATTAGTAATGACATTTAGACTTGTCAAATACGACGCCTCGGTGGCCTACTTACGGGATTTCCTCCAAACTAGTGGCAAGAAATTAGTATTCGTAGGGGTAAAATACCTACATAGTAATATTTAATAAATAAACCTCATAAAATACATCATAATATTTAAGAAAACTAGTTTATGTAGTATATAAACCTAGGTATCTGCTAAAGTTTTTATCTACTCTCACAAAACCGTTTTTATTAGGTATCAAAAGTAGTGCTTTTCTCGTAAAAATTTAAAAGCCCATACAAAAAGACTTTTCCTTAAAAAAATATTATTTAAATTACCCACATAATGATATTAATAATACATATTATATGGCACGAATACAGTGATAGCAGCTAAAAAGTTTCCGAGCTGCCCTACCTTCACCTTGATATTGTAGGTAAAGTAGAAGGAGTAACAAGATATGAATGTGATATGTTAGTTATCTTTCTTTGACGGATAACTGCTTCGCTCTTGGTACGTAGGGTTATTGTAGTCAGTTTAACAATATCTCTAATGTTAATTATTTATGTGCATCATAGCGACTTGACTCTATAAATTTCATTCAATGACCACTCTAGAGAACATTACAGAAAAAGTATACTTAGAAAATGATAATTGTTAACAGTGTATTTCATTCTCCTTTTCAACCCTGAGCAACAATTCTGTTTAATGTATATTTCATCAACTCACCTCAATAATATTTTTACATTAAAACAGTCCAAAGGTTATGGGTCAAGCTCAACGGCTCTTACTAAAAGTTCAATGGAGTAGGTTGACAACTTGAGTACCCTACGCATTGAATTAATTTGGGTTTCGTTAATCTGGGACCTCCAATTGTGACAATGTTATACCGCAAATTGAAACGTTAATCATAATTGTGAAAGACACGCCGAATTGAATCCTTGTGAACTTGTGCGTATATATTTAGACCCACAAACGTTGAGCGGCTAATACGTGACTTAGGATAGTACTTCTTCTTAAATACTTCATCTTTATAACTCATCATTTCAAAATTCACCATTCTGGCGAAAATGACATTTTAACAAAAAGAAAGTATTATATTAGTCATATTTTTCCAATATAATATAAGCCGGTAGCCGGGTAAGGTTGCCTCACGGCACGGGTCGGCTACCACTGCGACCATAATGGACTATGAACCGGTGTCGAAAGATCACGAGACCTACATCTCTGTCCTAGATATAACTCTCGCGATCTTTGGACACCGGTCAATGAACTTATTCATTCGTTCAGATTTCTGTTATGGCAGTCGTGTGAAAACTACCCCGTGAGACAACCTTACCCGGTCTCCCCTACTTTTTCTAAGTTATTCCAACTTCATGGATTAAATTGTACTGTGTAATGGACTGTCGTAAAATTATTACTTTTTATGTATTAATATGACTGTTGGTCTTAAAGAAGCAACAAAATGTGAAAAAGAGAAGAGGGGTGAGAGCTTACATGCTTACCATGTTTGTGAGAGCCCGGAGCATATTTGTTTAGATATTTAACAAAAGCCCTACGCGATTTGGGTCATTTAGCCAATCTTCTAGAATCATGATTCCTGTAAGGCATTTTATAATCCTACGCTCATAGGTTGGCCACGTCACTTTTGTGTTACGTGAGCTTTATCTACTACAACTAGCGAAGCTCATCAGTTTGCTCAGCGGCAAACACTAAATTATAAAGTGTTATGCGATTCCAAGGAATTGGACAATATATTTTAGTTACATAAGCACGTGCGGCGTCGCTTTCCCGCGGGGTCAGATGGTGGGATACGCGGCGCGGAGTAAATCTCGGTCGCGATGAACCCGGGATACGTCTGACTTATGCTAACGAGGAATCCGTGCACCTAATGCCCGCCCATCCATCGGCTTTGCCTTACTTTCATTATTAAGGTCTACACTTTGACCTTAAGGGACCTTAGTACGTTTAAATTATTTTTAATTCAAGCTAGGAAACTATGGAGGTTTTCTGAAATCGAAACATCGTCAGCTTAAGCTGAGGCTTTCCACCAGAATGCCGAGTATGTGACGCCATTTTTAGGGTTTCGTACCCAAAGGGTAAAACGGGACCCTATTACTAAGACTCCGCTTTCCGTCCGTCTGACTATCTGTCCGTCTGTCACCAGGCAGTATCTCATAAACCGTGATAGTCAGACAGTTAAAATTTGCACAGATGATTTATTTCTGTTGCCGCTATAACAACAAATACTAAAAACAAGAATAAAATAAATATTTAAGGGAGCTTCCATACAACAAACGTGATTTTTTTGCTCGATATTGATAACGGCAACAGGTAGACGCTTGAAGTATTCACAGAATATTCAGATATATATTTACTTTAAAAATAGATAGCTAAATTAAAATAAAACAAATATTTAACGGGGGCTCCCATACAGCAAACGTGTTTTTTTTACCGTTTTTAACGAAAGCGGTACGGAACCCTTCGTGCGCGAGTCCAACTCGCACTTGGCCGGATTTTTTGATACTTCTAATTAAACTAGAGAGCTGATTTTTGGTACTGACAGTATTTTATTATTTGACTTCTGTATTGGCATTATTTTCTAGGGCTTTATATATTTTGAAACAATTAGCTACCAAGGCTATCACGTGTGCGACAAAGTTGTTATTCTGGCAGAATGCTCTAATGATCGTGTCTTCATCTATTTGTTTACACGTATGATACTGCTTGGCTGACGCAGAACAGTTACTGCAGCCTAAGGACGTTTGCAACCGCAGAAGCATGACAAGCGCATGTCGTTTGCTCCTATATGCTCCTATGAACTCCATACTTCAGTCCCTAGGTAAAACCACGGCAGAAAAAACCTATTTGAAAGGATGGGTGAAATCCACCAATCACAGCACAGGTTTTTGACAAATTTCGGGCTATCATCATGCTATGGTAACTTGAAACTTAAACTATTTTTTGAAAACAGTGCCATCTAATTGCCGATTGTTATACTAGAAACAAAGTGTTATCAAACTTAAATATATCTTTATTTTTAATTTTAATCATGTCGTCCGCGTGCGCATTGCTGTGAAAATAAAATCCCTCCCTCGTACCCTCAATACTGAGTGACTCAGCACGTAGTTATTGAAAGCTATGAATGTACACGTTTTAGTTGGAATGCCGTCACACTCACGTCATGATCATGACGTCACTGAAAATAGTGGCACACATACATAACTGTACATATATTATAGCTAGTCACATACTGAAAAATTGTACATAGCAAAGCTACGCAAATAGATGGCGCTCTTTTTATACCTCGTCAGTAAAGCAGAGTGGCCAGTCTATCTCTAATGTATATAGTAGTCTTTGGCTATCATGGCCCTAGGTGAAGTAAGCAGTCCGTGATAGAACGCGATAACGGCGCACTGTAGACGCTCTGCCTCACCTAGGGGACTTAGGACTAGTCAAGTAGGTAAGTCATGTTGAATCATTGAGAAAGCAAACTAAATCCTCGAGCGTTTAAATCTCCTAAGGCCCCTCAAGGTCCAACCTTTAACCTAAGTGAAGTCCAAACTTAATGCGATATGTAATGTAGAATATAGTTTGTAAAACGGGAGTTTCTAATGACGGTCAGCATCAATTTGGTCGCATTTTCCTGCCCGTGTTACTTTGTTTCGGTACTACGTGCCGGGAATTAGTTACATAATTCATCATACTCGACTATTACTCGCGGGTACTAGGTAAATGTCAAGAAGTTATGGTCTTCAGAACTTTACAAACGAAGTGGATGGAAATGTCAAGCTTTTTCCATGGACTTAAGGGAGAACAGGGTTATATTTTGTGAATAGCCTTTAATTTAAATAAATTTATACTCCATATTGTCTACCCACGCTAACATTCGGATTGAGAAGTGGTTGAAATGTCGGAAAATGAAATAATATACACGATACTATCCGTTTCAATCCCTTCGACTTGTTATTTAAATGAGTGAAAATCACAGAAACTGAAGAAAACACGTCTTTGCAAACTATTATAATTATGCCTCCCTTTAAGACCTTATTTATATCAGCATAGATAAAAATAGTTATAGGGAAAATACGTAACAGCACGGCGATAGCAGACAGCGAAGTTTTATATTTTGTCGACGCAATCAGAATTTTTTGCCTATCTGGTCGATGGTCGAGTGAAACTTCAAGTCGACTTTGGGTAAACTCAAATCGGTTGATCGGCTACACGCCTAACTCGGTTCGAAACGACTTGCGAGGTTCATTCGTAACATATCTCTAGTAAAACTGCAGCCCATTCACAATGCGTTGCATTGGTAAACTGTAAAAAATTATGTAATTTTACATGCAAGAAACACATAAATACAAAATAAATTTATAAAACATTACGTCAAATCACATAATTTTCAATAGTTTTAAATAGACACAAAAAAAAATATTTTTTCGTATAAATTATACGTATTTGCTTTTTCAGGAATTTTGCAGGTTTATGTGTTTTTTTGTTCATATTTATTACATTATTTTTAAAATTGTATATCGGGTGACAGCTCCTCTTGATCACTACGAAGATTATGATCCGTGCGCCTATGTTTAACAGTCTATTTTGTAGTGGCTACATAATAAGTAATATTTACTTGTTCAACCCCTGACAAAAAAGAAGACGATTATTAGTTTTATTTATTTATGCCTCTGTATCCGTTGTTTGTCTGAAAGATGACTTCATCGACAGTGTTCTTTGCCATGGTTCAAGAAAATCGGTCCAACCTTTTGAGAATTACCAGTTTTTTTGTAGGCGTGTCGGGGGATTTTTCGTTGGTTCATCGCGTATACTTGTTTGTTTGTGTGTATAATAAACACGTGAATAGTTGTAGCTACCACTCGTTACCTCCTTAACTCAGTTTTGTACCATCGCAATTACCTATTCACTGTTAATAATTATTGATACTTAATGCAAATTAGGTGTTAATGTTTTAAAACCAACCTGCGCAAGGTTTCCAAATGCTTTTAGAACTTTTCAACATTCAACCGCATTGTAATAGTGAACTCGTGTGTTACTCGCGATAATTACTTTTAAGACAAATGTGTATAATTTAAAAGCTTTGCGTTATTATGAAATTAATTTAATTGGGCCTTACCTTCAATGTTGCCGGGACCTTCACCGCGGTTGCGCACTCAGCCTTATTCCTACAAGACTCGGTTCAACACTCACCTACTTTCAATCACGTTAAATGCCTCGAACAAAGAGTTCAGTTTCAACCATCACATTATCACACTTAACAAGAATTATAGCTTAAAAATGCAGTTAAAGCAGTCCGCTCCTTATAAGCAAAAACTTACCGCCACTTCCTTCTTGTTGATTGTCTAATAACTGAGTTTACTCAAACCAAGCTTATAAGCTCGCACTGATAAGTTTGCAATACGTAAACCGAACTCATAAGTGTCAATCGCAGCATTAAATTTGAAGACGCACATAAATATGGCATTCAATTTTACACAATAGTCAACAAACAATATCAATGGATTCACGTCACGAAAATAAAAACGTCACTTTAATTGTAGTAAATCCGAGAGCGACGCAGGCGCTGCCACGGTCGGCTAACTTCGGCTCCCGACGCCCGTAAAAAAGAAAAACAATCTTGCTTCTCCCTCGCACCTGGGGCCGCATATACCTTCTTACATAGATCAGATCAGTGAACCACAAAGAAACAGAAACGTCTGTCTTTCTCGTCCAGCGGGCGGTTTGGGAACCGGTTTTGCATTGTAACTTTTTAGTCCTTAGGAATAAAAACTCATGCATAGATAATCGGGTATCGTGCAGCGCGCGGCACGAAGCTTTACGTAAGGGGCTGGGGGAAGGAAACTGTTACTGAACGGAAATGGACACGGGCAATCATTATAATACACTGAGAATTTAATATAGAGCTTGAAGACGTATAACGTGTGATGTGGGTTCGTTACCTTACCTACCTTCTAAGTTCTAGGGTATTTTCGTTCTCAATCGTTACATTGTAATGTTTTAAAAATGGACCAGACAATCTTAATTTTTGCTTAAGGGTAAGCGGATGTAAAGTATCCCATAACCTACATCAGAATCTTTATAGCTATATTTGTATCAAAATGGTTAAAATCCTTCTAGCTTTGACGTGAGGCCTCAAAGATATTCTAACCGAGAGATAGCGCTTTTGTCTACGTTCATACTTTGTATGACGTTTGTGTATCACGCTCTTGAATCTTTTTTTGGCATGATGACCTCTGTAAGGAAATTTTATTTCACAATAGTATAGATGAACCTGTGCATTAAAGATGATTACTGAAAACTGCCTAAACACCTACAGATGAAAAAAAAATAACTTTAAAATTATTTATTTTTAAATGTTTGTAGTTATAGAGTAGTATAGGTTAAAAACTTAAGTAAAGCCCCTCGTGTATGTAGTAGTGTACAAAATTGATATGGAACTTATGTCATTTTTCTAATATGGAACGTCAGATTGCCTATACGGATACGCTACTACTACAACATGTGATTTACTTGTTTTTCACCTTTTTTTTCGGTGATAAAATGAAGTTTTGTTAGAGCCAATAACAAATTGTAGGTACTCAGATTTATCTTTGAGTGATTTTACCTTTTTGAAGGGGTCACAACATACAGTATAACGCGACTATAATTATAAAACAGGGGTTTTTATCCTTTTTGGCACGTAGTGAATCATCAAATAAGTGTTTGTTAGTGTAACTAGTTATAGTATTCAGTGTACATATTGTGTATAGATGACCTGGTGAAGGGCGCTGAAGTTGCAATCTATAAAACTACATTTTTACTATATACAGGCAATAAAAATATTTTTTCTAGCCAATATAGGTCAAGCTTTCATGGGCCCAGTCAGTATGTTAGTAGCCTAAAGTATGAACATTTTTTTAAAGTAACTCTATCACTATTATTGTCTCCTGCGTTACGAGACAAAAGTTGATCCATCCTTTAAAAAAAAAAAAGTCCATCTATTCTAAAACTACGATGCAACAGACAGACAACACACAGGTCGAATCCTACAGGTGAAACCACTCTTTTTGGTCTGGGTGAAGTAATTGATAATTCGATAAATAAGTAATTCCCGACACATCCAGAATAATACTGACAATTCCAAACGACTTAACCAAAGCTAAAGAACATTCACGATGAAATCACCCAAACAAACAAAAATCAATTGAAATCGGTTCATCATATTCTACTTTGCCGTAGATAGACATACACAGATACGCACGCCAAACTTTTAAGTTACTACTGCTAGCATTTACCCGCAGCTTCACCCGTTTCCGAGAACTGACTAGCCAATTTTTTTAGTGATGCATTTTTTAACCCAATCTGACATCCCTACATAACGCACATATGTATAAAACATAAGGAGGCCATGTTGCTGTTACAATATATTTAGTAGTTTAGTCTTCTCCAGAATCCAAGTATACTATCAATTATATTTGTATATTTTTTTATTCATATGTGTTGATTATTTTATCATTGCATACTCAGTTATGAGATAGGACTTTATAATTAATGACTAACAACTGCTACACCTTCACTTAACTAGATCATTTGCATACAGTAGATTTTTTGTATTATGCAGTGGTAACACTATACTATATTGGATGTCAACTGATGACATCATCACCCATCAGCGGCGAGATTGCACGCACACAGTCAAGCCTCGTGAAATGACGTCATCTGCTCTTCGAGGGTGTTTCAAATCCGGTCACGTGACATTGGTTTTTTTATTGTAAAAAATCTTCCCATCACAGGAACAGCAAAAAAATTCAATTGCATTGTCAGACTTACATATTACATACAGTTTTTTGTCAAGGGTAAAACAATAGAATGCTATACACCATATAGTAAGGAATCGTTTGCCTGTGTATTTAGTTACCTATACCTGTTTATAAAGGCTGTTAGTCATAACGGTTAATTAACTAATCAAGTATTAAGTAACGTGCTCTCAGCGCTGGAAAATTGAGGTCGGTCTAGATTCTGGAGCCCACGTCAGGACGTCAGTCTGTGTTCACGGTCCATTGTAAATATTATTTTTTGTGCTCACTCGTTGGTGATTGTGCTCATTAGTTGGCAATCGCATATAAGTTGGTGATAGTAGTAGGAATATAGTACTTAGGTAGGTAATAGTAGTCTCACCAACATCAAATACAACATCATTGTCTATCATTGCGTTTTCAATACACAGGGCGATTTCTAAGTCGTGAACAAAAATTTTAACCTGCAAGACTCTGAATAATCGAACTTCTATACTTGTAAAAATGAAATGTCTGTACATTGAAGATATTATTAAAAAACTATCGTAACGGACTATTTGCAGGTCACTGGCGCGAAATATATATTTTTCGATTTTTTTTATGTTTGTATGTATCCGATGTGGCTTCATCACGCACAATCGGCTAAACGGATTTCAATATTGTTTGGTACACGGGTAGCTCAGTATCCACAAATGGTTATAGGATGCTTTTTACTCGACTGCGCTGAAGAAAAAACGAGGGGTTATGACTTTTTCTCCTCCGCGAACGAAGTTGCGGGCGTCTTCTACTCGTAGTTTACATATAAATTTAGTACCAGCACCAGCTTTATTTCTGCTTACTCAAATAGATAGGACCTGGGTAAGTGGGCTTCACTAAATTATAAAAAATAAATTATAAATTATCTTTACTTAAACTTGGAAAGTAAAAAACTATATAATAAAAAATAAGAACATTGTTAGACACCTTTTCAAGCAACTAATTGTATATGTACATATAAATATTTGAAATAAAACAATTTAACGGAGTAATAATCGCGGAAACAGAAGAAAATATGATACAAATATTTTCTAAAATTTTACATTTAAAATTAGTTTTTTGTTGACTACAGGGATTTCTTAGTGTAAAATTTGAACTAGCGACCAGAACAGTAGTAGCTACGTTTAATAATTTACAGACCTTACGTATCCTAATAAATATATAATATCCCTGTAAAATCTGAGCTTGAAATTTAATTTTATCTTACCCAATATATTTCGGTGACCTAGATTTTTTAATCAAGCACGAAGGAAAAGTTCAAAGCGCAGAAAAAGAAAAACGTCCAAAAGTGGGACTGCATACCTACTATTTAGCAACCAGCAACCAAGCGACAAGTAGGTACGCTTATTTATATCACAAAAGCCATGAAGAACATCCACATGGCAAATGAAAATCTGTAGATATCCAGCTACCCGTGTACCAAAAATAGTTGAAATCCGTTTAGCCGATTTGGCGAGATGAAGCCACAATGACACACATACAAACATACAAAAAATCCAAAAAAAATATTTTTCGATCTAGTGTCCTCCAATTAGTCCGTTAAGATCATTTTTTTGAAAATACCTTTAATGTACAGACATTTCATTTTTACAACTTCATAATACTACTAGTAGGTGCCCGCAACTTCGTTCGCAGAGGAGAAAAAGTCATAACCCTTATTTTTTTCTTTAAACTTTTTTTTTTAACACATTTTAGTCGGGTAAAAAGTATTCTATAACCATCTGGACATACCCAGCTACCCGTGTACCAAAAATAGTTGAAATCCGTTTAGCCGATTTTGCGTGATGAAGCCACAACGACGCATACAAACATACATAAAATCCAAAAAAAATATTTTAATGACCTCCAAATAATCCATAACAATCATTTTTTTGAAAATATCTTCAATGTACATTTATTTCATTTTTATAACTTTATAATAGTATAGATTACCAGTACCACAATACAAAATAACCGTTATGAGCTTATGACTTTTATATATCACTAAGGTTTTCCCGCGATTTCTCTTTTGTTTATGTCTCGGGAACTGTGAATTTTCCGGTATAAAAGGACTGTCACAAGATAGAGAGACACATGAACTAAGTTTTGTATTCACATTATTAATAAGAATCACTTGGGTGAACATAATTTATTTTAATTGGCGGAAAATGGAAAACAGTTAATTATATCGCTAACTTTTAGAAATTAAAGTAGCGAGTGTGTTTATAATTTTGCTATATTGGACCATATTTACATACTTTAATATCAACAACTTATTAATGTCATAAATGCACCTAGAACAGGTAGCAAAATTCGTTATATGGCGCGTGGACAAGTGCTTGATATGGCAAAGATATTGTAGTGCCTGGTCGAATTCTTCGAGAGGAAAATATGTTTACCTTGCATTTCTATTCTCACTTTATCGCTAGAATGTTTGGGTTTCGTGCTAGTAACCTTAATTCTGAAATGTCCGATACACAATCAATTAGACAACGTGTAATCAGAAAGCTGACCGAGTGCTGCAAAGTGGTGGAAAGCTGCGCCGCGGTTGCGGGTGACCTACAAAACTGCTTCTGTAAATGTTACCGTTTACGTGTTCCGTCCTTGTGAACCGGGATACCTTTTAAATAAAACAATTTTAACGGATTATATCGCGTATATTATCTCATTTGAGTTCCCGACGTTTCGGAAGCTTTTCTGCTTTCCGTGTTTACGGGTTGACAGAAAAGAAATGTTATCTGTCGAACTTACAATTGATATTGTTATATCTTACTGAAACATTAAATCAATAATGAAAACTGGGTTACAAATTTCCTGGGAACTAGACTGGTACTATACTTATTTACTCGTACTAAGTATATTAGGTATTAAATTTTTCAGAGAATTTTAAAGAAAATGTATTTCTGTTACGAGAAAATAATTGAAATACTTGGAAATTCCATATTCGACGGGTTAATTTCCCGGAAAACCAGGCTAGTGCTTAACTAGTGCACAGTGTTATATTATGCAGTATCTCAACTACTCTAAACAAGGGTGCTAGTGCTCCAGTGACGAGAGGTTCTCTCTTTTTTAACCGACTCCCAAAATAGGAGATGGTTCTCAAATTGGTTGTAGTTTTTTAAATGTTTGTTACCTCAAAACTCCGTTTTTTATAAACCGATTTAAAAAATATATTTGTCTTTGAAAGGCGGTGCATCCAGATTAGTCCCATTTAACTTGATTGAAGATCTGATGATGGTATCGATGAGGAATTAAAGGAACTCCTCAAATATTGTAGGCATACATACGGCGATTTTGGTATTTTAAAAAATATATTAAGCATTTTCATTCAAAAAGTGTGAATAGGTGAAGTGGAACTGATGGAGAAGACCCCAGAGGGTCAGTGGAACTCTTCAAAGACCATTTAAATTTCAGTATCGAAAGTAATGTTTTTTAAAACGTTAATAGCTTTTTATGTCATTGGCATCGCACTATAAAAAATTATAAATAAAAAAAGAACCGACTTCAAAATAAACTAAAAAGCCAAAAATAATATTTTATGTACGGTACGGATCACATTTGAATCACCTTTTGAAGTCGGTGCCTTTTGAAATATATATATAAACTATCGAACATATAGGTAACCTCCTCCTTTTTTGGAAGTCGGTTAAAAATAGGTATCTTCACAAATATGAATCTTTTTTTTGGTAAAATTAGCTAGAACTCTGTGATTTCACTCATTTGCAATGGAATAAAACATTTGATAAGGAGATTCTTCCATAATCATACTCTGTGGACTTGCATAATAAAATAGAAGTTTAGGAAAAAAGGTCATAATAATTTGTACTAGGTAATAATTATGTATGCCAACCTATGCGCTGTCTCACTATGGCACCATGAAGCATAGTACTTCTAGAGTTACATGCTTATACTGTGACGTAGCACATGTGAGTAACTGCACCTTGAAGCAAGAAGGTTTTACGGGTGTGCGCTTCTGTGTTAGTTAGTGAGTAAAGTAAGTATTTGTTTTACTGGTCTACTTATTTTTATTGTGACATGAGACTTATTTCCACCAAATCAGGTACAAGATGAACTATACATCTTCCAGTGATATTATCTTGTGTGGCAATAAAAAGATACAGGTTATGTCCACACCAGATGCCGTGTCAAAACGACCCAACTTAGTTGAAGCGCCATTCGACCGAGTCGTACGTATGTTGGTTTTATTATTCAGAAGTCTGTCTCAAATCATTATCTATATTAAAGATTAGGGTTTCCCGTAGCTTCGCCTGCGTGGCAAATGTAATTTGATCATCCTTGGGAAAAAAAATCCTTTGGGGTATAATGGCTACGGTACTCTCCAGTTAGTTTGTTGTTGTTTTACCGTATAACCAAGTAACAGATTGAGATTGGCATATAGTTTTTACATAAAATATGGGCCGGAAAAATGCAATTTGCCAAGCAGAAGACATGGTATTGTTATATACATTGTGGTCCCTGTTGCCAAATGCCTTGTTGACTCAACCACAATATACAAGAGCCAGTATTATAATAAAACCTTTAAAATTGTGATTCATGACGTGTAACGTTTTAAAATAAAGTAGCCGTGCACTTATGTTACATAAATACATGTATCATTCGACGTACAATGCTGACTGCTCAAAGATTTCAGGAATAATATTTAACTTTGTGAGGGTGCAAGTACAAATAGCATGGGTTGGATCAAACTTACTCTGTTTCTATATTTGATTTAATATTGTTAAGAATGTCAAAACAGAACTGCTTAAAATTATAATAATATTTACTTTATGTAAAGCTGGTAACAGGACGATATATTATTATAAACAAAGATCTGAAACAAATGAAAAAATTTTTCGACGATACTGGACTTGAACCAGTGCCTTGAGACAATGTTTATAATAATAACACTAGTGGAGTGATCCACTAATAAATTGCAAAAATTGTGATTATTATCATGATATTTGTAAAACAAAAAGGACGATATATTACTTAATCACTGAGGAATCATTGGCTCATCGTCACACCCAGTACGTAAGTACATGTCCAACTTCTGCCATTACAATTCGTTGACTGCTGACTGTTACCTCGTCACAGGTGTGCAGAGACGATGTATATATATATATGTACTTGTATCTAGGGTACACAAACACTACAGCTTGTAAGTGTGTGGCCCATATGGATGTAATTGTTTGAATTCTTAAAAGTGACTGACAGATGACATACCTACAGCATAAACAGATGGGCAATGGCACAGGACATTTTGCACGCGAGGTTCTCCCGTAACATATGTAAGAAAGTACTAAACAAGGATTTTTGAATATTCGATCCCTAACAGCGTAACAAATATTGTTTGAAAATGCCATCAGATAAATGAAAAAGAATCCAATTTTAAAATACGGCTCATAGGTTCGTTTAAAACTACCAAGCATCCAGAGTTGCCAGGAAAAACAACGTAACTCTACTTTAGAAGTTTAATTTGTTCTTAGGTATTGGAAAAAGATACTTGACCGGAATAATATGAAATTTTACATATAAGGTAAAAAGTCGCAGTGCTGGACATCCCCTATAGTTGGAATCTTCAATCGTAACACATAACAATAGAGACGAAAAGCAGGGTGTCAATTACTGGAAGTAAGGCGTCAAACATTGGGACGGACGTAATAATTTTATAGTAAAAAAAAACAGATTAGTTCATCAAACAGTTCTGATTTTTTTAGGCATTATGGTAAGGTAAAGTTGGTAAAATTAACCTATTTTATATTCGAATATTAAAGATGAACTAAAATGTGCGTATGAATGGGAAAGACTTAAATTTTAAAATTTAACTTCCTCATTCTTCCGTCCGACCCGAACGCACCTTACCTTTGTATTATCGTTGTAACGTCACGTCTCAACTACTCGACTAGAGAGCACTGGGTTTAAAATTATTTTCGCTATCCGCTTTGACCCATGTACTTATTTCGTTTTTTGAAAAGTAGTTAACTAACACAGCAAATTTCATTGCACCTGCTTACCGTGGGTTCTCTGCCTATGATTATCCTTTTGTGCAATCAACGAGTCGCGCTACCGTTTTACAGTTTTCAGTTGTCTTTGCTTTGCCGTGTCTGTTGATTTTCACCTGAAGCTTGCCAGTTTACTATACACATGAATAAAATTACTACGTGGTTGCAGACGTTTGACATAATGTAACGTGTGTCATAAAGCGATTTATTCGGTAACCGCCCGCTCGGCCACCATAAACTTTATTTTCATGAGCATAAATTTCATTGAGTTATTTTATGAACATAAATGTGCATTAATACAGTTTGTAAATTAATTAAAAGTTTTCTTTATGTATTACAAATCTACGACCTAAAAAACAGTAATGTGAGTATGAAAATGTCATTCGAAACACTTATTTTTTCAGAGACGTTAAGGTAAAGAAAAATTTAATGGAATTCGAATTGTATGCAGACGAGTCGCGGGCAAAAGCTATTATTCAATAAAATTATTTTCTTGGTTCCCAAATGGCGAAGATTCATTAAAAAAGCAAAACGTGACAAGGATCGCTCGCACCAACACATACCCATACTCATCTTATCTATACTATTATACAATCCTGATGCTTTACAGAGGTCATAAATTCGACAAAAATCCATATATATAGTTTGGATATTCATAACAGCGCCATCTCTCGGTTCGAATATCTTTGTGGCCTAATCACGTCAAAACGAATCTTAGGTAATTTTGGTACACGGATTGCTAACCATCCGCGGATGGTTATAGGATATTTTTTACCTGACAACGCTGAGCGAAATAAGAGTGTTATGACTTTTTCCGCTTCCGCGTGGGAAGTAGCGGGTATCTTCTAGTTTATTTATAATGCATAAACTTAAACCTATCCTATACAATATATATCTATGTATCGCAGCCCTTGGTTTAACCGCCTTCGGACATAGGCCTACTCCTTAGCCCTCCATAAATTCCTGTACCCTGCCACTTGCATCCAATTTAAACCCGCGCAGCGCCTAATATTTTTGACCCACCTTTCTAGTGGACGCCCTCTACTCCGCGTGGTTTCACATACCTACAATATACAATACACATGGGTATATTTAAACCTATTAATTTCGATGGATGTATGTTTATAATTTGAAGCATTAGCTAATATTAGTTTAATTTATGAAATACAATCCCCGTGGTTAATTTACTTTGCTTAGCTATGTTGTACTATTAGTTGGAACATCGAAGATGTTTGTATTTGTTGTTCATTAACTTAGGTTAGATTCATGTTTGCGTTCACGTCCCGAGGCGACGGCGGGTTGTTTTTCAATTTCCCTAAGGCGGCCCTCTGAGGTTATCAATAACTGGTAACATTGCTTGTTTATGGCTGGGATTGCTAACAATTGAAATTTACGAGAAATGCCAAAAGACGATATTAGGTAATTTTCGTCTAGAGCGTACAATTATTGTACATGTACCCCAAATTAAGAGATGCTGTCTTGTGTGCGGACCATATATTTCCTTTGCATTAGATAAGGTTCGTGGTAAATATATATGTATTGTCGCCTTAAATGTTCCCTTCTTGAGTATTCCTAGAGTGTACATACATTTATGTCAGCACATTAACTTTCATAAACAATTCTATTTTTAATCATTTTTTTATCATTAAGATCCTATCGAGTATACATATTTTCATATTTACGAAAATGAATTAACAACTGCCTATCGAGAATCAATAATCTGTATAATACTACAAGTATTGGTGAACAATTAAAACAACTAAATATGAGATAATTGATGCACAACTAGATTATTTATTACACCGAAAACCTAGTCTAATTTTGATACAGTAAAGAGGATTTGGAAATGACAAATCTCTGAGGCATTATGTTACATATACTATTTTTATTACTTTTGGTACCTAGTCACGGAATTTTAATCAATTTTACGCCAGTTTGAATTTGAATATACAAATGTCACAAAGTCAGAGTCTACTCAAACGTACAGATAATTTAGAAACTGACCGTTTGAGAGTTTTCGGCACGCCGCTTTGATAACCTAAAATAAACACAAGGGGAAGGGGTATTTCCACTGCCTAGAGCATCCATGCGCTTTTTAAATCACGAGATAGCTTTGAGAATAACAAGGTCCTATGGTATATCCATACTTAATATTATAAATGCGAAAGTGTGTTTGTCTGTTTTTCTGTCTGTTACCTCTTCACGCTTAACCGCTGAACCGATTTGGATGAAATTTGGTACGGAGATAGTTTGAGTTCCGGGTAAGGACATAGGCTACTTTTTATCCCGGAAAAATACCCTTATCCGCGATAAACGAATTTAAGGCGGACGAAGTCGCGGGCAGAAGCTAGTAATCGTATATTTGCTAACCAAGTCGCGGTATTTTATCAATTCTGCACCAGTTTGAATACATATTGTCAAAAAAGTAGCAGTAACCACTCAAACGTCCAGATACTTTTGAACCTGACCGTTCCTGGTCTAGATTTTTGATGTAAAATTTTAAGAGTTTTTTCGGTACGCTGGCCGGTTTAACAGCCTAAAATAAACACAAGAGAAAGGGGAGCACTAGAGGTGCTTGAACTGCCTAGAGCATTCATGCGGGGTCGCCTAAAAGGGTTCTTCCTGACTTACTTGACAAAGGGCTTTTTTGTAACGAACTGGTACGCCATTGCTGACATAAGTAGGTGCTTCTATTTATAATGTATATGCTGAGTGTTCTAGTTTACATTACCTACTTAATAAAACTCTAGCAATGACCTACAGTCAAATATTATTCAAGTATTTATTTAAGTAGGTATATTTCTACATATATGTTTTGTAGTTATATACCTCTAAGCATTTTTATGCTTCGCCCTAAGGTTGACTGTTAGAGAATGCCTCATGGGATAAAGTTCGGCTTTTATACGATAAGATTTATTTTGTGCAAAAAGGATTAAATAAATAAATAAATGCAAGTAGTAAACCAGTGACTATAACACATTTCGTATGTGACAGAACTCTAAGCAAGGTTTATTAGCAGGGATTTATGACCTAAAGGGACTAAATAGCAGTAGCGTGGTGTCCATATGAGCCGATTCCCAAAGGGTTGCCTAAGGAAAAGCTTCTTACTTAAATATGAGTAAATGAATACGCTTCGGCTTCCCTTTTAATTTTCATGACGCCGCATCTCTGCTAAATAGGACATAATATATAAAAAATACTTACGATTAATGCATTTATAAAATGCGTTAACTTTTATAGGTAAATTATTCAAGGAAACGAGTAACGATTGAATGAGACACACATTTGGCCGGTTCAGAAAGTGATAATTTTGGATAACATAGAAAATACACCTACCTTTAACTGCAAAAGACCCTTATAAGTGATATGTTTATACACAGAGTCGAATAATTCGTCAACTTGTTCAATACTTTCACCTCAACTTTACACCTAAATAGTTTAGTTGTTCAGTACACTAGAGTAATTTCCAAACACTTAAGAGTTCAGTAATAATTCATCACTTAACAGCGGCGTTGGAATAAAGTTTTTCATAAACTTTCAACTTTGAATAACACGCACAATAGCGTCAAAACAGCAATTCAAAAGTTTTGGCGAGTATGTAAACAGTTTACGTTCTTGGGAGAAAAGCTGTCGATAATATTCTCGATGGTTATTTGTGGTGTTACGTCATGAGTCGTGCGTCGCGTGGAGCGGCCGGCGCGACACTAGGCGGGCGGGAACCGCGACCGCCCGCCCTTGCGCAAAGTTCATGGCAACATAAAGTGACTTTCTGTTTGGTGACATTATTACATTTCTATCGCATGTTTGCAGAATAAACAAGATGTTTCATTTCTGTTGGAATATGGATTATTCTATGATTCTAACTAGTAACTCGATAGACTTCTTTATGTTAAGATAGATAAATAACTACATTTTATTTTATACTGAATACATTTACAATTATTAATTTATTACTTTATTAAAAATTAAAAATAAACAGTTACATTATAACTAATATTACTTCATATTGTTAAAAAACATTAGCGTGGCGAATAAGCTTTTGATCTAACGCTGGATTCGATTAAACTATACACTGTTAAAATGTATGTAATTTTACATGTAATTAAAACATAAAGCTGTAAAATTCCCGAAAACGCAAGGAAATCAATAAAAAAAAAACAAATTTAACGTTATGTTCATTATTTTATCTTTTTTCACTTTAAAATTAATGAATAATATGTAAAACTATATGCCTGCCCCGGCTTCGCATGGGTGTGCTTATATTTTTTGTCTCACTCACTCCTTATATGGAGATTTCAGACCCAATTTTTTTACTTTTTCATGAAATTTTTAGCATCTTCTCGGTCTAATTGAAATTAAGTTTATTTATCAATCATCTACAATACATACCTCTCTATTTCAATCAGCAAAAGTTCATATCATAAAATAAAGGTATTTCCTTTGTTCTGAGAATAAATAAAAGAAATTATAGCCTGCCGTTACTTAAAGTAGACCGGATACTTTATCAACCGGATGTGATACACCCGCCCGGATATTATGTCCGACTGTACCTGTACGTAAACAGATTACCGCTCCGGGGCATTTTCGAGTATGTCTTAATACGGGTTAAAATTATAATCTTTTAATTCTAACGAGACCTATGCTTTGTATATATGCTGGATATTATTATACTATACTGGATGCTAATAAGTAATCGCGAGTATGAGGTAGGAGATATAACTAGAGTTAGAAGCTTGGCTCTACATGAGATCTGATAACTTTCTGATAGTGCGAGGCATATGGTCTCGTCTTGGGAACATTTTAAATGTGTTATTTCGTGGGATTTCACTTCTTTTTGTAATAATAATAATATACTAATAATGCATTTATTTAAAGTAACAAATTGGATTAAATTAAATGAGGTAAGTCTAAGTTATATTTTTGTTAAATTAAATTATATTATCAGAATTAGATTAAGTTTAATAAATTAAATGTTTGTAATATAATAAGAAGTCCGTGTACTTGTATAATTTTCAGATCTCCAGCATGAAATTAAGTTTGTATGGGAAAACCCATACAAATTTCCATCCCCTGATATAAAGGGTGGTGGGTGATTTACTAAAAATCCTGAAAAATGTATTTTATTATTTATAACAAAGAATCCCCATATAAATTTTCAGACCTCTAGCATGAAAATTTGCGGAATTCTCATACAAACTTCCGCCTAGTTTAAGGGGTTGGGATTTTTTTTGTTGTTTGTGTACTAATACTAGCTAAACCAAATTTTACTTTTCTAGGACTTCAGAAAGCACCCAAAGAATTTTTTGATCATCAGTAAGTGAGTGAGTGACGTGAAATCGTGATGTTAACGTAGAGGTGTCCTTAGATTCGTCTTATTCGTAGAAGAGACATTGCAATCGAGGTTCTATTTTCAAAGTGCTGAATAAACATGTAATAAGGTGTCCTCAAAATATACTCGCGTTGCATATTTGAAGTCAGTTTACTTGTTTAAAAACAAAGTCCGCTTATCCAGATTATTACTCCCTAATGATATTGCTATAACATTGGAAGTTGGAATATAAACCCATTAGCTTTAATAGAAAATGGGAACGCAGTTGAGTAGGCATAATTCCACGAAATTGTATTCAATTTCAATTGACTTCAAATCAGGCCGGTTATTTTATGATATTTAGCAAAAATATTACTTATCTTATTGTTTTTCCTCTTTATATTTATCTACGTATAAAAATACTATCTACGTACTTACTCATTGGTTGTTCACTTTGCGCCATCTCTACTACCTTAAGGTTGTCTGGAAGAGATCGCTTCTTTCGATCGATCGATAAGACCGCCTGTAGTTCACCATTTCTCATACTGTTTTAGATTTTAGTGTCTGAAGTTGATTTATTTTGGTGTACAATCAAGAGAATATTGTATTATATCTACAAAACTTGACATCTCAACATATTGACATCTTAATATTTAATTATGCTTACGTAATACTAGCCAAAAGTTTAATTACTTTTTGACGAAATCGTTAAGGAATGGTTGACACGACAATCTTTAATGAAACTCACACTAGTAGTATACAAATAAACGTTTAATATAAAGTTTGAAACTTTTCATTAGTGAAGAAACGAACGCAAATAAAAGTATAAAGCGGACATAACAGGGACAGTCAAGTTAAAAGAGTGTTTTAATTAAGCCATTAACTTCGTCATAAGTCCTTGCAATTACAAAGTTGCAAGTGTTCCACTGTAGTCAATAGTCATACAAACAGAGTTATAAGGATTGTATTCAGAGCAGGCAGCAGACTGAGCGTGTATTCGGTAGATATTTCAGTTATTCTGGAACCGAGCCGTAGCTAGGGTTGCAGGATGATAATCAGGCATCGGAAATATGGATGCTTTTATACCTATAACTAGCAAAATCCCGGAAAAAGCTATGCAATTATGGAGTCGGCTTCTTAAAAATAATATTTTAATTTTGCAATTCCCGGGATTATACAAAACATCATGAAATAATATTAGTTATATCTGTATGCTAATTTAATAATGATTATACATTTCTGAAAATTGTTACAGAGTAAAACAGTTGTGTTATGGGTTCGCACCCAATGGGTGCGACAATTCACAGAGGAAGGATCATTACTGCACCGCCAAAGGACCGGTAGACCTCGACTTATAAGCGCACAGCGGCGTCAAAGCATGGTCCAGGAATATGAAGAAAATGGTTTTCCACCAACAACCCATTACACCCGTTTATTTAACACAGGCGTGGACACTGTTCGCCGTGTTCTCCACACAGTGAGGGTTTACATCCTTGCAAGCATGCAGTCAAACCCTTTGCTGACTCTACATTGAAGTAATGTCATTTTCACTGACGAAAAAACGTTTCACTAGTCAACATGGACGTTTAAGTCTGTGGCGTCGAAATAATACGCGTTATAATAACGATCACGTAGTGCCCAATGTGCAATCTGGTCGCATTACAGTGAATATGTGGAGTTGGATGAGCGGGGCTGACCCGGGAGAACTCGTCAGAGTGCCCAGTCGGGGTAATTGCTGATTACGTCAATGTGCTGGAGGAGACCATGATTCGAAATGTGTATCCGGCGGAAGAATTACACATAATTTCATTTGTGCAGTATATTTGTCTTATAGGTACATCGTTCCCAAAGTGTGAGTGAGTGGTTTCGCCGGCGTTGTAACATAAATATCATTTCGTGGCCTGCTAGATCACCAGATTTAAATCCCATTGAAAACCTGTGGCTATACCAATTAAGGACAGAAGTAAGTGGAGATTAGGGTTACACTGATGTTTATTAGTAGTTAAACAGTGCGTCATTGCGTTCAGTATATTTTATTTTTATATTATTCTATACTATGATAGTAAATGTTTATACTACAAAATGGGACTCAATTACGTATTGTTTTTTTTTTTTGTTGCATATACGCTATTTTGTGACAGTATTTTACGATATTTTTTTCATCACTCAGTCTTTGAATTGATAAGAAATGACAGTAAAAGGTGAATGTTAGAGTGCGTTCGCCTACAATGATAACCAGTCTCAGATTGAAGTTGAAGAGAAGCTTCAATCCTCTTTCCAATTTTGGAAATGAATACTTAAGCTATACCCGCAACAAAATTTTAAGAAGAGAGTTTACTTAAATTATATATTAATAAATTGTGTTATTTATCTTAAATAAAAATTGTGTGAGAAATAAAGTTTTTTTTTTTCATTTCAAAGTTGTATTATTTCTAGTTGTAAGTATAGATAGTTATTAATTGGTTGTAATAAAAAAAAAAAAAAAAAATAAGGGAACTTGTGACTATTTTTCTTTTACCTTACCTTTTATGAATACACTCAGTCAGTTGTAAATTTTCTTGTAATAACTATATTATTAAATAACCATACTAATATTGAATCAGTATTTCGATTGCTATAAGTGTAGGTATCCATAGTCAATATTCAGGCAAAGATCTAGACACAAACAATTATTATTTTGTTCAGCCTAGTCTATGTATCAATTAACTATCTCTTCATATTATATGATATTATAATAGATGTTCTTCCTTGATGACTTTCAAACAACTAGCAACGCAATTTTTTACGGAATTTTGCATCCAAAGTAGAGTATTTTCCAAAGGAGGGTATTCTAAAGTTTCCACCTTACTTATTATATTATTTTTATTAAAGTATAGTGCCGTAATATTCTTGTAATCACATATCTTATTGAGGTGTGGATAATGTTAAGTATGTTTAAAAACCTCGCAGTTTCATGAAGAAACAAAGTGTAAATGGCGGTATATTTGCAATGAGTTCTTGTTGCAGAACAGAATCTGTTCTGTTACGATAATAACAATACGTTTGAAAGATAAATTTTAAAACAACCTTACTTAAAAAAAAAACATTCCGACGTATTGAGAACCTCCTCCTTTTTCTGGAAATCGGTTATAAAGAAGCGTGTTCCAAAAGTTAAATACAGGTGCTTTTTAAATTTCAGTGGAAGCTTTTTTTTAATAGTAATTATATTTCGTCCATGTAGTAGATTATTCTATTACAGAACAATTTTAGTGCTTGTGAGACTTACATATCAACAAACAAAGCATTAAATTTTTTGTTTGTTTTGATAACAACGCCATCTAGTTAATTTTTTTGTAACCATCATGCAATAATACAGCCAAGCGATTATCGTCTTTGCCATGTCCATGCAATTATGCTGTTGATAGTACACACATTCATCTACATACCAATATGCAAAATTTAAATATTTCGATTCAGTGACTTTCGAATAGCCCGTTTCACTTATTTATATAAAAATATCTTTAATGTTTAATTTAATGTTTTTTACAACTGAAACTAATTGAATTGTCTACACATTGAAGATATTTTCTTAGAAATAAGCGAATCAGGGTGTTAGAAGTCCATTAATAATAAAAAATTGTGAATTCTATTTATTTTTGTGTAAACGTACATTCCTCCTTCCTCCTTCGGTCCCATCACGTCAAAGCTGGACGGATTTCAACTTTTTTTTAATACAAAGATAGCTGGATCTCCACGGATGGTTTTTACTATACTACCTACTCTGAAGCAAAAAGGAGGGTTACGTCATTTTCTCCTCCACGAGCGAAGTTGCGGGGCACCTTCTACAAAATATTTATCCTATACAATACAATTTGGCAACCCTAACTATAGCCCGCTGCCCGGAATTCGCAGATATGTGACAAACCTTTGTTTTGGAAGCGTGCTGCAGGTTTAAACCCTATGCTGAATTTGTATATCTGTACTAAGCGGCATTGTTTATGAATGAAATACACGGATCGTAACGTGAATAGGTATATGTACCTATTAGCGTGCCAGAGGAATTACAGGTTAGCTAAGTATATGTGCGTAATAGGGTGGATCGCTGATGTTTGGAGAAAAATAAAACTCTATTTTCATTTTGGTAATAGCAAAAACTATGTCTAATGAGGGCATTGGTAAGATTTTTATTTCTTGTTTATCTTCTACCTCCACATCCATCTTTAAGGTAACATGGCAAAGTCCATACTTAATTTATATTAGGGACAACTAAAAAGGTTGTCTGTAATGGTTTCCTTTGATGTTTTATTTTATTACCTGTTTCAAATTTGTGCGAATTGTTAGTTAGTAGTAGAATAGTTGGTTAGTATACCTACTATAGAGTTTATTGTTTTAAAAAACTAAATATGATGAAAACAAAAAGTCAAGGACCTTTTTTAGTAGTTCATTTTTTTTATTGAAGGTACAATTTGAGCCTAAAGGCATCTTTTTTTAACTATTGCATTTCAAAACTGGAAAAAAGGATAATGATCTACCCACTAGGGTAGATATCTAGAGGGTATCTTCAATTTACAGACATACAGCTGAAATTAGTATCAAATACTCAAGTCTGCAGTCCCTTGAAACTGTGAAAAAATCAAACTTCGAAGTCAACGCAATAAAAATATAAAGTCAACAAACCACCTCTCTCTCTGTCTCTTTCGTAATCTCAGTTCACGGCAATTTGTAAATTGCCGTAAACTGAGAACCTATAAAGTACTTCCAGTTGTCCTAGAAACTTGAAATTTGATATGGAGATACTTTATAGCACAACCAACTGAAAATCTTTTTTTTTTTAAATCCGTCCATGTCAGTAACATGTTCCTTTATATTGGGACCCCACATTGCATACATTTTGCTTACACTAGATTTTCAATAATACTGGCCGTATTTTTTGTATTGTATGTGTATATTTTGTACTGAACCCACGTTGAGCAAGTCCGACTCGCACTCGGGAGGCTTACACATACAATTGTTAATTTTTTTTGTATGTGTAAGCTACATAGAGGCTGTAAAAGTATGCAGTCTCAAACCAAATCAAATCAAATCGTAGCGTCTTTAATACCGGTCCAGTTCTTGATATTACCACACCATGATGTTCTCGGTTTTCTTTTTCCATCAATTTTTCCTTCTATTGTATTTGTTATTATGGCATATTCAGTATTTCTGTAAATACCTCCAAGGTACGCCGCTTTATTTTGAATGTGTGTGTCACTTCCATTTTTTTAAAATTCTGGACACGATTATACTATATTGTCTAACTATAACAAAACAGCGAAACATGATAAAAAATATTTAAAAAAAGAAAACTATGTTTTGGAAAAAAGACGGCTGAAAATGAATTAAGTGAACAATTTTGAAATGCTTTCGAATGAACCGTGTAGCCTAGGCAAGATACAATGTGAAGTTGCTTATTACATTTTATGTCTCCCACGTACATCTTCGTCACGATAACCTCCGCCTGACGTGTCTTCCTGGCTCTCCGCTGCCACCGATCCCGAGCACTGATGCCACGTTGACAACTCAATGATGTCGTCCTATATCGTGCATTTCTCTTCTCACAACGTTGATTCGCCGTCCAGACTCAGCCGTCAAATATTTGAACCTTCACTGTCAGTGATATACGTGAGAGGCTACTGAAAATTCCCTACACGATTATCATAGTAGGTACAGCTAAGTTGATCCAGCCAATAAATAAATCTTGCTCGCACTAATGAATCATTTTCACAGCGCGTTAACTTTGAGATTGCCTCCGGTCTGTGGGCTTAAACGGGGCCCTGATATAATACTTAATTAGGTACGTGGGTAACATACTGTAGGTAGACGCTCGAGTACCTAATGTAAGAAATTATATTTTTTTATGTCTACTATCACCGAGATTAAAACGGCCAACGTAGCGAAACCTTATACTCGAACAGGCCTATTCAATTTAACGTGGATCCCATCTAAAATGCCCTCAAGCTTATTACTTGTATTTATCTTAGTGGATACAAGATAGTGCTCGTTACTACGCTATTATAATGAGCCTGTATGTGAACAAAAAACTCTGAATCGAATTGATAATCCGTTCCGACATTCCTGCCATGATTATAATCGTATGAGGGCCATCGGAAGCCGAAAACAAATTACTTTATATAGAAAAAGCTCCGGAGATTCCATACCGTGATGGGTTGATGCGAGCAATAAAACTATTTGGAATTTAAATAATTTATGTTGCAACAACTTCACGCGTTGCCACTGCGAGCGCAAGCGATGGACTGTTAAATTAAGTGAAATATTTAGATATTAAAATATTTAGGAAGGCATATGCGGTCGCTTTCACATATTACCTTTGCTCATAAATTAAACGCTAAGCTCACTATTAAAGCTAATCACTGATTCGTAAGAGTTTAAATTACAGTTTAGGTACAACTTAAACCTTTATGGCACACTCATAAAAGCTTCAGGTCTTGCAATTCAACCCACGCAACACAATGCAATCAGCGCAAGCGATGACCATATAGTATTGCGCTTCTTCTTCGCATTCGTTACCCTTTGATTGTATCGTTTATAGACTTCCTAGTTAGTGACTTCAAAACATTTATAAAAGTAAACAGGATAGCAAGAGGGATGCGATACCAGTTACGGTCATCGACTAAGTAGTCGTTTGTACCATAAGAAAGCAACATTCTACGAGCCGGCCACCGGATACCGATGCGCCGCGGGGAAAAACTCATAATTGCTTCTGGGTACCCGAGTCGCCGAGATTCTGCACTGTTCGGTTCACAGCCTACCCCACCATTAGAGGAAATCATCCCTTTACTTTCTCAACCTCACATCTGACGCAATACTTTGTTGGGAACATGGTTTTTATTTCTATTTGCAATACGGGTGTTTTCCACATCAAATGGAATATTAGATACAAGGCTATTGAAGTATGTAGACGAAATAACACCCTTCTTACGGCGTATATGAGATGTCTACGCATTAAAATGCGTCAGGCAAGAAACACATTATATGTAATTAATATCAGTTCATTAAACTCTTTATACCACACTACAATAAGGTTTTCTAAGATTCAATTGCACTAAAAAAATAAACAGCGCAAAGTATTCCGAGGCTGGATTTATTTTTTAACGAAATATTATTCTGGATCAAATTCCTTCTAAAATGGCATGGGGGAGCGTTATATCCGTCGGTGTTATCCTTTTTTAAAGTTAAACTCTACGATTGCGGAACCTTATACCTATATGGTATTCTTTAATATCACTTTTCGTCTATTTCATAATACCTGCGTGAATGATAAGTAAAACGCCGACGTAAACCCCGAAGAAACAAATCTCCATGGAAGGGATGCACGACACGCTATATAAATCAATTATACACCGTAATATGGAAGTGGATCGAATTTTAATTAATGCTATCGAACTGGAAGTGTTCCGTGTTATCTCTGCCGCTGCTGAACTAAATTATTCAAGTCACGTCAGCTTCGGGGCAGGATACCGGGGCGACCAGTACTGTCCCAGTGGCGCCCACTCTTACGGCTCCTATGAATGGCAAATCCCTCCACATTGTTCAATAACCATTGTCTATTAGTGGGTGCTTGATATTCATGTGAAGTTACCTCATTGGTCCAACAAACGATAGCTATTTCGAATCGGCCGTGCACCGGTTTCACGACAAAGGGCGAGATATGCAAATCGTGTCTGTATAGCCTTAGTTGGCGTGCCGGGAGATTAACATAGGAATAGGGGAGTCGTTGGTGGCAGTTAGGAGCTTCCGTGCAGGTCGCGGCCGCGGCCGGCGCCGGCGCTGCAGCCACCGCCAGATGATTACCTACAGGCGCAAATCTAGAACGCGCATTCATAACTCGAGCAAAACGTTCACGAACTAAATCTGCATAAACGTCCCATTACTGAAGAGAAAATGTAATTCCAAGACCCAGTTCAGAATGTCTGGAAAATATACATAGTTATACTTCTACAGTAATTGATGATTTATAAATTAACTCAGTCGGTTTTAATAGCAGTGTTGACTTTGAAAAGTTAATTTATTCTCATTTGAATTCATGCGCTTGTGTTGTTGAAGTAGAAAATTCATCTCCAGTTACGCTTGAGGCTACATATTGCTGCACTTTTATGAGTTTAGTTAGAATTAATCAGCAAGTTAGTCGAGAGTAATTAATGTAACCCTCCCCAAACTTGGTTTTGCAACAAAGTACATTGCAACAACGAAGTTTATCTGGAATTTACTACTTATACCTATGTATGCATGTAAAAAATTGTCTCATCATGTCATTTTACGAAATCTTCGTTTTCAAAAGGATTCGGTTTAGTTAGAGTATCTTTATGCCGTAATAAAATTATAAGCAGAAATTATTAGGTAATTGATAAAGTTCACATTCATATTAAACATAGGGCTTAATCGAATGGTAAACCGGTCGACTGGACGAAACACACCCGTGGCGACGAGGACCGTGGGTGGTGCAATATCGGGTGACGTATTGCTCCCGCCTGCGCCAGCGCACGTCCACGCTAGCCTTGGACCGCGCTGCCGGTTTCATTGTCACATTTGACAAACGATCGCTCGGGGGCACAATAATCCACGAAGATGAGAGGATATCGAAAACTCCATTAACTTTATCGTCTCCCTGAACTTTTACTGCGTAGGTCATCCCTTCAACTCTACGTCATAACCATTTTATCATTATATATAAATTTTAAATAGGAGAAACATAACAAAATGAATTATCGTTAAATTTCACTTCAGTTCGATAAGAAAATCCTTTTAATGCAACGTTTTAACAAAGTTAATTATTTACTAAACTTCAAAGACTTCTCAAAGAATTATGAGAAGCTAATGCTTTGACTTGAGCCATTTTGACCGGTCCGATCCATTCACTTAATCTCGACAATCAGTCCCCAGTCTTACTGCCCCTATTCCGCAGCGAACAGCAAAACACACAATAGTCGTGATATCCATTATTGAGAGAGCCAATGCCATCGAGAATGTCGAGATCAGATTAGCCTTTTTATTATTCTTACATGGCATATTAAATATGACCTACATTAAAATTTTACGCATGGATTCGAAAGGAGAATGGTAAATTAGATTCATCCATTAAATGTTCCTTATACCAATAAGGTCAATGTGCGATACGTACCATTTACAATATGTGCCATACGTATTACTACATTTGTAATCTAAGGCACGTCACATAGATGAAATACTTTACCTGTTATCAGTAATATCGAGTACGTCCAATTTATGACTTGGTATTGTTGTGTCAGTTTGCTATAATCTAACAGCTAAACTATTTTTACGCTGAAAGTGGTAAATTATTAAATATATGCCATATCTATGAGGTGAGTACAATAACAAATATACCTACTTATTATTCCCTACTTACATTTTCATTCAGTTAAATCCAGTCTTATATACATTATTGATATTCAAATCATGCAGTAATATCAAAGTCGTAAAAACCAGGTTTTATTACGTTTATCAACATTATGCGATAAGCAAGAGAAATTAAATCGGCGATATTGATATTGTTTTGACATAATCATTTGCAAATTTACTATAATAATACACACGTTTTACGTTTCGTTATTGCTTTAAATGAGTACTACTAAAGTTGTTTCAATATAGAACCGGTAGATAAAGTAAAATTTAAATATAAGCATTTCAGATACTGGTGCAATGCTACCTACTTGCCAAACGTATTATTGGATTGATAACGATGTCTACCACCTAGCTCCTGTTTACGCTAAATTGAATAAAAACAAGATACCAGTAGTAAAATGCTTTTAACCACGTGTGAAATCGCCTTGCAGATAATAAAACGCCGTTTTTATTAATAACTACCATTTTATTAATGCTAATTTAACTTTTTTCGGAAAAGCTCTAATAATTTTTATACAGGTTGGCTGGAATATTGACTTTCAAAAAAAATGTTGGTCCCTTGTGTCGTGGAGTATCCGAATCAAATCCATGTAGGTATGTTCCGCGATTATTGATAGCTTTCGAGTTATGATATATTTTCTGTTTTTTTGTGAATTTTCGACCTGATCAACATCAAACATTGTAAAAAAAGTAGAAGACTTTTTCGAAATGTTATTTTTGCAAGTTAATTTTCATATCTTGTAGTTTTATGCATAACATAATCAGAAGTTATGAAAATTTTGGTGTAAAGGGTAAACATTTAGCTACGTTCGGTGAATTAGACTGAGACAGAAAACGAAACTCAGGTGTCTTGATTCTAATGGTTTTAATATGTAAAAAAAGACCTAAGTTATAAATGAAAAAATAAATGATTGGCAAGTGACCTCTCATCAACTGTATTTCGTTATTAGGTACCGTTATCTTATAATTTCAACCAAAATTCTTCAGTCAGTAATTATCCAAGCTCTAAAGCGAGTTTCAAAAACGTTTTCCGGCTAAGGTCGCTTTAATGCACTGGGCGCGTAGAAGATGATCGTTTTAACAGCCAGAAGCAATATAATACACTATCTAAGATTAGGGTGAATGGTTGAGCAATAAATTTCAAGAGACCTTCGGTTAAGCGTGAAGCAGGAAATAGTTGACAGATAATGGAGGCGAGTGGATGGCCAGAGAGAATGTGAGCTTATTGAATATTCATTTTTGATTGCTCAACAAACCAAGCCTTTTATTGGCCGCGATAGGATATTCAATGAGTAGAACTCCATAAAATGGAATGTTGATTACGGCGTAGGCTAGAAAGTTACGTAAACTCACTGTATATCGGGATAACTTCGGTAAGACTCACTTTTTATTTAAAAAGTATGTATAATTTAAAATAACTTGTATTCCTATATTTTGACTTTAAGAGCGTTTACACCCGCTTAGCTGGCAACGTCGCATATTTTGTCTTCTTACTTCATTATTTTGCGGTATTTGAATGAAACTTAAAGATATGTTCAATACACATCCTACATTTTTACCATTGATTTTGTGTTTAATTCATGTACTCATCGATTTTGCCTTAATTTTCTTACAAAACAAGATATAGACTTAAATTAATTTTTAGAGCTTTGGTTGTGACAATATCATGAAATTTTGTACTGTGCCAGCTTATCTACCGAAAACGTAATGAATGAATTGAAACATGTTCAAGTTATATACACATTTCTCAAAATAATCAAGAAAAACCAAAAAATATGCGACGTTGCCAGTTAAGCAGGTATAAACCCTCTTAAACCACAACTTTATGCGCTTGGCTTGAATTCCGTAATTTCGAAATCCCGGAATCTCGGACGATTTTTCCGATATTACAATTCCGGAACTGGCGCGGTCAGTCTCAAAATTCCGGAATTGAAATCGTGACTATAAACCATAAAAATTAACGAATATTAAAAATAAATACGCTAATTATCGTATCTTAGATCGCCAGTCTCCACTCCAGGTAGTCCAGGTAGGGCATTATACGAGCACGTGGTTTAAAACAGCGCGCATTTGAGCGAGAGAAATAATCAAGTAATGTATTTTTTTTTATCTTTGTCTTTTTCTTTCTATTCCTGCCCTTAACTTAAACAATAAATGTTTTCAGTTCAGTTAAAAGTGCAACGCCGTTAACGAAAGTTGTGTTTGATTTCATATAAGTATTGTTTGTGTATTAAGTGAATTTGTGGGATTTAGTATATTTGGTGGGTTCAGTTCAGTCAGTGTTATTATACGTGCGACAAAATGTAAGTATTTTTTATTAATTGTCTACTTTAATAATGCCTTGGTAGGTATACTTATACTAGAATGATGAATATATCATCCACATACTATTTCTAAAATTAAAGATAACCAGAATCAAATTAGGATATTTTAGATTGAGTTTTGAATTGATTAAACTTTACTGATTCAAGTGTGCTATTATTTATGTATGTAGAAATCCTTTAAATAAGATAAGAAAGTTCTGAACTTTCAATTTACAATAAATTAGTTGTAAATTAGTTTAATATTAAGAATTATTTATTTTTTATTGATATTTATAATACATCAGCAATTGTTTATACAAAAACAATGAAGTCAGTCAGTGTTCTGCGTATTTAATTCAATCTAAGCTGAAGTTTATTTTCAGGTCTTCGGCACCAAACCCCGTAAATTATTCGGATTATACAAAAAGCTTATTATACGTATGGAAACATTTTCTGCGTGCAAATGATGGACAATCTGCCAAGTGCAAAAAATGCCATAAAATATTGAAAACTGCTGGTGGACCCACAACCGGGTTACTTAGGCATTTACGTTCGAAACATCCAGAGATTGCCTTACGTACAAATCCAGAACCAGACAATGAAAGTGCCGGGACATCAACAGGAACTACGGTTTCAACTTGCAGCACATTCACATCGGCAGACACTTCAAGCGACCAGGCCACAATCTCTACAAAGCAAGGTAAAAAGCTCACGGTCTTCAACTAGCTGTCGTAGACACTATATAAGGATCCAACAGAAGATGAAGAAGATATTTTTGAACCAGCTCCTGAGTTTGACACAGTCATTCTTTCTGACGCAGGCAACGATGGAGAAGACCAAGAAAATGACGAAGGATTTGTGGTCGAAAATCCACGTATGCGCGCCGACCCGTACCTGCATAAAGAGCTTATTTCCAAGGTGCGGCGTGTAGTCAAAATGATACGAAAGTCACCGCTTAAGTCAGATGCTCTACAAGCTTACGTCACCCAAGAATTCAACCAAAACATCCAACTTCAGTTGGATTGTCAAACAAGATGGTCAAGCATGTCTGATATGATTGGTTCATTTTTAAAAATCAAAACTTGCGTTTTGAAAGTGCTCATTGATTTAAAATCACAAGAATCATACACGGAAGAAAAAATCAGATGTTTGGTTGATATGCACCAATGCCTGGAGATTGTAAAACTGACAGTCTTATCTCTCTGCCGTCGCGAAGCAACGCAATACACTGCAGATACCGCTTTAATGTTTATGCTCACTAAACTTGAGCAGCAGGTCACTTCCTTGAGCTTGAGGTTCGCTTCAAATTTAAGGAAAAGAATAAAAGAGAGGCGGCTTTTGATAGCAGGTGTCCTACATTATCTTCATGACGCAGAAAGTTTCTATTCAGCCCCACACGATGTAACTTTCCAAAAGCCAGTAAGTGATGAAATATGTGATATAATCGTAATTTTGTTGTAAAACTTAAAATACACAGACACAACCACAACCAGTGCGATTCAATTGCCAGGATCAGTCGTAGTGCTGCCAGTTCTGCCACTGGAACGATCACGCAAACTTTTCAACAAGAACTGGAGAATGAACTAGAAAAATGCAAAGGCAGAGCTCCGGTAGCTCGTGATTTTGATCTACGTGGTTTTGTTTTAGCTGAAAAGGCAATGTACGACAGTCAAGGAGAAAGAGGTGTACATTTAACGGAAGCTTATAACTACCTACTGACCGTTTTGCCCACCAGTTTCGAAAACGAAAGAATATTTTCCGCCGCGGGCTACTTTTGTAATTAAATTCGAAGTTTGCTGTCTGTCAGAATGTTAGATTTTTTGTCATTTTTGAGAACATTTTTCCAGGAAAAACGGTCCCTGTAATATAATCTATCATGGAACTGACGAAAATGAAACCTGTTTTGTAAAGTTGATTTGTTATACTTACTTATTGCAAGTGATTGCTTTTGAAAGTGATTCATTACATCAGTGCGGAAAAATCTATACATTTTTCTTTATGTGATTAATCTGACTGTTGTTAAATTATGATACATGTTGATATTTTTATATCATAGGATTAGAATTACTTTACAAATTTTACAAAGTTCTAAAATTCCTCGTAGTCTAGGCATTTCCTATGATTTTACACTTTTATTATGTTGTCTATTCAAGTATTCACTATTATTATATTATAATTATACTTTGTTGATTTTTTTAAAGTCTCACTACTCTACTGAATACTAAATATTTTTAATTTAATATGTTTATAATTATAACAAAGTGAAGTTCCTGTAATTTACGATTGTTGATTTTATAAATCTTTGAACGATGCCAAGTGTAAGATTTTTTATTTAATATTAATGTATAATTGTGTTAAATGCTAGTTCCTTTAACTTGAGAATTTAGAATATTATACTTATTTGTTGATTTGCTGAGTAAGCTATAACTCAGTAACAAATCTCAGCTCTGATCATGGTAAAAGAAATGAATGCGGTGTTTAATGTGCTCATACTTGTTGTAGATCATCAGAAAATCTATAAACCATTACAATATCTCGTTTTATTTGGATGAAAATCGCATTGGAAACCAAAAACCCCAAAAACGCATCAATTCCGGAACCAGTTCCGGAATTCCGGGATTGAGCATCAATCTCGAATTCAATTCCGGAATTGAAAAATTGACCGAGATTGCAAGCCCTAATATCCACGTCTCGCACCCCTTCCGATTTCACTTTAAAAATGGGTTTGGCGTACAAAAAGGAAGGCACATTTAGAACCTGGTGATTTATTCGGTTGTCTTATATAAATAATAACTAGGAAAAGTTAAACTGGGCATAGTAAAACTGAGCATAGATACTATATATATAGGGATATAGATAGGGACGATTTGTGTCAAAGTAGTTATTTTTAAGAAACTGCTCACAAACATACATGTATATGTAACCTGACATATCTGCCGCGATGCATGCGAGCTAGTCATGCGACAACCAACGATTTACTTACGTTGCTTAAAATTAACATAACGTCAAACTTGGTTATAACTCCTTAGAACCACGTTAGTTGTACTAGTTTTAGCGTTATAGATAAGGGCCCTACCTAAGTATATATATTCATTTCTGGTTCAACACCCACAACTAATTTATCAAGGTATTAATAAAGTACGATATCAATAAACATGCATTTAGAATAAGGAGATACTTATTTAATTTTATGCTTATATACTAGCTTTTTTATCGGACAGCAATTTACAGGAATGTCTGTATTCAAAAGTGCTATCGCAATAGGGATGATGACTAAATTTTAATAATTAGTGCGTCATATAGATTAATAAAATATATCGGACAAGTATTTTTTCTTTTTTACATAATTGAAAAATAAAGGCAATACATACAAGACGTCACTCCTAGGTACCTACAAATGTTACTTACGAGTGACGTCACGAGCCCCCATTCCTAAACTTTAATGCGATATATATTACGATATGTATTTTTTCATTATTTTGAAAAACCAAAAAATACGTGTCCAATATTTTTTTATTATCTAGCTGACGGACTAATTAGAAGTACACTTATTGTAGCCGTGAACCATTCTAATATATATTGGGCTTAGCATGGTTCAAGTGTTAGTTAAAGAAGGATAAAATAAGAAAGTCATTGTGAAATAAAGCAAAGCGGGCGGGTCAACGGCCTGTAGTTTTCAAAACCAACAAACTTTCGTGACGGTAATTCACGCGAAAACTATACGGTCGATGACCGACGCACGAACAGAATAGGCCTCCATAAAAAGATTACTTCAACGAGATATTGAATGATTGCACCCGTTTCCATCGCGCTATATATCTCTATGTCAACCTTATATTCGAAACTAAAGACAAACTACTAAGAATCCCTGCAAAGAAAATCTTCTTACCTCGAAACTGCTTTCACTGTTCAAACAGGATAAACATTTTTGCAAGATGCGTGTCTCATGTAGATAGTTGCGACATAAACAACACAAGATATAAGTTCGTATCGCTCCTCTGGGTACGGAAGTGCCCGCCGTGATGACTAACAGAATTTCACGCACGAAGAGGCCTTATTGGTTTTAGAAGAGGCTCCGTTGACGCGATCACGTCCGCTATCCCAGCTCGCCTCTAGGCGTCACTAACACTTGATTATTTTTTTTGTTCCTTTGAACTCACAGAACAAAGAAAATAAAACTTTAATGTAGCATTTGCATAAATGCAAAAATCGCAGAACGAGTCCAGATAGCGGCACGCTTCCCGACTGGAGCTCGATAAAAACGCCAAAAGAAAACAATATCGTTCACTTCATCGGCCGCAGTTCTAAAAAGAATACGCAGATAGGTGAAAAAACAGGCTTGTTATCTTCAATTAGTTTCCGAAGAGAGCGGACGGCTAGAATCATAAAGCGGAGTAATATACCTAGCCCGGAGCGCGCGGTTTGAAAAAAACACGTTTCGCGGTCTAATGGCGGCCGTTGCTGCCGAGAAAAAGAAAAAGGATTACCCACGTTCAGCAGGCTATATTACTGCGGCAAATGCAAATAAATATTGTGCTGTAATTTAAAAAGCAACAAATCAATTCCTATAGCAACTTCCATATTCATTTACGAGGACATGTTATCTTAACTATTAATCTTAAAATGAGTGACACTTGCTACCTACGACTTACAGGTTACATACATACATAGTTACAATCACGTCTTTTTCCCACTACAGGGTAGGCAGAGACTACCTTCTTCCACTTGCTACGGTCCTGGCACAGAACTGCCGCTTCATCAACATTCACTCTTCATTTTGTGCTGTCACAACCCTTTCGCTTCGTCTCATTCACACACAGAATATCTATATTCCCGCATCCATTATCCGACATACTTCATCTGTTTTGTCATTCATTCCTCCCCTTACATTTATCGTAGCAAAGCGGCTCTTCGCTCTCGCTGGGACCGTGACGTGATGGGTTGCGAACCACATCGCCGCCATTTGCGTTCCAGGTTACAGGTTGCGTTACAGGTTACACTTAAACTATATCGTTGTACACTCTTGTGTAGCTGTACTTGCCTCATGACTGGATTTTTCTTACTCGCCACGGACTTCCGAGTTCGATTTTCGTATAACAGCAAAGCAAACAACCAGGTATCAATTTGTAAGTTTGATTAATTCACGAGGCAATGCGTGTTAACGTAAGCAGAAGGACGCGTCACAGTTCGGTTGGCGTGCACAAAAGTTCGAATCCTATTTAGAGAAATACAGAGTATTCACCAGGATTTACTATAACCCCAACCATTCATCCGAAAATGCACGAGAATAATTTGGCTTTTCTGACCACTGTCTGTCAGGTGGAAACTAAACCCGTTTTGTTATTGTAAGTACAACCAATATTTGTTCCAGAAATGCGTTTTATTCATCGGTATTTTGCATTTATTTGCATATTTAAGCTGACGTTTTGTATCTGTAAAAAATAATAAGATGAGTGTGTCAAAGAAAATAAAATTGAAGTCAACGAAGTTTATTTAATCTATATTTCATCATAAATATAACTTAAGCCAACCTATCCGACGAAATCGTAACTTTGGTATGTTCCCTCTGCGAGTAGGTAAGCAAGAAATATGCATTTTATAGCACCCTTTCATAGTCAATGTAAAATACTGAAAAGCTTATCTTGGTTTATCCGATCATTATTTATTATTCTATGCGATCCTGGGTTAATCAATACAAGGTCAAATAGGGCCGGCGTGCCCCGGCCGGCACACCCGGATCATTTGCAATATTTAAATTGTTAATCTGGCATGAAGGTCTATTGCCTGGGATCAAATTGCATATATCCCGCCCTAGATCTAAGACTTCCGAGATATTAATTGAATGTCACTAATTATTATATACAACCTTTTTAGTGCATATTATAAATGAAAATCATCAGTCTGTATTTATGTGACTTTCCTTTGTAAAAGATAGGCTGCTATGCATTGTGGGAGGGTATGTGATACCTTATTTGTTACCGACCATGATGCGGTATCACCACCAGCTCATGTATAGAATGTGTTTTAAATAAATAATTTTAAGGTTTACTAACTTAACTAACATTTTTTAATAAACAATTGGTGATAATTTTGTCTAGGATAGAATCGGAATTCTTAGCGCAACTAAGTAATACTAACAAATTCTCCGCTTAAGAGTCCCCAGCAAGCGCGGCCAAATTTGACCTTCCCATACAAACGGAGTTTCATTCTCATTTTAAAACTACGTGTTGGATTGTAACGAAACTTTGCATATACAATGACATGAGATGTATATACTAGGCTTGTAATTAGTTTATGTGGCTCCAGGTTATAAAACAAACGAAATACAGCAAAAACAAGTTTTGTATAAAAAACTTAAATTAGCTGTATTTTTTTTACTTTGGCACTGAAGCTACATAAACTAATTACAGACCTGCATATACCTTAACTTATTCTAAGTAAAAAGTTTCAGAGCAAGCTAGCTAGTCGTTTTAAAATGAGAGCGTAACTACGTTTGTATGGAGAACCGAGCTTACCGCGGACTCTTAAGTTTCTATGTGACCCTGGTGATGGAAAGTGAACATAATATCTAAGATAGATAATGTTAGAAGATATCATCTAATTAAATGGAAATGAATTTTACTCCCACTTATTAGCTTGTCATCATTCGCCACAATTGTGACAATCTTTTCACTAGGCGACAGCGCACGCCGCCGTTATGTCGCAAGAATCGTGCGAAATCGACTTCCAACCGATCCGAAACTCTCATCCAGTGTTGTAGTGTTTTAAAATCCGTGAGTCAGAGGTATCCTCGCTTCCGCCGGACCCGATTCTTGGAAACCGGTTCGTTTACACGACAACCCTACTATAATACCTATTATTGCGATCGCTTCGACATTGAACTATAACTCTAATTCTTGCTTTGTACCAATTTTCTTTGCCACTGTTGTGATCTATGTTGAGAGTATAAGTTTATGAAATTGCATTGTTAAAATGACAGTTTTTGAGTATTTCATTTTGTAGTTTTCAATTAAAATGTATCTTTAAACAGTTGGTTTTTGTTGTATAATAACGTTAGCATATTTCATGCATTGATAGTTATTTATGTCTCTATTTATGTTTTTTCAGATAAAAAATACTCTTCATAAGTAATGAACATTTTGCGGTTTTTAATTTGGTAAGTGTTTTTTTTTTATTAAATTCATTTGGTATACAGGTGAAAAAAACTGTAATTAAAATATAGTCGCACGACAATAACAATCTTCACTTCGGCAAAAAAACGCATTTATGCGGAGTTTGCATTTAGAGGTTTGCCCTTAATGCCGTACTTAAATTTTTCACTGATATACGATACAAAGATTAACCATATAGAAACTTGGCTTTATTCAGCTAAAACACAGATATATTTGACACGGACATAACAATCCATGACAACAAGTATAGAGGCATAGAGGTACACATCATTCACTTCTCTCTCTTTCAATATATATATATTATATAGATAATCAGAATACTGGACACATGCGGTTTTTTTAAATATTAGATAGGCAACCATTTGACTTCAATCTCTCCTGTTGGTAAGCGAAGATAAAGCTGTGCTAGTGCCTATTCACACTCATTTCGGAACAATTCAAGTTAAAATTGTTCCCGGAAAAGGTATGCTGGAAGAGAGTTCTCCTCTTTAGCCGTCCTAAATAGGAATTTAGAAGCAAATCGCTTTATTCGATGTATACCCTAAGAGTCCCCGGCAAGCTCGGCCGAAATACACCTTCCCATACAAACGGAGTCTCGTTCTCATTTTAAAAATACGTGTTGGATTGTAACGAAACTTTGCAAAGTCAATGACATGAGGTATATCTAGGCCTGTAATTAGGTTATATGGCTCCTGTTTATAAAACAAATGAAATACAGCAAAACCAATTTTTGTATGAAAAACTTAAATTCGCTGTATTTTTTTACTATTGTATCCGAAGGTACATAAACTAATTACAGGCCTGCATATACCTTAAATTATTCTAAGTACAAATTTTCAGAACATACTAGCTAGTCGTTTTAAAATTAGAGCGTAACTAGGTTTGTATGGAGATCCGAGCTTACCTTCTTAAGTGAGTAAGCTATTATGCCAGTTTTCATTCTAACTCCGTCCCCAGCTTTCTTCCATCACGCAGAGGTCACTGTACAAATATTAGCCGGAACCTACTGTGTGCGAAGTGTTTGTGTCTTGTTGACACACTTCCCACGTCGGAAAATTAAACCTCACCATTGAGTTCTGAACTACCTACGGACCGGAAGAGTGTTGACACGTCTTGTCTCCTTATGTCAATTAATGAAACTATAACATTGATAGTGTGTACAATTAGAATAGATCCGAAGAAATATTTTCATTTCTGCTTAAATGGTGGCTATCCACCATTTAAGCTCTCAGGAAACTTTATACATAACTACTTATTATAGTACTTTATTTTCTTAAACTACATAGTTCCTAGTTTGAAATTTGACGATTGGAACTCCTAGATTTGTCTATTTTTTCTTGAGTTTTTTTACGCATTTAAATAAAACAATTTAACCGATTATATCGCGTATATTATCTCATTTGAGTTCCCGACGATTCGGAAGCTTTTCACTTTTCCATGGTCACGGGTGGACTAAGAAAAGATATATTTTCCTCTGTCAAAGTTGCAATTTGTGCAAACTACCCACTTTGAAAAAACAAATAACGGTGTACATACATGCCACATGGGCCTAAGCTGTAAAGACAGTTACACATGTGCCAGAAGGGCTTAATTATTTTATTTTAATTATTTACCAAGCAGCATTTCACAAATGAGGCGTGCTGAGGAGAAAAGAAACGCTGCAAAGAAAAACTCCCAGACTACCTCATTACTAATTATAATATTTAAAAAGACAAAGACTATTAAACTACTTTTTAACAGATAAGATATTTTTACACCGTTCGGAAATAAAGGTTTTGCAGTCCTGTGTTCTAATAATACTCAATTGATTAAAATTTATAGAAACCGGTATTTTTTTCATACAAATGATAATATGGGCAATATATGATTTACAAAATAGCAAAAAAAATCCTATTTTACACTGGCCCATTTGAATTATTCATCTTACGGATTACACGCGTTCCTTATCATAAAATAATTTAAATATTCCTTTCATCCCTTAATATAGGTACGTTTTTTGCATAAATTGTCATTTGGAGCGATGTTCGAATATTATAAACATTAAAATAGATTTCAAAATGTCCCATGGTCTCAATTCATTCGCAAAGCGCCAGTCCTACGTCGCAGTTCACCGCCAAATAATTTATTGCCTGTACCATAAACAACAGTTACTTACTGCATATAATAAACATGGCCCATGGAATTAAGTATCAACCACACCGTTGCTTAAAATATGCTGCCAAACCGCAAACGCAGTGACTTAACTGACTTATCACGTAACGTATTTGATGCATGTTCTTCACACCGCTTAACGTTGCGTATACGCGTTATTTATTATGCGTTACGATTTCTACATGCACTCAGCCATGTAAAGAGCAGCTCTTTTTATCACAAATCAGCGTTTTTCCAACTCCAGTGTGAACGGTATGCCATTGCGTTCACGGCGCGCCTTTTGGGTAGCGGTGCGGTCGCTTCTTTATGAGTAATATATATTAGTGCCTAACGAGCTATTTAAACCCAGCAGTGATTTAATTAGCACTCTTTTAGCACCAGGTAAAACGGTATTCCATTAACGACTCACGGTAACGACGATCTTTATGATAAATATGTAATATGTTATCCTAAACTGTGTCAAACTTCACAGGCTAATCACAAAATGCAAGGTATATCGCAATAGGATCCATACAAATATATTGAAATATAGCGATGGCCATTTGGTTATACAGTGTATAGGTATATTTGTATTTTGAACATCTGTCATTTGCTGATTGTTAATGGTTCTTTTATTTTATTATGTGTATCCCTTACTAAATTAATTCGATATTTAAAATCATATAGATATTTTCAGACGTAACTGTATGGTTCAATGCGTCCCGAAATATATTACAACAATAAATCATCAAAAATATGAAGCTGTTGCTAAATTAGGACACGTATTCCTTATCTTTGCTAACAATCTTCCAATACATTCGTCTCATTGCACGGGCAGAGCGGAAGGCACATTCATGCTAGTATTGCTGGTGAGACCGGCGAATTGCTCCCTGAATCTGTTTTCTGTCGTCGATCTGAGACCTAATTTGAAAAAGGGACATGTCCGAGATATCAGCAATATATGTCTCATTTAGCGATGAGCTCAATTTGAAATACCTTCAGTAAAGTCACTTATAATTTTTACTAGCCACATATTTATCGTATTTCCATCATACGAGTGTGGTCGATATATCGTTAAATTGGAAATGAGAGAAAAGTCGCATCAAATTCGGGCCCTGCATTTGGACCTAATCGTATTGTCTAATAAGTACATATATCGGAGTAGGAGAACATAAAATGGGATTTGAGTCAGTTTTATATAGTTAAAGTGACACAAAACGACGGTGTCATGCAAAAGCCTCTTATTTCAATGCAATAAGGTTGCCGACTGTACCACCGACTGCTTTCTTTACTGTCTTACACTAATCAGTGCTAGTAGGTACCTCGTCAAATGTTTTACTAGATTTACTATATACAAAGGAGTTACCATTTAGCTTTTTATATACTTAGATTTTATTTCTCTAGTGCATGTGTCATTAATTTGTCCCAAGACTATGACTTTTAAATACAAGTAAGCTGTAATATTTTTCCTAGCATGTTTTGTTGAAATCTTTGACAGTTGACGCAATTATTTTCATTGTAACATCCCTCTCTTTGGGATTTGGAGTATAATTCTCTAGCAGCTACCATTCTACAATATAATCATTTATATTTGTGCTTCTTCTGTGACATTATTTTGGAGTACAATAGAGCATGTATGTATACTTATCTAAAATTAATCCTATTATGATAGCCAACAATAGAAAGTTAATAAGAAATACTATTTAGTTTAGCTCACTCAAACAATATCAGACGCAAACAACTCATTAGTGCCCCGGAGGCGTTCACCTGACTATGAACCTGGTATTATTAATTTATTTACCAAGCTAGGGCAAATATAGCTTTCGTATATTAGAGACTTCTGGCGTATCGGTAAATACTGAATATATGCGCACAATTGTCGCAAACTTGGTTACTTGTATCCATAGGTACCACAGATTATCTAACAAATTTTACAAACAAACACCCCAAGTAGCACACAAGCTGTATTAGGGCTTATTCAGCACTTATAACGCTTAAATTGACCGTATAAGCTTTCTTACAGCTTGTGTGCTACCTGGGACGACACTAAAACACTAGAAACATATAGAAACCAAGAAATCACAGTTCTTAAAATTATACCATCACGGGTGTGAAATGTTTTATATCATAACAATTTGCGAATTTTCATTTTACATAAAACGAGTATACCAGATTTTTACCAGCAGAAATTATGATGTCACATAAAAATAAAATCAATAACAACAAACTGCATAATTTCAAAAATAATAATAGTCAAGTGCCATAAAGTGTAATGACATATTAAAGGAACAGTATAATAGTAATAATATGTAATAAGCATAGTATACTTTGTAGGGTTACGTAGCCAAATGGCAAAAAACGGAACCATTATCTATTCGTCATGTGTGTCTGTCTGTCCGTCCGTATGTTACAGGCATTTTACTTAAAGACTATAAAATGTATAATGATGAAATTTGGAACATATTAGGTGTCTTGCGTAAGCCGCTACTTAGTTTGATAATTAAATAATAATATATATTTCTAGGGGGAGGGGGGGCACTCCGTACATGTAACAGAAACTAAAAAAAAAAAATCAGCAAATGTCAATGTGTGCCACATATTTCGACAGTTCTTCTGAAAACACTTTGTGGTTTCATAAAAAAAAAATATTTTGTGAATTTCTTCCGAAATATACGTTCTGAAAAAAATGTGGCCCTCCCCCCCCCCTCTATTTTCTAAACTGTATGTTTAAAAAATATGAAAAAAATTAGAAATAGCAAAGTTAATAAATACTTTCAACGAAAATTGTTTTCAACATGAACGGGCATACCGTTTTTAAGTTATTGCCAAAAAACTGCGATTCTCAGCAAAAGGACCTAAGAGCCGGGGAGATACGCTCTTTTATAAGTGTTTTTTTTTTATATCGTAACTTTTTACACCTGTTGAGCATTTTTTGTATAAACGGCTGCGGAACCCTTCATGGGCGAGTCCGATTCGCACTTAGCCGCTTTTTTTTTGTTACATAATAAGCGCGCTAGACACGCACGTGTGCGTCTAACTATTTTTGAATTAAGAACCTACATTAATTATGATTGAATTTTCATTCAATTTTCTTTTGATATAACGCTCCACGGGTAAAACTTAATACATAATACTAAAAACTATTATGTTATGGTCGCAGTCCTAACCTAACCAAACCCGCATTTCTGGTTGCAGTACTTATTTGATAGGGTCTCTATTCTAACCTAATCCCCACTTTTGTAGTAGTCGTTCGTTTTTGTTAGAGTCGTAGTTATAACCTAACTCACTTTTCTGGTTGCCGTTTTGTTTTTGTTAGTGTTGCAGTTCAAAATTAAACTAACCCACTTTTCTGGTAGCAGTTCGTTTGTGTTAGGGTCGCTGTTAACGTAGCCTCTACGATTCAAACAGATATTGGTTTTATAATTATAATTTTGATTATATCATAAAATATTATGTCACCTGATCATTACTTCAAATAGTGTTCTGCATTTTAATCATTATGCTAAATGTATGTTGTACCAATTGACATTATTCCTAATGAACATTTAAAATAATGTTTTACAAGTATTGAGTGTATTATTTAATTCAGCGGTTCTCAGACTATTTTGGCGGCGGCGAAACCCAAGGGAAATATTTGACAGAGCCATAAAATAATCCAAAAAACGTTTATGGGTATTTTTTTTCATACCGGAGGCACAGTATTAAATCTATTCAATCACCGCACTATGTGAATTCAATTAAACAATGCAAAATAATATTCAGTAACATTTCACTCGGGACAGATTGCAGACAACGTCTGCAATCATTTTTTTTTCACTATAACCTGTTGTATCGCAGGGCCCCATAGAAGCTTTAGACTTTTTTAGCTACACACTTTGAGTATCACTGGTTTAATGATTATTTAGAGCATTTAACCACTGGATATGGCAAGCCGTGTATTTTTTTGCGGGGGACGAGGTAAACACGTACGGACAACGGATATATTTCTATTTCTACAAACGCACAGAATAAAAAAAACACCTACAAACAAAAAAACACCCAAATACTCACAATTTATTGTATAAACAGACCCGCTATATCGCCGGGACTTTGGCAGAGGGGAATTTATCCGTGTGGCATCTCCATTGGTTAAATAATTATTAAATCAGTGATACTCAAAGTGTGCTCCACGGCGCCCTAGGTCTCCGCAAAGGTTCTGTACGGGCCCTGCGATAATTGCAGGTTATAATGAAATAAATCGATTGCAGAGGTATATAGTCTGCAATCTGTCTTGAATACATTGAAACTGAGACACCAAGAATATGGCTAATTTATCGACCCAGACTTTCTAGCGAAAGCCAAGCCGTATGTAATCAGTATAGGTATCTCATTATATATCGGTAGGTACACCTACTTATATTTTATATTTCAGCCAGCTATTTCAAGGAATAGCGTAATCGTAATCAAAATGTGAATACATAAGTACGAACTAGGTACTTGGTTATACATGATTAATTACAATACGGCTCTAGGCGCCTTCGTCTGCGGGTCTTTCAGACAGCTGAGGATTTCCATTTCATTGCAGTTCGTACAATTTGCTTTGTGAAACAGTGCACTATATAACATTTGCTCCCACTCATACAAGCTTAAAATCGCGTAGGTGGCAGGTTTAAACGGTGAGCAATCAAATATTGTCCGCCTCTTGTGTTCAAATTTATGTACTTTGCTCTCATGCATAATAGTCAAACTACCTATTTAAATGTTCCTGCCTATTTCAATATTAATATCAGAACGTGTGTTTGTGACCTAAATGTCGTACTTTATCGTTAATTAAATGAATAAATTTAAAAAGTGAACTTTATTCTGTAAGTAGGCCACAAGGGCACTTATACTGAGTTTACCGGTTTTATCTCAAATTATCTTAAACCTAGTAAGTATAAATAAATGTACTATCGTGTTGAACTACAGACTGCAGTTATTAATCTTAATGCCAAAATTAATCACTATATTACAGTTGAAGTTTGCTCAACATTTTAACCAAGGATACCTTCTGCACAAGGCTCTCACTTTCTACAAGTTTGTGGCTTTTCTTGCTCACGTGACTTTAATCCGCTTTCAACTCTGATTCAGTCACTTATACCAAGAATACTTTGCAAGAACAAATGGTAACGTAGTCAAAACAATATGTGGTTATAACCAAATTGTTACAGTTAATTAGAGTTCAGTGTCTGAAGCGGAGTACTTATCTAATTAAACATATCCAACAAGTTAAACCGCAACGATACGCGGGCGGCGAGCCGAGGTCACGGTCTAACTTGAAAAGTCGACCAAACGAGAACACTCCGAGGTGTATGTTTTGCACGGCAAATCCCACTGCCCCGTAAAAGAAACATTAAATGTATATAAACTTTTTACAAGATGAGCATTTATAAGAGTAAACAGGAAATAAATTGTGAACGTTAAAAAGTGCCTCGCGATCTTTTCCGCCTGAAAATCTTGTGATAAATTTTATATAAGGGTTCGAATGAGGGTTGCTTGGATACGGGTCGGAGGTTACTGCCATTTGATGTATTAATAGCTCAATTAGCGCCTTTTATCTACATATCATACAAATTAGTTTCGGAAATGTTTATGGTGAAAACGGTAATACCTTAATCATAATAGTTCTAAATTGTAGTCAAAAATTTTACATTAAATTTCAGTAATATTGTTTTGAATTCTTATCGCCAATGATTTGCCAATGATTTGACAACATGCCAATTAACACAATCAGTCTAAATAACTTATCTATTAAAGTTTAAATAAAACAATTTAAATGGATTATATCGCGTATAGGATTAGTTTCGGAAGCTTTTCAGCTTTCATGTTCACGGGTAGATTGAGAAAAGATAACTAGCCTACCCGTGAACACGAAAGCTGAAAAGCTTCCGAAATGTCGGGAACTCAAATGAGGCAATATATACGCGATACAATGCGTATAAATTGTTTTATTTAAATGGGTGGTAATCGCGGAAACAGAAGAAAATATTATTTATCTATTACCGGTTTGTAGGTAATGAAAATTGATATGCCGTCAGAGACCGTATTAACTAAACTAAAATAATGCAGACAATCTATCGTCGAACAGGCTCTACACTCTATTCACAAACTATTCCGCAATGGAGCTTGTATATCCAGATACGTACAGATCTATGCCATGTAATGTACCATAATTTACACAACTACATGAATTTTAATAAACACTTACACAAGAACATACGAAGAAAATATTGATATAGATCCAAATAAAAATACAACTAACCTAACTTACCCTGACTAACAAATCGTTCGTTTTGCTTCGATCATTGAATACACACCAATCCGACATAACAAGCGTGATCACCGCTGATAATTAATTATGCTTAATTAACGATCTTTCGTGCGGCGAGTGGTGCGGCGAGTGCGGCGGCGAAAGGAGCATCCGCAAGATTCGTTTTCACACTACGATGCCCAGGCTCGAGCTCAATAAGCCTACGATGGATGAGGTTATTGAATATCAAAGTCACGCAAACTGCCTTCTGCCTTCCCATCCCCGCCTATCCGCCAAGCGAGGGCGCCACAACTCGAACAACTTCCTTGCCTCTACGGAATGACTCCATTGTCAGCACCGGAAACTTTATTCCTCGTCGGATTACAATTTACTAGAATAATTAATCATACATATTAATGAGTTAATAATAAATAATGGAAGGCAGCCGCGCAAGACTATCTCGAATAACCGTTTAATAGGTTTGGCATCAATTTGTAAATATTTAAACCGAACGTCGGTAAATAAAATTCAATTGATAACAACAAAAAAGCAACGAGTTTTTATATTTCCCAGCTTCCGCTACAAAATTGAGGCAATGTTTCCGTCAGACAATGTCAATTTTTCAGAGCTACGCTTTATAAACAACGCTGCAGCGCAATCGCAATGCGTAACGAATAAATTCAATGCGCTATCGCACGCAAAAGTACGTGAATCCTAAATTTTTTTGTCAATTTAATGTACAACGCGAAAAATGTGATCCTTAATTTTAGCACTGCGGCCATTGTTTGCGCTTATCTGTTTAAAGATCGCGTTATTACCAAACAATACCTGGACAATGATTTAAGAATGTACTGGTGGAGGTGTGATCAAAAAAACGATTACGTTTAGACGTCGGGTAGAATAGGAATGTAGAGTTGTGTATATGATTTAGGTAATGCCGAAATGATTGAAAAAATCGAGACTTCAAAGTTATGCTAATCTACGTGTTTTTATATATATTTAAGTAGTTCAAAGAAACAATAATTGTATTGGAATCATGTTATAAGTTTGGTACATAATTGGAGGGTTGACGTCACTCGTTTATAGCAAAGAAGAACATTTTCAGGGCTGAATAAGCATGTCAAATTTTTTAATAATATTTTTCAACCATGTTAATTCCAGTTGGTCCAAAAAAGACATTTGTTCTCCACAAAAATTAGGATCGACTGATATTGAAAAACTTCACTTAATTCAACATTATCGTTATTGATAACTTGTATCGAAAAGTTATTGTTATTAACATGTACCTAATTAGAAATTCACATGCCTACCTAAATCTCGTTTTCAAGACGCAGTCATATGCCTAGCGGCACGATTAATATCCAAGTTAATGAATTTGCTATGGGATTGATCTGATCGCGATTGCTCCGCGAACTTGGAACGTGCGCCTAAATACTGGTAGCTGTAAACGCGGACGTTCTGAGAATTTGCTTAATTAATGATACAGATAGAAATAGAAGTGAACTTAATTAACATAGCTCAGCACGGATGCGGCTGTAACCTGCCTGGGGCCCAATCCCACGTGACAACGGCAGCAAAAAGCACCTACCGGTGGCTTTAGTCCTAATGCCATGCCGTTGATATACATTGACGCGCATCGTGCGTAATAAACAAACGTTCAATGTTTGAACGCCACTGTAGTTGCAACAATTACTGGCGCGGTCGCTCTTATGCTAGCTCGCGGCTGACGCGCGGTTTTCGCGAATATCAAAAGAAAGAACCATCTGTAGTCGTATTTATTATCTGGCAAAGAATATATCTACATATCTGAGATAACAGTATGTCTAATTTTGTGAACTTTTCAAAGTAATGAAATAAGTCAGATGAGTTTTATTTACCTTATCTCCGCGATCTTTAGGTATTATGATAACTTCGGGTATTATGATGTCTCTTAATTTTTGTGACCCTGAAATTAATATTTACCTTATAATCGCCTCAGTTATTCGAATAGCATTTTATTTTATCCAAAAAACTGTCCAAAGTAGCTATATCGCAGTTACGAAGTACATAAGATAAGTATAGTATGAGGCTTAAGGCAGCTTGAATGACATTAAGGGGCATTTTAATTAAAATTCGTACGGTTAAGTTATACCTATTTATACTCGTAATTGTAACGTTAAACCTGACAATTTTGTGACGGCCATTGACAGCTAATGTTTGATGTTTGTTTTAATTAACACGCCCTAATATGTATTTATTCTCAATAATCTAACATGTAATGTAGTTGTGCATTATAAATAAATGAGTATGTGTAAGTGAATGATATTTGACATATGTCCATGATATGGCCGATACATCGCGTTTAATTAGAGATTGCGCGATGTCACGTCGAATTCGGGCCCTGTTCATCGATTGCATAATTACGAGCGTCCAAGGACTTGGACTTGAGATAACTTTTTAAATGAAGCTGCCTTAAGCTTGTGAAACATGATTGTATCAAACTAAAGCTATTAAGGCCCCGCAAACTACTTAAAACAAGTGTTTGTGCGCTGACTCTATTAAAATAGACTTTCTTTTTACAATTTCAAATAGTTTTAAGTGAACTCATTTATTAATTTACTAGATGGTGCCCGCAACTTCGTTCGCAGAGGAGAAGAAGTCATAACGTATCTTTTTTCTTCAGCGTATGTGGGTAAAAAGTATCCATAACCATCTGTGGATACCCAACTACCCGTGTATCAAAAATAGTTGAAATCCGTTTAGCCAATTTGGCGTGATGAAGCCACAACGACACATACAAACATACGAAAATATCCGTTAGTTTTATTTTATTTATTGATCTCCAAATATTACACAATATTGTAGTATTTATATCATCACCGTCATCATTACTAGTCGATCGTGAATTTTCAGCAAATACTGAACCGATTCTTATGATTAAAATACTTTGCACATTGGTCAAAAATGTCCTAATCAACATTATTAGTTTGGTCAGAAGTCAGAGAGACCATGTATATTTACACCGTGATTTTTTTATTTTCTTTAATGTTAAGAGTTGGTAGTACCCGCCAATGCGAGTGGTTCGTATTGACGAGTAGAGTACCTACTTGCCACCTATTAAAATTAAAGGAAATCAGAAAAAACACGGTGTAAAACTCCATCAAATTTCATAATACATTGCCTTCAAATTGTCAATTATCAGTTGAAGTAAAAGTAAATGTAATATTTTTAAAAGCTTGAATTCTAGGCCAAATAAATAAAGTCTAAATTGGCTATGGTTACATAGCCAATTTAGACGAATCAACGGAACTGGGACATTTTGCTGCATGAACACTTCTGTAACGTGCCTCGGACATTCCGCTTTTATTGTCCGTTAGTTTAATGCACAAATTACACTTACGTGCAAAGTTCGCAATATGAGCTTAGCTAACAGTATGGCAAAAAATAGTTTGTGGTGTATTTACCACATACTATTTTAACTCAGCTCTGTAAAATAAAAACTCGCACACAAAGAGTTCAGTACCACTATACCCATTAAAGGCTGAAACAAATCTGTATGGGAACCCCCTTTAACTTTTACACGCCTATTAGTAGGTAACATTGATCATAGTATACTATAGTACTGGTTCCGGACTTATAAAGAGCAAGTAAATTAAATACGTACCTTAGTATTCTTCCCATAGGTGCATATAGTGCAGGTAATTATATTTTTTTACAATCTAATATAAATACTAACATATCATGTAGGAGTATACTGTGTATAACAAGTATGAAGCACAAAATTGATTAGTTATGTGATTTACTTAAGTATGAATTCATTTCATATAAAAGTAAATGCTCAATACAAAGTTTTATATTGTTAGATATCATTCGAACATTAAAGTTAATTTGCCTACTTCTTAGCAAACCATAAACATTCTTCCATTCATTCATAAGGAACGCACAGATATGCAACATCGAACGCATGACGCATATAAAATTACGAATAATCATGCATATGCATATAATGCGTGAGACACGTAGGTGACAATAAATAGAAGAGAATGTGTGAAAGACTTCTACGATTTTCATTAACTAAACATTTTTCGTGTAAGGACCAATTGCAAAGTTCAAAATATAAACCGGTATTAAATTATAAACTACTTACATTGGACAATCACGCGTTCGAAATAATCAGGCCAAACAAGATTATTACGCCCACGAACAACAAACTGTTACTTTAAAATTAATTAATTTGCTATCAAATTTGCTTGCAGTATAGCGAAATATTAGAAAGTAAGTTCACGGGGTCTCGGTCTTTAGGTCGCCTCTATTATTTTTGCTCTCGGACATTATGGCCATCTTTCACCTCGCTCCACTCGATCACTTCGGAAGCAGCGAAGTGTCAAGTGGAATTGAAAAACAAATTGTACACGCCAAAATACACAAGTCACGCTGAATTAATAGCCTTCCAAAGTGGACGGGTGATAAGCACCTTTGGCATTTGATGACTTGAAAATGGCAAAAATTTGTTCAAACGAGCGTAGGTGAACGGTAACATTAAATTTTATAAAATTTTTCGCTTTTTGGGTCACAGTGTTGTTTGCTCGAGACACAAATCTGCAACTGAAAATGCCTAGTCATCTCTGTAAATTATCTAGAACGTTGCTCGAATTGACCGGTCGGTCTCGCAACCATCTAACCGCAATGTCACTGCCATCCCCCACAAATGAGGACATCTGACTATCTTGAAGCGGAATTTCGAGCATTTATAACGCTGCTCTGGCCATTCGGCCTCTCGTCTTAGTAGGCTGTATTTTGGAAATATAGAGTTAGAAGAGTATTAAGTGGAGACATCACAAAATGGTTTAGTTCAAATCCTACTGGAAATAAACAATACACGCCTAATTATTTGAATTTTGTTCCTTAGCATTAAAGGAGGATTTACGGGAAGAATGTGACTTTAGTCAATCTTTATTTAATCAGTAGTCACTATAGAGATGGCAGGCCGTGTTATACCGAACAAATTTTTCATGCACTTTTAGCGGACGTCAAACACAGAAAGAAACACACACACACATTGACTGTTTATCGTATAAACCTGATCTCATTTTTCGCATATATATTAGCCGACTAGAGGGAAATGCCTCCATATGCCATCTGCAGTGGTTAAATGATCTAAGTCAATAAGGCTTAAGTTAAAATACCCATTCCTACGCAATAACTGTCTGTAACCCGCTACCAGTTTCTCGCAGTTAAACTTCGGTCGGCAGAGCTAGTGCACAACGCACTCTAAAATAAAACCTAGTGGTAACCGGAACCTGGGCGCAAACAAAGCGAGCCAGTGCGGTCAAGTTCGGCAATTCAGAGCCAGCGGGCCGAGGCGCCGTATCTCCGCTGCCCACAGAATGGTCCGGCCGCTGCAACCGCCCATTCAATGCGTTTACCCAAACGCCTATTATGCGTAATAAATCGGTCTCAACTTAACGACTGCACTAATTATACCAACGTAATACCCCGCTAAATGGTTCCAGCGGTGTTAACGCTGCAATTCAGAGTAGTTTCCGAAAATTCGCGCTCATAAACGTGAACTGAACAACGTTAAACGCGGTTACCTGGCGACCTATGGCTGTGCTTGTGGCGGGTAACTAATTCAGCATGTGACAATGCTTGTAGGTCGATTGCTAGGCACCGCGCGGCAGGGAAATGCGAAAAGTTAGAAACTTTGTCGTTATCTGAACGCGCCACCGAGCATCTGCCTTGAGAACGTGCCAGCTGGTTAAAAAGTGAACTTTTTGTACTAGCTCTGTATAATAATCGTTGTTACATTGAGTTTACACAGCCGCTGGCGCTCGGAATATCGGGGAAAGACAATTGTGAGAATTTCCATTGGTACATATCACCAAATGTACCTACTAGCTTTAAGACCCTGATATTCGAATACAAGTTGATTTATCTGGACGATCGCAATATTTATTAATCCACACTCGGGCATATTTATTTTTTTGCCATCCTTGACAGTTTTTGTTCTCTAATAAAACAACCCACAGTTACCTGAATTTTTGCCGGTATCTTCTTTCGTGGCTTACTGTTACAAATGTGAGAGCTTAAAGCTTGTTTTTGTTAAAAAAATTACGGCTGTCAAATAAGGAAAAGGAAAAGATATAAAGGGTCTCTGCTTTTCTTGTGTTGAAGCTATCCCTAAGTATCTTATTAAGAGTAATATCCTATCGAAAACAGGATCAAGAATACGACCGTTATTATTCAAAAGAATTATTTTTGTGTTTTCGTTTCCTGGCGGCTTTTTGTGGAAATTAATTTCGTATGGCGTTTTAGCTCTTACATCTTCAACATTTTTAAGATAATTTGCTTTTTCTTTATTACTTCGAGTCTCTTGTTCGGCTTATTGCTCGAAACTGGGACAGTTGAGTAACTGATGACAGCAATAGCACCACGTACACATATTTAGCGCAACATTACAAAAAAAATCATTGCCAGTCATGACATGTAATTACGACTATATCAAAGCTACAAATAAGTTTATGTAAGATTTGCATTATGTCATAGGTATCACGTCCAAATAATTCGAGAGTTAATGGCTAAATTACATGTTTCAGTCTAATGTCGTTACGTGGCGGTCTTTGTGACAAAAAGTTATGGCACCATTGAAAGCCGCTTTTATAGACTTTTTAAGATTAATTACTATTTTCTCTGTAGGTAGTGCAGGTACTTATTTGTACAGATGTACATTTATATGACCTTATAACTGAATAGTAACATTTACACTAATATTATGAAAAACATATATTTTTTAAATTATACACTTTCTCCTTAACCTTTAGTTTGGGAAAAATATTATTGTTTGCCATTAACTTGTTTACCTATTTACATTTGTTTATCTATTTAGATAAAACGTGGGCATTTATTGAAATCAATACTTCATGATTATGTAAAAATACCTGGGGCGTCAGTTTGCACACGACCGCCTACAGTTCGTCTTTAATATAACAAGACACGTGTAGTAGTGGTACATGTTCCAGATCAAAGGTCAGAACATATTGATCCGGCAAGCAGGCTTCTAAAACTGACTTACAAAAATGTTTTTTTAATTCGTGTCTAAGGAGTCATATTATAGTAGCGACGAGTCTGTCAGCGCTGCGTTCGACGCTGTCGCACATTTTTTCAATGCTTGACAGTGTTACCATGACTATTTTTATAAAAAGTACCTATCTGCCAACCTGCCTAAAGGCGTAAAACACAGTCATAAAGTGTTATTCGTAACTGAGAATCAGTAGAGAGCGTTGGGGTAAGACGGAAGTATGGGAAAGACTAAAACTTTACCGAAAATGCTCTTAATTGCATTGAAATAAAGTTTACCTTTCAAACTTCCCCCTACTTCTGTCTTACTCCAACGCACGTTACGGTTCTAACGTTAAAAAAACGTTAAACTTAAAAATCGTAGCGTAGGCAACAAAATTATTACGAACATAGAACGTAATTTTTAACTTGATAAAAGGCAACTACAAATAGAAAATCAATATTCATATTTTATGGCTTTCGTATGACAATCGATAAGTAATATTTTACTACTTCAGTCGTAAGTTCAGTTTATTGCAACTGTTGAATAATAGTATACACAATCCATTGCTGGCTAAACGTGCGTGAATTGCGTGATCTGCCTTTAGTCACAGTAATACGGATTTTATAGCCCTAGTCTAACATAGAATAATAACGCTCCCTATACTAAGCCTTTTGCCTTTACATAAAGTTAATTTATAAATATGGATACAAATTCAATAAATGTAGTAGATTTAGTTTAAAACCGACATAAATGATAATTGTAGACGTTGAATAACTCTCAAAATCCAATATGGGGATTCGCGCGAGAAGATAAACCATATGTTACTAAGACAACATGCAAATTCAAAAAATCGCAATGTAATTTTATCACAAATCATTGATAGTGTAGACAGTTATTAAAGAATATTAAACGTCCGGTTCCTATTTAATAGATGTCACAGTCTTTTAGTAATTAAACGTATACGGTATACGGCGATATCAGACCTGTCGTTAAATACCAATTTGACTAGTTTAGCGTGTATTTATCTCTCTCTCTTTCTCTTTCTTGTCGTTCTCTCATAGCTGAGGATCGTGGTCATCATCAGGTTAACATCAGTCATCACGCCCGTGTAGTTGATACTTACCCTCTGTAGGGTTCTGTCCATTGCTTCCTTAAGGACAGCAAAGTATTACAATACAATACAACACAACAATTATTTATTGCACACCAACAACAGAAACAGTACAATAGAGCCTTAACATAAAATACGGTAGACAATAGGCGGTCTCATGGCTAAAGAGCGATCCCTTCCAGACAACCTTATTAACAGGGTCTTTCATGCAAAATGGATTCAGATTAACCCTAGTCAGCTTATTACATATCTAATAATATTAAGTCAAATATACCTACTAATATTAAGTCAAATGAAAGCTGTAATAAAACTTACAAGCAAAACGGTCAAGATCAATCGCGTCGGTGGGCTGATGTAATTTCGGCACTCCCACGGTCCAAAGAGTTTATTGTCGTTGTGAGCTATTATGTCCAAAATTGGCGTGTTTACAGAAATTTGGCCGGTGGCGTCGTGAGACGGCGGTTAGCCGGATTTCCATAGTCGTGGGGGTCGCTGTCGCTTATTGAGCAACGATTGGCCGTCACGAGTCGGTACGATTCGCTTTAATTAGTTGACCGTTTGCGGTAAACATTGGGTGACATTTGAAAAAGCGGCAATAAATGTCATGTAATGCGAATTTAGCTGAACCTCTGCAACAAGAAGGTTTGCTTAATGAAAGTCATGGTGTTCTTGTGGATAATCCATTTCAGCATGGTATATAAATATATAGTTCTGTAAAAAAATCAAAACTGATACAGGATATTTAATGCGTACATCGTAATAACTATTTCTATTTTGTATTTTAGAAAGAAAGAAAGAAAACACATTTATTGCAGCGAAAAGATAACACCATTATAAGAAGAAAACTTAAAGAAATAATTAAATCAAAATTACCTTAATCTAGATTGACAATAACACTTAATAAGGATACAACACAATGGTGCTACCATGTCCGCAACAAAAGGTCACCACTCAGCCAGATGCTGCGACATCGGGGTAATATCGCAGCGCTGGTCTTCCGTGGGACCGGGACCTACTTAGGTAAAAACAGCAACAGCAAGTCCTGACGTAATGTCTACATGTATATTAGGATAATGTATATGTATGTATGTGGTGTAAGGCTAGACAAATCCAAGTGAAGGGTTTTTATGTTTATAATAAATATATAAAAATAATAGTGTATGTATTTTATTAAAGTATATATAAGCATTAATAATCGAATATATAGATATAGAATGTCACATAGGGCAGTGTTGGAATAAGCGATATATAAAGGGTACGTTCGCACAAGACGATTTGCTTCATACGATTTTGTTTATCCCACATCTGCTTAAGGCCTGGCGATGTACACGGCAAAAGGGTAAAAATCACCTTTTAACTAACGTCAGCGGCAGAGCATACCGAGGGAGGTAATTGAGAGCCGCCGCCGGGCGCGATATCGTGCCCTCTGCGCAGATAATGCGTTCAGCTATATAATGGCTTTTTTTGGAAATTGTGCCTATTAAGTATACAACATCGCTACTCGTTATCGATTATAGATTTCAGGAAAAATTAATAGCGCGATACGCGATCCTCTTGAAACGTACGAGCGTTTGGTAACAGCGCTATTTCTTACACACTGTATGCCGGGGTAAATTTCAAAATAAAATCACAAGTAGAAGTAGGTAAACAACAAGCGATATTATCGCTCATAGAGATCGCTTCCATGCAACCTTTTTTATTTTTACAGTAATAATAGAGTGGAACTACGAGTATTAGAAATATTTTTAAAGAGAGGTACCTAAGGATTTATTTTTGTTCCTTTTTACCTCTGTTGGCAAGCCTTGGCGATGTAAGGGGCAAAAGTATAAAAGTCGCCTGTAACTAACGTCAGCGGCAGAGCATATCGAGAGAGGTAATTGAGACCCGCCGGGCGCGTTATCATGCCCTCTTCGCATGCGCTAAGCTATGGCATGACTTTTTTTGGAAATTATGCCCATTATATAGAACATCGCCACTATTATAAAAATCTAAATAGTTGCCTCATCGGCTCCAGGAAAAATTAACAGCGTGATATATGATCAATGATCATCTTAAAACGTAATGGGCGTTAGTAACAGAAAGAAAGAAAGAAAGAAAAATATATTTATTCCATAGAAAGCACACACAGACAGGACATCATTTGCATAAAATTAATATTGTTTTTTTAGGTTAATTAGGTAAATTTTCTGCAATGGGTCCAGCAATGTGTGCGTTAAGGAAAAGGCTCCGACTCAGCATGTTGTTGCAGTTCGCGAGCAGGGCAGAACTGCAACGCTGTTATTCTGTCAAAGCCCACAGGGAGCTCGATTTAAACATGACAACGCTTGGTAATATATAAAAAAATCAACGATACCATAGAAAACAAATACAAGTAAATAGTTATCAGGTAACAGCGCCATCTCTTAAACACTGTATGCAGTAAATCGCAAGTAGAAGTAAATAGCCGTCGGTTTTATCGCTAAAAAGCGTCTTCCAAAGAACCTTTTGGCCTTTTTGCAATAAAACATAATATAGAATTAAAAAATATTTTTAAAAAGGCGGCATCTAAGATTTACTTAACATTTTTTGTTTTGTTTCTTTTTCACCTCTGTTGGCAAGTCTTGGCGATGTACGTCGCAAAAGTATAATAATCGCCTGTAACTATATCAGCGGCAGAGCATATCAAGAAGGGTAATTGAGGCGGGCGCGTTATCATTCCCTCTGCGCATAGAGTGCGCTAAGCTATGGCATCGTTTTTTTGGAAATTGTGCCCATTACATGCAACATATTATGAAATCTAGTTGCCTTATCGATTCCAGAAACAATCTTAACAGCGCGATGCACTGAGTTCAAACTCAATAACAACGCAACGCCATCCCTCGGACAATGTATGTCGGATCATCGTCGTGTCCTTATCACCTCAATCCAAAAACTATTTATACGCATAATATCTTCTTCTGTTACCGCGATTATTACTCATTGAAATGAAACAATTGAACGGATTATATCGCGTATATTATTTCATTTTAATTCCCGACGCTATTGAGATTAAAAAGCATCCTAATTTCAATAGAGAAGATGGATTGTCGCTACCACCAGCTTAGGATCCTGTAATACATTTCATCAACGAACAAGTGAGACACAGGACTGCAAAACCTTAATTTCCGAACGGTGTAAAATATCTTATCTGTTTAAAAAGTAGTTTAATAGTTTTTGTTTTTTTAAATATTAGTAATGAGGTAGCCTGGGAGTTTTTATTTGCAGCGTTTCTTTTCTCCTCAGTAGGTACGCCTCATTTGTGAACTGCTGCTTGGTAAATTATTAAAATAAAATAATTAAGCCCTTCTGGCACATGTGTAACTGTCTTTACAGCTTAGGCCCATCTGGCATGTATGTACACCTTTATTTGTTTTTTCAAAAGTGGGTAGTCTGCGCAAATTGTAACTTTGACAGAGAAAATATATCTTTTCTCAGTCCACCTGTAACCACGGAAAGATGAAAAGCTTCTGAAACGTCGGGAACTAAAATGAGATAATCTACGCGATATAATCCGTTAAATTGTCTTATTTTAATATTTATACGCATTTTAAGTGTCTGTGCCAGGATATGATTTTTAAAGATTTTTTTAATCATAATTTTTATTAATTAGAATTTCCCCTTGGTATTTCTTGCCATATTTTCCTTCATAAATCGACATTTGACAATAGAAAAAAAATTAAGAATGAGCAAATTAAGCCATTTTATATGATTTCCTACTTAATAAATTGAAAAACATATTATTATTAGAGGACAATTGTACACAAATCGAAATAGGCCCATTACATAGTTAACTCAATAAGGCTTTTGTGTTATAAGTATGTAATAGACGACGATATATTTCATAGATGTGCTTATACATCCAAGACTCACGAACAAATATTTACGATTGTCACCCAAATATTTGGCCTTACTTTAAGATGAACCCAGGACCATCAACTTCGCAGGCGGCGTGACTCCTGCTGAGCTAAACCGGCCGTACTTGAGCTAGCTGGGCGTTGAAGTTTTGTCTGACTTTTTCATTTGTTATACACTTGAGCTAGCTATGTTTATAACTGTGCCATATTTCAAAAGGAAGAGGTGTCGCGCTCTAACACGGACAAACAGACAGACGGAATCGCCCTATAAGGGACTTTTTCACCTAATAATAGAAAACTTACAGCATCAATATGTGCGGTATATATATAAATATTTTTGGCTAGCGGGAAACAATGCGGTGGCATAAACTGTGACTATGTTAAACTTCAAGAACAAAATTGCGAGTAAAGCTGAACCAAAAAATCAGCGAAAAGTCGGCTATAACTAACGTCAGCGACAGGGCATATCGGCGCGGTAATTGAGAGCCATTCGCCGTGCGGAGAGTGCGCTAAATTCCCGGCCTTATGGCTGACTTGACCCTTTTGGACAAACGTGATGCCATTCCTACTACTTTGGCGTACGTTCTTGTCAGGAAAAATTATTTATATTTAAGTTCCTTCTATCTTTACAAACTCGAGCCTTTACATTCATCTTTGACTAAATACACTAAAAGCTGCATTACTATAAATCACTTTATTTTCCGTACGTAAGCACGTAATAAAAATTTGTACGAGGGTAATATCGAAGATTCAAGTTTATGTAGGGTGGAGTAAATGGAGTTATTTTTTGCTATGCCACCCGCGGTTTCTCACTTCATCTGATTCGGCGTTTATAGCTGGGATAGTGCGAAAAGAGCCGTAAAATCGCCGATAAAAGCGCTTTATCGCATCCACATTTCAACGAACGTTCAATTTACTTTTTCTAATTTGGTAGCCCACACGACATGGCCCGAGTTCACCCGTCTAATGTCTTTTTATGTATTCGCAGAGTGGAATGAAAATTGAATTTAAGAGATAAAAACAAGCAATATTTCAAAGCAATAAAATCCATTATACTGATAACTCAATATCGTTCATTTCGAGGATAACTCGCCCAGGAGCGGTCCCGAAGGCATCTCGAGTCACGACGCGACAGCAAAGCCCCGAGTATCCTTATTCAGATCAATTTATCATGACACGGATCGTGCTCGTAACGCGGTCTCACTTGCACCAACGACACGCTACGAAATACAGTTGGCGTAGAAGATATGCGGTAGCTATCGAATTGGTACTAAATTGAGGATGAGCTAACCTCGTTAGATGCGAGTAGAACGCCTGGCTAGAATCTGCAAGCCAGCGACCGCTCGGCGATTCATTCTGCAACCTGCGGCGCAAATGAGCGCTTGCAGTAATCACAGGGACTCAATGGGAACCGATTTCCTGGCTGTAGTTTACGCTCATTCAGCTGCACTTAGCGGATACGTTATCACGAACTATGGCCGCAGAGAACACGTCTTTCTACTCGATACTTTTTTTAGATACATTCGCAACCACTTAGGCATTACTCTTTTCCACCTATTTTTATTCAGGTGCTTTCAAAGGTTCTGAGAAAAGAAATGAAAAAGCCTACTGGTGCTTTTTACTGCTTTTGTTGAATTATGTATGTGTATGCTTAGGAAATATGTGAATTCACTGACCTGTTTGTTTATTAAGAGACAAATCTTAGATTTATATTTAACCTTTTTAAAATAAATTACATCTTTCAATTCTAAAGCTACGGTTCATGGGGGTGAGCCCCTTTGTAGCATAATACGTTCATTGAAATATATTTAATGAAACATTCTGCTTTCGAAATAACATAAAGCGGCTACTCGGGCGCAATTCCTGTCCCACAGCATCATAAATAGTCTGTTAAAAGTTTTCACATTCATTGCGACGTACATACCTTCCATAAAGCGCTGTCGGGGGGATGAAAAGTGCAGTCGCGACCGGCGGGGGACTGTCAATGCAACTGATTGCAACTGCACAACGAACTGGATCTATCCGCGCATGCAATATGTCATTTGCACACAACACGCGCTTGCACGTAAACGCCCACACGACACTGAAAAATGGAACGGTTTGCTGTTATATTGTTTTTCGCGCGTTTTAATGGTTGTTCCAAAGTTCCAATTAGTGTGAGCTAAATATAACATGAGTACGGTGGTCACTATGATTTCACAATCAAAGTGGCAATCGAAGCTCTTAGGTAAGAACTAAAAAGTAACTGCCCTATCTGACTTCCATAGGACTCTGATTATTGGAATTAATGACATTCAGCCAATTCAATGTGCAGGATCTCCCGCACTATTTTTTCTCACGGAACGGAACGAACGTTGGTTACTCAGGTAACATATTTACATTACTAAGAATAAAGTAATTTCTGTATGCATGGAATAAAGTAAGTCTTAATTTCTGAATATAAACCTTATTCCAATCAGTTTGTCCAGGCTTAATTATAAACACATGGCGAAAAGTGTTTGACTTCACTCGCCACTAGGTTATCAATAGCACCAATGCTGTTGAACAATTGTAAGCTATCCCTATTACTCATTTATAAAATTCATATCTATATTTACGAGGACCCAGGCTAACACCAAATCCCCTAGTTCCGGCGGTTCGCGCGAATTAATCGAGGCAATCCCCTCAGCACTATGGCCCTACGCTGATTGCATCAATCTATGATTGTACAATGTACATCGATATGTACGCGCGGTCATAGCTCACATATTGGATGCTAATATAATAATAGCACAATCATATCGCTGCAGGCGTGATCGACTCATATTGACGATTATTTTCCTCCATTTGATTGCACGCGATGTTGCCGATTTAGTGAATTCACATCGTGTTTCACTATTGGCAGCTAGAAGGGCCATACCCATAAGCCACATTTCTTATACGCAATTACATTTTGCTGTCATAATATTCATTGCTCATCGATTACGTTTATTTTAAGAGTCATAAATATTGTGTTGTGCAATAGTCATTTGCGATAATAACTTTGTTACGATGATCGTAAATAACTATATACATATTATTATTTTTTAACCTCATTAGAAATGTGGACGAGATAAGAAGTGGATAATTTTGGTATTGGTATGTGGACGAGTTGGGAATGTGGATGAGTTGGATATTATGGATGAGTTGGAAATGTGAATGTGATAAGAAGTGAACAATTTGGTATTGGTATGAGGATGAGTTGGGAATGTGGACTATTCGGAAATTGTGGACGAGTTGTATATTGTGGACAAGTTGGAAATGTGGACAAGGTATGTGCATGAGTAGAGAATGTGGATGAGTTGGAAATAGTGGACGAGTTGAAAATGTGGACAAGAGAAGAAATTGACAATTTGGTATCGGTATGTGTACGAGTTGGGAATGTGGCCAAGTTAGATATTTTGAACAAGTTGGAAGTGTGGACAAGATAGGAAGGGAGAGAAGAGTCGGTAATTTGGAATTGGGGACTAGTTCGAAATCAGGATGAGCTTCTTTATTTTATTTAAGATTTAAATAAGAAAATGTGATAGTGGGAAAATTAGGATTTTTCACTATGTGATTCGATTATTATTTTTTTATTACGTGTGGCGTGAAAAGGGATTGCTAGCCTCATATCCCTATCCCTGGGTATATACCTCCTTGGCTGTAAATCCCTATTTTCCCGGTCTGTGCAGTAATATACTATTATTAGATAATGATTTCCTAGTAGTGCTTGTTAGCTCTTTTGTATAGTCAGACCATGTCAGTCAATACGAATATTTTAATTTTTTATGTACAACTTGCTGTTAGAGCTACCATCATTCATAACCTTAAATGGAGTCGCACTCACACAAAATTGCAGTGCTAATAGTTAGTCGTAACTCGTAGGAGACACCATTCGACACTCACCGAGACCCACGAACAGAGACGGCTTTATGATTGACAGCATTTGGCACGCGCCGGCGTCGATAAGTAGACGATAAGGGTAACTTAGAGATTTGCTGGCTTCAGCCTCCTAACATCCGTGCCAAATTTTGCCGTTACCCCCTACTTTAGGTCGTATAACTTAAATTGAATTCTACAGTGGATAGTAAAGTTTAGCACACGCTGTTAAATAGTGTTGCAGCTAAACTTTGAAAAAAAAACTACCGATAAATCTACCCTAAACTAAATATTTAAATACCCATTTCATCACGCGCGCCGCTCGCAAGCAATATTAATATGTCAGCTGCGTTTTTGCAAAAAACAATGCATACACAAACTCTAATAACGACTTCAAAATGTATTTAGCATTTAAAGCAAAGTAGAGGGCAAATAGAGCGTGTGTGGAGGCAATTATTTGTAGTTGGACGACTCCCTCCCGACGAGGGTCGGTATTTGCTTGCGGCATTACGCCCCGGTTAATCCTGCCTTGCCTCGTTGAGAGACAAATTCGCATTTTAATCCACTATTGACGAAGTCAAACCCCATTCGTACTTAAAAATAAATTAACTCTTACCGATAACGGCGCACATTCTAATTGATGTGATTCAATGTTTTGTTAGCGATAATAGAATGGTCTCTTTTAATCACAAACGATATGCAATTTAAATTAAATTCGATTAAGTAGGTTGCTTAATTTCGATTGCTTTTAGAGTGTTAGGAAATTAAATAGTCTTGGCAACAACTGGTAAGGTTAACTTTCTACTCTCAGTCGAATGATTGTTGCGGTTAGGGCGGGCAGAATCGAGAAAATTTAGTATGGAAGTACCATTTCCCGGTGCTGCCGTACTACAATTTCCCGGTTCTATACGCCATCGTTGCGATCTAAATGTACTGCTGTAAATTTTATACTAGAGAGGGGATAAGCACATAACTGTCGTTCCGCTGCTAAAAAAATCAGCGTGAAATTGCTCTGTAATTTTGACACGCCTGTTACTCAGGCCACATTAAAATTATTAACTGTAAGAAAAGTCGATCCTTATTATTTTACCGTGATTTTCTAACACTTTGTCGCTCACATTACTAAATTCGTTTCGAACCGAATAATGTGACACTATTTTCCAAAAATGCACTAAATGAATAAAAATATGACTACGAGCGAAGGAACGATCTATATGATTTTGTAACGTAATTCCTTCATGTCAAGTCGCAGTAACACGGTATGGTTTTTCCATCGAAACGTTATTAATCAGATATCACCCAACTCTACTTTACACAGGATAGAGAAATATATTTAAAGATACTTAGGTTTTATACTATATCGTCTGAATAATAACTTTGAAATCACTTTTATTCATATCGTAACAAAATTAATAAGATACTTATAGGTATACGAGTAGGTACGAGTTAATTGAAACGAAAGTTTATATACTAAATGAATTAGAAAAAAAAATCATATGCTTGATTAACACTATTTAAACTGAATCCATTGATGAGGAATAAACTTTTAAACACATAGCCCTCTGGAACCTTTTCTAAGTCTACGCTCGATTACATGAGATCGTATCGGCTCGATTCAGTATAAATTAGATATTATATTGTCGGTAGTTGACCTACTGATATAATAACGATAACGTATTGAGTTTTGATTTTCTTTTATTTGTTTTGCTTATCATTGTGCAAAGCTTTATAACTCAATAGTATCGTGTTATTGAGGTTGGTCGTGTAACTCTATAAGGTTCAACATCGTACTTTTCAGACTTAATGATAACAAGATATCGTTGGTAAATAATTTTGATATTAACCATTATTAATAAGACCAGAAAACTTATAAAACAAATAATGCCTCTAGTATTGTTACCTGGAAGAACACGTTCATCCTGAAAATACCTGTTCGGTATAGTTCTGTAGATGTTATTCTTGTTTTATAGTTGTATATTTATGTAACTTAAACAGTTCAAGCAAATCAAGCGTCATTTTAATTCTACCGATACCATATGAAGAAACAGTAGGACTTTTCGGTACACCTTTTTAAATGGCAGGTTTCATTTTAATGTTTAGCAACTGTCGGATGTCCTCCGCTTCTAAGAACTGGCTTCAATCAAGCATAATGTCAGGTTATGCAAAGCGTCGGAAATGTCAGGCGGGACGCATTGATCAAGGCGCCGGCGCATCGACTGCTCTTTCTACTCGCTATTCTACTTGCGCAATAAAATAATGGTGTGAACTATTTTTTTTTTTAACTAACACGATTTTCAACTCTTATTACAAATCAGACATGGGAAAATGTCAATAATCTACGCGATTATTTTGGAGATTCCATGAATTGATGACTCCTGAAATGCAAGTCCTATTTGAACGATTAACGTTCATTACTGGCTTCTGAGACATTCTCATCACAAATCATTCCTTACAAAGGCGTACTTATTTTTACGAAAACCCCTCAAACCTTGTGTAGCGTATGTCGTGCTATAGAAAGAGTACGTATGTCACAAATAAGGATGTGAGAAATAAATACAGATATTCTTTGTATAGAATTTACATATAAATCACGTGCCAGAATCACATGGTTTTTAAAATTTCGGTCAGTTTTGAAACAGTCTTCTCGTGAGTTTGGCTTGCAATTAGCGGTTTCATAAGCCTGTACACCGGCTCGATACGATTATCAGTTCCTTCAAAATAAGTAAAATCAACAGTATCTCGTGTTCGCTCAACCCGCTAACACGTCGCCGTCGCCGTCAAATTTAAAATAAAACCGCCCAAGTGCGAATCTGACAAGCGCAACGAGTGGTTCCGTACAAACTTTCACTTATTCCGACCTAACGGGCCGGTTGAGTTAAGTTTGCCTCTGGTATGGCGTCGCATACAAATGACCAGACATAACCAAACCGAGTTTCTTACTGATTTTTCTTTATTAAAATATATGCTTACATTTTTCCTGCAATATTCATCTTAACGTATATAATTTAAAAAAAAACAAAATGTTCGCTTGATAAATATATGAAAAAACGCAATTTAATTACAGTAAAAAATTGAGTTGAGTATGTGCCAGTCAAGCCCTTTTATAATTATACTAGTAGGTGCCCGCAACCTCATTCGTGGAAGAGAAAAAGTCATAATTCGTAGGCGGGTAAAAAGATAACCATCTGGAGATACCCAGCTACCCGTGTACCAAAAATAGTTGAAATCCGTTTAGCCGATTTTGCGTGATGAAACCGCAACGACACATACAAACATACAAAATATATATATATATTCGTTTCAGTGACCTCCAAATAGCCCATTACAATCATTTTTTTTGGAAATATCTTCTATGTACAGACATTTCATTTGTACATCTTTATTATAGTACAGATAATACCCTATTTGACCAAATAGTAGATAAGATGGACTTTTTTCTTTTGCCCCCCTAATATTGGCAAAATTTTCATAGGAAAAAAAAGTATTTTAAGAAATTTTCCATTTGCAATACATTTGGTTTATAACTATTCTAAATTTCAAACAGATAGCATAAGTAGTTCCTGATGTATAGCGCAATAGCCATTCATAGTCGGCCAGGCAGATAGACCGAGTCCCCTTTAATACGGAATTCTAAAAACTTCATAACTTTTTAAACAAGAAAATAAATCGTTTCAGCCATGCCAATCCCCAACTACGTACATATTATATCTGTACACGCTATCAAGATTAAATCACCCTCGGCATAATATGTTGGCAAAGGTAACAAAATGCAAATGAAAGGAAATGAACAATTCCGTTCCCAGGTCCCGACTAAACCTCGAAACTGTGGGAAATCGCAGCGTTCTGTGTTAATTACTTATCACTAAAGCCAGTATAATGAAGTAGATTAAGCTCCGTGTTACCCTTGCTGTGAATAACTGCTCTCGTGTTCCATACAAATTAGCAAATAATTTTGCTAATGAAAGTGGGATAGTTCGCCGCGGTCACTAATTTACACAAAACGCTTCAATTTAACAAGTACATAAGTTATGCGGCTAGTGTTCTTCGGTAAAATATAAAAACTTGTAGTAGTAGTTGATGCTACGAGTACTGTTGAAAACACATCAAGGTGTTTCTACTGAGCAAGGTTTGGGCGTTCTGAGAACTTCTGCTAGCACGTGAATTTCAGAAAACAATCGTCTAGTTCGAAAACAGAATATTATTCAAAAACATACACTGTTCAAAAATGTCATTTTACATGCAAAACGAACATACAAACCTGTATATTTCCCTAAAACCTAAGAAAATTAACGTAAAATTACGAAAATTTGCATGATTTTCATTAATATTAAATTAAAAAAAGTTAATATGAAAATTATGTTTAATTTCCTTGCGTTTTCGGGAATTTTACAGTTCCATAGATTTTTTCTGCATCTAATATTACATAATTTTTAACAGTGTATTTATCTAGAGCCCACCCAAAGTAGACAAAGAAGAACACTAGCATAACACTTTATGGTACATATGGACTTATACAGTGAAAAACCCATTTGGACAATTGAAATGAAGCTAAATCCTTTGATGATTTTACGAAGTAATATACTTTACAACTCAACAGAAGATTATTTCCAGATGACTGTATTTATTATGAGACCTCCACGTCATCGACAAATGAAGCAATGCCAAATATTTAAGAATTACCTACATGTAAAGTCTAAATTCATGCACAATTGCACAAATCGAATCATACTCGGGCGCGCGCTGTCGAAATGTTTAGTAAAATGGGGTATCAGAAGCCTGCCAAAAGCTGCTATTTTAACAAGTGAGGTTATGAGGTTATTGCTCACTGAATCGGCTTGACGCAACGTGAAGGTAACGGAGTAAGTGTGACTGTCCTCAGGCGATATGAGTTACAATCGCCCGGCACGATACGATACGTGTTAAAACGACACTTTCACTGACAATTTCATTAGCGGGTGCGGCGTGCAGTGTAAATAAAATAACTTTCTGAAGTGACCAGTGTCATTCATATCATAATGCTCGTTATATAATTAACTCCCTATCAATTTTTTTTTTAAATAAACTTCAATATGAATTGTTTACATACCCACTTGTACTCCTACCAAAATCCTGCGGGCCTATGATGGTCGCGTTTATCACGCGATTAATGATATGATAACGTGCCTGTCACTCTTTCACTCACATACGTGTCAGAAGGTGACGGCCGCTATGTCATTTATTTATAGCGTGACATTATAGGCCCGCTGGTCATAGTACTGGATCGACAATATTTAGGAACAGACCTAGTATTGTGAGTCACTTGATGATGTCTGATGTATTTGTACAAGTATCAATGTACTCGTAATAACGGCGGATATAACTTTTCATACAATTAGAATTTACTATGAGCTATAAATTCAACAATTATCGTCGAGTGAAGTAAAGTCGCGTTTATGAGTACAACAATAGAACTGAAATGAGTACTACAAAGAAATTTCAAGGAATATTTTTACCAAGACAGACAAGATCCGACTCACTTGTGCGAACACTCTTCTTCCCCGTATTTTTAAACAACAATTGTTGCGGAAACTTGAACCCCGTGTTAATGAAAGCAATGTCAGTGATATTTACCTACATTTTATAGCCATTTTTTTTAAAATTTAAATACGTCTAATCAAATGAAAATGGCGCGCTACGCTATGGTATATTGTTTATGCGCGCGCAAGAGCGATGAGACAAAAGCTAAGTCGCCAATTAGCCAATCATTAATAATAATAATAACAACTGAATAATTATATGAACTTAATACAAATACAAATAAGTGTATTTGATCAAAATAATGATTTATTGTAATTGGTTGTTTTTTAACAGACTTCAAAAAAAGGAGGAGATTCTCGAGTCGGTTGTATGTTTTTTTTTTATGTTTGTTACCTCAGAACTCCGTCATTAACACGACGATTTGGAAAATTATTTTTTTGTTCATGAGTACGTATATCCAAATTGGTCCCATTAATTTTGGTGAAGATCTGATGCCGGGATCCATGAGGAATCGAAGGAATTCCTCGAATATTATGAGCACACCTATGGCGATTTCGGTATTTATTACAGTAGTTCAAGCATTTACATCTGAAAATCACCATTTAGTGGAGAAAAACCAATGATGAAGACACAAGCCATCAGTTACCACTGAGGGCTCTACCAGTGTTATTTAATTCGCGGATCGCAAGTCAATTTGGAAAAATATTTTTTCGGTTAAGAGTAGGAATCTACAAGTTGGTCCCATAAAATTTTGGTGAAGATCTGATGATGAGATCCATGAGGAATCGAAGGAATTCCTCAAATGTTATGAGCACAAGTATGGCGATTTTGGTGTTTATTAAAGTAGGACAAGTATTTACACTCGAAAATCATCATTTGGTGAAGAGAAACTGGTGATGTAGACACAAGCCACCAGTCACTAATTAGGGCTCAACCAGAGTTATTTAATTCACCAATCGCAATATAATTATTTATCATATTTTACTTAGAGGCAGAAGTTGGTTAAGATTAGGGTAGCAAAGTGGAGCTGATAGTGGAGGACCAGAGAACTCCTCAACGGTTAACGGCCCTGATTCTGAAATAGCGACGTTCAGCTAAAGGTCGTGAGCAATTGACATTAGAATGCATTATGGCTGTAAGTGCCGTATAAAAGTCGTAGAAGTCATAAAAGTTGAGACAGTTAGTTGTACTCTTTTTTAACCAGGAAGCTACGGCTCCCCTGGAGCCGAAACTTGAAGTAAATTCCAGATAAAATGTTATACAAATACCACTAAATAAAAGTACACTCCAAAATCTATCGTTTTTCGCACTTATTAAAATTTTTGACGTGATTATATACTTAGATATACAGTACCACTTTTCTATTTTTACGTCCTTGACTGTAGTACTATCTAAATCAAGTCCATGGCAAGTATCACCCAAATCGGTCTTCCAGTCAAATCAGTCTAAGCATGAAAAGGTAAGAAATATACACATATCCATACATCCTAACAACCTTTCGAATTTAGGTCTAATATTATTTAGAAGTAAGATTAGAGGAAAGGTGAATATAGATATTGAGGCCAAGTATTTACATTTTATTTACAGCTATGTTTATGTATGCACAACTAAATATGTACATACATATAATTATATCTACAGTTACATACTCCAAAAGTAGGTATGTAAAGTATATTTACATGAGGCTTCCCAGTGGGCATCAGCACGAACAGCTCCGTGCTGCTGTTGACGCGCGAGCACGCCACGTAGAGCTGCCCGTGAGAGAAGCAGCCCGTGCGTAGGTCCATGCCGGCGGCGCGCAGCGTCTGCCCCTGCGACTTGTTGGTGGTCATGGCGAAGCAGACGCTCACGGGGAACTGTAGGCGCTTGAAGCGGAGCGGGAAGTTTCTCGGAATGAAGGGGGTGCGGGGGATGAACACGGCTTCTCCGGCACCGCACCCCATCAGGATTTGCGCCTCGATGAGGTTTCGCTGCAGCTGCACTAATTTTAGCCTGGTTCCGTTGCATAATGAAATAATGAAATAATGATCTTTATTCTGTAAGTAGGCCACAAGGGCACTTTTACAAGTCTGACTCTACGGCGTTTCCCAAGAGGAGACCACTGAAGAGAAGAAAGCCGAAACAAACTCAACAGTCAGTCATTTTTTCGAAATAACTCTTATATCTATTACAATATTCGTGCTTAGCCTAACCTAAATATATGTTTTGAGTATAAACTCAATGCGTAGTTCTTCAAGGAAACATATCAAAACTTATAAAAGTAAAAAAAAAAAAAAAAAAAACTAGAATATAAAAAAGCAAAATAGTGATTTTTATTTAAAACAACTTACATACGTTTGATATGCCACCTTATAAGAACCGTGTCCCGGTAGAAAGTAAATTATTTGGTTTCTGTTTTGGGCCATGCATTTTTGTCTGTTAAATAGTCCTCTACCCTATAATAAGCCTTTGCCATTAGGGACTCTTTTAAGTACTTTTTGAGAGCTGGAAACGATAATTTCAAAGCATCATCTGGTAGCTTATTATAAAAATGTATACATTGGCCTACGAATGATTTGGCTACTTTACGAACGCGGAACTTTCTAATAGCGATTTTGTTTTTATTTCTAGTATTAAAATTGTGGATATCTGAATTCCTAGTAAAAGACTCCAGGTTCTTAATAACATAAATAATATTCTCATAAATATATTGAGACGCTACGGTTAATATGTTGATGTCTTTAAAAAGTTCTCTTAAGGAGTCAAGGGAGTTCAAGTTATATATAGAACGAATCGCTCTTTTTTGTAACACAAATATAGTCTGTATGTCAGCTGCTTTGCCCCAAACCAGAATACCGTATGACATGATACTATGAAAATAACTATGATATACTAAGCGAGCAGTATCAACATTGCTCAATTGTCTAATTTTTCTAATACCGTAAGCTGCTGAACTTAATTTACCTGCAAGTACTGCTAAATGGGGACTCCATTGCAAGTTCTTGTCCAGTGTTATACCTAAGAATAATGCCCTATCCACCATTTCTAAACATTCACCATTGAGCGATATAGCAGAATCCACTGCTCTAACATTCGGTAAAGCAAATCTAACACATTTCGTTTTCTTAGCATTCAATACCAGATTATTAATATTAAACCAGTCAAGTACTTTAACTAGTACACTATTAATTTCGGAATAGTCTGTTGCTTTCCGGTCAACTTTGAAAATTAATGATGTATCATCAGCAAATAGTACTATATCAGAAAGATTTTCTACTATAGATGGTAAGTCATTTATATAAACTAAAAATAGAAATGGCCCTAAGATAGAGCCCTGTGGCACTCCTAGCTTAACTGCAGCTCCACTGGATTGGGTTCCATTAACAACAACTGTTTGTGTTCTATTGCTGAGATATGAAGACATAAGGCTTAAGGCATTTATAGACAGGCCATAATGTTCTAATTTCAAAATGAGTGTTCCATGATCAACGCAATCAAATGCCTTAGAAAGGTCACAAAAAACTCCAATTGCATCACAAGATTTCTCCCAGATGTTGTAAATATATTTAATGAGTACAGATGCTGCATCAGCCGTGGAACGTCCCCTTGTGAAACCGAACTGTTTACTACTAAGTAGTTTATTTCTATTGAAGTGTCCCAGCAGATCCATCAACATTAACTTTTCGAAAACTTTACTTAATACAGGTAGTATAGATATCGGACGGAAATTAGTCAAGTCACTCAAGTCACCTGATTTAAAAAGAGGTATGACTTTACTAAGTTTCATAAGATCTGGAAACACGCCCTCTGATATGCAATTATTATAAATCAAGGCTAGATAGGGTGCAATTGAGTCTATGATATGATGAACAATTTTTACTGAAGTTCCCCATAAATCCTCTGTTTTCTTTAAATTCAGTGACTTAAATGTTTTAATAACGTCTATTGAATTTACTTGACTAAATTCAAAGCTTACATTGCATTTGTTAAAATTAACATTAAGTAACAAATGGGCTTCGGTCGCAGATGATTGAAGATATCTTGTAGTATTAATTGCAATGTTGGAAAAATAATCCTCGAATGCCGAGGCAACATCGTTCTGACCATTTCCTGTCATAATGTTGACTTGACTATTGCGAGTTTTTGTTTTACCAGTTTCTCTATTAATAATATTCCAAACAGTTTTCACTTTATTGTCAGACATTTTGAGTTTAGAACTAATATAATTTGCCTTAGCGGCTATGCACACCTTCTTAAACATTTTTGAATAATTCTTGACATAGTCCAGGAAAGCAGTATTCTTGTTTACCTCTTTCTCTCCATATAATTCATAAAGCCTATTTCTACTTCTATGAATGCCGACAGTAGCCCATTCACTAAACTTCGTTTTTGACCCAGAAATAGTTTTCATTTTGAAATGAGTATTAAAATTATTTATAATTATGCCAAATAAATTTTTGTAAAAACAATTTAGGTCATCATGTGAAATGGATAACATACATAGATCATTATGAACTTCATTTTTGAATAGTTCTAAACGATAACTAGTTATGGGTCTGTATGTTATAGTTTGTGGTATTTCTGGGAAAGTGTTTGGGAAAGATGCTCTCTGACCTCTATGATCTGAACTAAAGGACTTAAATATTGCCTTATCCAAGCATTTACAATCACAAAAAATATTATCTAGACAGGTTTCACTACTAATTCCCACGCGGGTTGGCTCAAAAAACAAATTGACCAAGTTAAAAGATTTAAACAAACTTAACAACTTCACAGTGTTACTATTCGATTCAAGTAAATTAACATTGAAGTCACCACATACTATAACATGTTTTTTGCCTTTACAAGCTATTTTTAAGACATTTTCCATAGTGCATTCAAATGTATGGAAATCAGCAGAAGGTGGTCTGTAAATACATATAATTAAATAGGTCTCTAATTCTACACAAGCAATCTCTATAATCCGTTCTATTGATAATCTAACAATATCTTCTCGCTCTTTGGATTTCATGGAACTTTTAACAATTATAAGAGAACCCCCATGAATGGCTAATTTTCTAGCAAAGACACTTACTAACTTAAAGTTAATAAAATCAAAAAGTAATTGTTCCTGTTTTAGCCAGTGTTCAGTAATACACATAACTTCAATATTATTATTATCTAAAAATAAACCTATTTCTAATTCCTTGCTGGAAAAACCCTGAATATTCTGGTGAATAATGTTAATATTCAAAGATGTTTCCGCTGTCTTACAATTTAGTTTAAATGTGGCATGGATCTATTACCACTATGGGCATACTGGGAACTAGCTAATGTGGTATTATATTTATTCGGTTCTATGTTAAATGCTAAAAGATCTGCTATGATCAAAATATATTTATTTGGCAAGATATTTCTTTCTGACATTAGCGTGAAGCGCTTGACAAATTTATTTAAGTCAAAGAAATGTGTCTTTTTATTGAAACATATGGCATTGTACATCATTGAATTTAGGTGTGCTATTCTATTGTTATAGTAATATGGCATATTCTGTGAATATGGTAGTGCACACAGTATGATTTTACCTATGCCAGATTTTTCAATATCATTTATTGTTGACATCAATTTGTCTACACAAGACTTATTTACATTATAAGTATTTCCTACCATAATCACTAAGGTAGTTCTGTTATCATAACTTCCTTTTGTAAGTAAATCACACAATTGACTCATATTTATGTTTGGATAACAGAAGTTTGTTATATTTTGATCCAGTTTTTTACCTAATATGGAACCCATTCCTGAACCAATCTGGTCAGAGTATACAATTGTTTTATTTATACAACTTACATAACTTTGGAGGTGACAAATTCCGAAGAAGCATGATCGGAACTCCAACTTTCAGGGTTAATGTGTGTGCTGGGAGTCCTGAAGCGTTCAATGAGTTTAGGAACTCCATCAAGTATGTTGTGACGAAGCGTTCATCCAAGACAGTGTTAATGGAATTATATACTGCCTGTTCACCTTTTATTTCCGCCAATATCCCCGGATTAACGACTCTCTCACAAACCGAAGAGTTCTCACGTCGCGTCACCTGGCTCAGGTCTCCGTATACGCTCCGAATGTGGTCTTCAACGGACGGAGCATAACGCATAAGGTCTCTGGTAATCGAATCTGGCCGTTGGTTTCCTCCAGAAGTCCTTCTCCAACCTGAAGCAGTACCTGGGCAAATTCTTGCACATGTGAGCCTCCTTTTTGTTGATACCACTGAGCCACTTATCTCGTATTAAGTTGTATTATTAAATCAATTATATTCAATTAAATTTGTGATATCCGTACTTCTAAACTTAGAGTTAATTTGGCAAAATGCCAAGGTATTAATTTTAGCGCCACCTCTTAGTTTAGCAAGGTACTCAATAGTAGCCGTAGGCTCGTGTAGCACATATTTGAGAAAAGTTTGCACCTCCTTCCTAAGTAGCGCCATACGATTCAGGTGCAAACTTAACTCAATCAAATGGAGTGGCTACCCCCTCTTTTAGGGGTTGAATTTTTATAGCCTATAACAGGCCGGAGATTTTTCGTCCGCCTTAAATTCGTTTATCGCGGATAAGGGTATTTTTCCGGGATAAAAAGTAGCCTATGTCCTTCCTCGGGGCTCAAACTATCTCCATACCAAATTTTATCCAAATCGGTTCAGCGGTTTAAGCGTGAAGAGGTAACAGACAGACAGACAGACAAACAGACACACTTTCGCATTTATAATATTAGTACGGATAGTCTCAATCGTTGCATTTCACGCAACGCTTTTTCGTCGTGTGGTTTCTTCAGTAATTTGTTTGGTTCTAAGTCGCAAAGAACTTATACCCTCTAATGTCTTTACACGACTTAGAGCAACATACATTTGGCCTTTTGCGAAATGTTTCTTACCTAAGTCAATTACGACTTTGTTAAGGGTGGTGCCCTGGAGTTTATACACCGTTACCGCCCAACTAAGGATCAGCGGAAGCATCCTCCTTTTAACATCCCCATAGCCTTTAGTTGCCTGATATTATTGCAATCAGCATTAGGGGACTCTGCTTCATCCCGAGCAACAGTTTTTAAATGGTTTAGTGAATTTTGAAAGAGGTACAATGAATATGAATTAACCAACTTTAACATTTCTTACTTCCAAAGACTCGAGATGCGTGCAAAGGGCCTCCTCAATCCTCCCATTCTGGGCTCTAAAAAATTCTTTATATCACTAAAATCCATCACTAAAACGCAAAAAAAAAAAAAAAGAATCGGCTTCAAAATAAACTAAAACGCCAAAAATAATCTTTTATGTTACGGTACGGATCACATTTGAATCACCTCTTGAAGTCGGTGCCAAACCTGAAGTAAATTTCTTTATTCAACAAAAATACGAATTAATATAACGAAATATATAGGCAGGTAATAACTAATAACTAAAGGCTCGCCGCCGCGGTTCTTGCGTGCCATCTGTGTTAATAGTAATAAATGAATGGTTTGGCACCGACTTCAAAAGGTGATTGAAATGAGATCCGTACCGTACCTACATAAAAGATTATTTTTGGCTTTTTAGTTTATTTTAAAGTCGGTTTTTTTTTTAATTTTTTTAAATATAAGTAGGTAACCATAACCACGATAGATGTATCCAAAGAACCTTTATTGTGTCTTGTACATAACCTCTCTTTCTTGAAAAAAACTGTAATGCAAAGGCACTAGTGCGGTTATGTACATGAAAAAAAAAACACGCATTATTAATGGAGTGTACAGCCATAAAAACGATGTAATAAAAGCAACTTTACACGCTAGTGTGTTGAAAATATCTTTTAAGTCTAGCCAATTACTAGGATTACAATAATAGGTACCTAGCTTGTAATAAACTTAATATTGCAGTATATTTACCCAGCGAAGTATCTAGGGCGTAGTATATGCAGCAAAGTTGACATGTATGACAGTCTGCATTAGTAATAGCAGCTCACATGAGGCGCTAATCACTCCACTGGCTGCGCTGTCCACTCAACAGTACACTGCATCAGAGAATTTACATAATGCGATTACAATTGATCGCAAAGTGCCAGTCTAAATCGGCTAAGGATGTATAATCATTTATGTTTTTACCCGCTTGCAAACATCCAGTGTTGCTATTTTAAACATTTTAGAATGAAGTAGTTATCAAGGTTGTTAAGTAAACAACTTAGTTTGGTGTCTGCCACAAACTTTAATGGAATACTGCTAACGTGAATACATTGTACGATTGACGAAAGAAAAAAACACAGAAAGTAAATAGCAAACTTATTGCCATAATGTATTTTCGACAATTATAAGGAATAATGCACTACATTGTTATACCTCGATATCTATCCTTATCCAAACTATATTATAAACGTGAAAGTATGTATGTGCGTTCCACTATTGCGCAAAAACTACACAACAGATTTGCGTAAAACTCTTCAGTAATATAGCTTAGATATCACAATAGGACATAGGCTACAATTTTCGAGGATGTTCATTCATAAAATGGGTTTTTGAACAATAAATTGAAAAGCCTTAGAAAACCCTGGCTTTTGTTCATTGTGACATTTCTATTGTGAAGAATTATATCAACAAACAGTGGCTAGGAAACCAGTTTGACACGTTAGTATCTATTTGTGTAATCCTTATATTATAAATTATGAACGTGAATGTTTGTGAGAATGTACGTTACGCTGATACGCAAAAACAACGAACAGAAAAACTGCGTAAAATTCTGCAGTAATGTAAGTTAGATCTTTTGAGGGTATTCATTCATAAAAGGGTTTCTTTTTAACAATAAATGGAAAAACATGACATTTTGTACATTGTGCCATTTTCATTTCAAAATAATGAATAAACAATTGGTAAACTACCAACAGTAATACTACGTACACGATTAAGCAAAGAACACACCTTCCGTATATGACGTATCATACAAATAAGAGTATATCTTAATATAGCCGAATAATAGCCCGTTGTACATTTTGGACTTGCGATCATCTCTGAACGATAAACATTTTGTTACAAAAGTATGGTTTAGAAATAAGATAAATACATAAAACGGGTTTTTTTCTACAATAAATGGGTAATCATTCAGAGAGAGGTAGGGAGAGACAGAGAGAGGAAGAGAAGGAGGGAAGGAGGGATAGTGAGAAAGGGAGGGAGTGATGGACGAAGAGGAGGAGGAAGGGGGGAGGGGGAGGGATCGAGGGAGAGAAAGAGAGAGGGAGAAAAGGAGGGAAGAAGGGAGGGAGGGAGAGAGAGTGAGAGAGAAAGCAGGGGAGGGAGCGAGGGAGAGAGAGAAAGAGAGAGCTAGAGAGAGTGAGGGAGGGTGGGAGAGACAGCAAAATTGGTGTCGTAGTCAAATTATGACGACGGTTTTCTTATGACGGCGGTAGCACGTAAAATTATTAAATTATTATATTTTGCCCTAAAATACTATCCTTTTGAAACGCCGAGGAACCTTCTGGAACATTTTATTTTGGCTAGTGTCGGCAACTTCGCCTGTCTCTTCTTCTCGTAGTATAGTCGCTGAATATCTTCTGAGTATTTTTTTTAACATTAACAGCATCGGATAACTGACAGAAAAAGTTTTCTTCATTTATATGTCTGGTTTTACCTAAAATCTACGCGGAAAAAGTCGCGGGCGGCCGCTAGTACATATAATAAAGCTGAAGTGGGTCGAAAGTCTGTACTGTACAAGTATACATGGAAGATATTCGAAAAACAAAATGGCCGGGGATACTTAAAATCGATAACAGAACACGTTCCAACAGTTTTTAGAATTTTTCTCTGTTTATCTGTTAGTCTGTTTATTTGTACGCACATCACGTGAAAACGGCTGAACAGATTTTGATGCAAACTTTACTAATCTGTCGAGAAAATCCCCGGCCAGGTTATAGGCATTAAAAATTCGACCCTTAAAAGGGGGGGGTAGCCACTACATTTCATTACGTTAAGTTTGGACCCGAATCTTATCGCGCTACTTAGGAAGGAGGTGCAAACTTTTCTCAAACATGTGCTACGGGCCGACGAGTATAGAGTACCTTGCTAAACTAACAGGTAGCGCTAAAATTAATACCTTTTCGCCAAATCCATACACATATTATAAATGCGAAAGTGTGTCTGTCTGTCTGTTACCTCTTCACGCTTACACCGCTGAACCGATTTGGATGAAATTAGGTATGGAGTTAGTTTGAGTCCCGGGGAAGGACATTTTTATCCCGGAAAAATACCCTTATCCGCGATAAACGAATTTAAGGCGGACGAAGTCGCGGGCAGAAGCTAGTAATATCTAGCAAAATATCTATATTTACGGTAAATATTTATTTTTTAGGTTACTAACACTATTTCATGTATTTTATAATGAGCATAAGTATTTAAAGTTTAAATTAAACTTGTGCTTAAATGCAACTACGGCCGTACTAATACGTTTCACGTCCATGCGATCGATACGTATCGATCAAGTTTAATATGAACACAAGCACTTCCATTGTCCTCTGAAAAGTGGTTCATTGCCATTAGGACAACTATTGTCGTGCTGTCAATGGCTGCGAATATTGCACGCCCGACACAACTCGAGCAGTTCTTGACATTTAGACCTTTGCTTTGGCGGCAAAAATGGATTCATTAAAGTCTGTATCATTATAAAGGCTCTAATAACGTAGGTATATAAACTTATACATAATGTATCTTTCCATCGCTATTCATTTCAAAATTAACAATGAACAATAACAGCCAAAAGAAGTAATTCTTGTAACGAAGTACTTAAGTGCTTTTTATGTTTTATTCTTGGGTATTTCTTTCAATATTAGATAATTTCAAGAAAAGACAGTTGAAAGTTATTTTACGAGTCGAAGTTGTAGCGGCGGCAAATTTACTCCATTTGTTCATGTATCTCGTTAACGTAATTGTTTCCCAGCAGTTAACACCGATAGTAAAATAATTTTGTATCAAAGTGTCTAATCTCGACGCTGGCACCGGTCCACGGAACCGGCCTTACGGATCCAGTTTTTCTAGCACTCGGGAATGCAGTCTTACGCACCTGCCTCCCGACCAATTGGACATAAATCCTAAACTGATAGATAATCAAAAGAATAATGCATTTATGTTTTCCGTTAGATACTGCAGACTGAATCTGGACATATAATGGTCACACTACTTTCCTTTCAAACTGTATATAAAGTGGACCGTGTTTGTAGAGACACAAAGTAGACTAATGTGTTTAAGTTTATACCGCAATACGTTTGCGACTAATTTATTTTTTAGTTGTAAAAGTTGTGCAGAAACTACGTATCCGTGTCGTTAGGACGCGAGCTCACTATGTATGTGTGTATTACATACATGTTCTAATCCCAACAAAAACAAAGGGATAAGTAATGACGCTGTAGCATACAGACATAATGCTAACAATGTCTCCTTGTGTATAACGGCAGCGCCATGCAAAAGGGAACATTTCCTCTTTGAGAAACAAGAACCTGGTTGTATGTGTTAAAAATACTAACATATCAAAAGCTGAGCCTAGCGCTGATCTATATTGAAAACGAAATAAGCTTGTTAATAATAATTATTAATCCGATTATCAGATAGGTCAATATAGGATTATCCACTGGCTGAAATAACTAAATTAATTTCAGTGAGATAGATTATTTAGATTAGTGTTTACTCAAGTCGCTATAAAAGAACTCTTATTTTTATATGTAATAATAATTATTTAAAATTTGTATTGTTACAGGTAGAATATAAATATAATAAAATATATATTTATTCCTTTATTTATCAACCAACTTACATTAACACCAAATTGCCAAACATGAAGATATAGGTAATATAATAGCCACGACTCCTGCCTCATTTTCCAACTATTTCAATTCTCTCACGCTATTCTCCGAAACAGACATTCTTACTGGAGTTTTCTTGAATCGTTGTGTACAGCTCAATAGATTTAGGTTAGTTTTATATTTTTATATTTGTGAAATAAATTGTATAATAAAATAATGAAACTTAAAACTTAGGTCGGAATGAAACAGCTAGGAAAACAGAATTTGAGCTGTCATGATAAAAAGACATAGTGAGTCTTCATCTTTACCCCGGGTCGTTAAACATTTGCCTTGCGTGTAGCATCGATATATTATAAATAAAACTGCTGGCGAACTTTGGAGAACACATTACCATGATATTGTCGCGCGCCCTGAATAGCGATCGTGTGTATTCGTGACGAAACACATATTGTAAGTCCCTTTGCACTAAGGGATTAGTTTTCAAGCACGTATACTCGTTAAATTTATGTCTACATTAATTATATTAAAAGGTACTCAATTAACCGTGATTTTGATATTAGGCACTAGCAGTGTGAATAAAATATCAACTATTCGTTTTTTATCAACCGCGATTTAGATAATAACAGTATGAAAATCAATGCCATCGACACTAATGGAGCTTATTGCATGCATTAAGTGTACGTAATACATATTTATACCATGCATTGAATGAACACAAAGTAGGTATATTTACGAACCACTTGTAGAATATCCTAGGAAAACAGGCTACTAGAAGCCACCTAACATGTGTAAAGGAATAAATATGCAATCTAACTTACAACACCGTGTATAAAATCCGCCAATTACTAATTTGTAATCTTCAGATGAAATATAAATCACAAGTTTCAATATGTTGTAACTTTAATCGATTCGGCTCAAGAGGGCCTAATGCGATAGTGATTAATTACTTACTATGCAAATTAAGTCGTCAAAATGCTGAAGCTGGAAACACCGCCTACGCACCGGAAAACATATCGTTTACTGCATGTGGGAAGAAAGTGGGTACTTTCCAGAACTGTTTTGATTGTCACGGTTTGAGTCGATGCGATGAAAAAGGAGACAAAGTTTTCTGATTGAGTTCCGATATGCTGACGACTGCCGATACTGGCACTGACACACTTTTGGACAAAATCGTTATTCGCCTCTCGTTAAACTCTCGTTGTCGAAACAGTTTAAATGCCGCCTTTTTGCCGCTGAGGTCACAACCTAATGGAATTTTAAATAGCTTGCAGTTTACCCACGCGCCCATCGCATGCATATTAGAATAGTCTAGGTCTAATCTTAGAAAATAATTTATATTTAAGAACAGTCTTTTATGAAAAAAATGCTATTATAACTTTAATCAGCGTTTCTTTACAAATATGCTTTAGCATAGCATATTTCGAAATATAGTTGGGTATTATGATTTATGAATATTGTATCAAAGAGCTTTAATAACAGGCTTAATTTAGTCTTAAGATAAATGAACTAGATAATAAGCGATGCTCAAAACTGACGAACTCGTAAGCCTCTAGTCAGTGTTAACGCTTTAAAACTGTTTTGTGGATTCTGCTCTTGTTTCAAAGCAAAAAAAAACGTAACTTGGGTCAAAATGGTAATTTTAATAAATAAACATCAGGGACAATCTTACACAAATCGACCTAGTCTCAAACTAAGCGAATCATAAAACTTAAATACGAAAAAAAGAAACATCCAGGAACAAATATTTGCTCACAGTCTCATCACCAGCAGCCGCCAGCTTCGTATGCCGTTGTTCAACTAACTGAGCCAAACGTACCGTCAAATGAAATTGACATGTAGCCTTAATTCGGAGACACAAGGTTTTTTCTGAAATATCTGTAAGGATAAATATACCAATATAACTTATTTATATTCTTGGAATACAAAGATCCAAATAATGAAAAAAAATCAAGACTCCGACCGGATTTGAATCAGTGCCTTGTGCCTTGCCGGGGCGCCCGCTCTCATTCTTAGTAAAGAAATTTACTTTACCTACCTCGTAAGGTCCAACGGCGTAAAATTGGGACATTTATCAAAGTAATTTTAAACATTGTTTAAATGACAGTGGGGTTTTTATTTCAAAAACAAGAAAAGTGCCTTGGTCCTTACGAAGTAAATTACGAATGATGATGATGATGTCCTCTTCATCGGATCCGATGACAGCGACTTCAAGAAGTTGGGCTCGTAGGAGTCCTACGACGGTGGGCGCGAATATGACTCGCAAAACCCAGTTTATTTGAGAATATACGGTCGCAGCGCGCGCAGTGGAGCTCGCCACGGTCACTGTAGGTGTACGCGTAAGATGGCTTCGGGCGTGCCTTGCGCTCTTGACGTTCAATATCCAGCGCTTCGAGACGTGCTTCTTCAAACTCCTTCACACTATCGCGGACAGTGGTACGCCATACATCCCGTTTACGGCTCATGCCTTCCCAACTATCGGGAGATATACTACTGGCGGTTAGGTGCCTTTTAAGTACATCCTTGTAACGGAGATGCTGTCCCCCAGCCTTACGCGTACCTTCTGAAAGTTGAGAGTAGAATATTGCTTTCGGCAGACGGTTATCCTCCATACGAACGATGTGGCCACACCATCTCAGTTGGTTCTTCATCAGCAACGCCTCCATGCCCTGCATATGTGAGCGTCTCAGGACGTCAGTGTTTGGCACACGATCCTCCCATTTTATCCTCAGGATGTTGCGAAAACAATTAAGATGGAAGGTATCTAATTTCTTTATGTCCCGTCTATAGAGACACCATGTCTCTGAAGCATACAGCAGAATTGGCAATACAATGGCTTTGTACACGGACAGCTTGGTAGCGAGTTTAAGGTCGTGCTTAATCCGCTGATTTAGTTTGCCAAAAGCAGATGCAGCCCTCGCGATGCGTACCGGGATCTCCGTGTCTAGACGGTTGTCATTCCTGATTTCACTGCCAAGGTAACGGAAGTGAGACACCTCGTCCAGAACGCCATCACCCAAAAAGATGACAGGATTAATAGGCTGGCTACCGCGTGGAGTTTGCACCATTATCTGAGTCTTGGATGTGCTGATGGTTAAACCAAACTTTGCACAAGAAGCTTGAAGATGGTTTATACAGGTTTGGAAAGCAATGGGACTGTTTGCCATGAAGCAGGCGTCGTCCGCATATAGAGCTTCAAGAACCTTGATTTGTTGGCATTAACCCTTAGCACGAAATCTCGACAGGTCAAACACACCTTTATCCGTTCGCACGGTAATAGGAGTGGGGTCCTCACAACATAGAACAGCATCAGATATTACCGCTCCGAAGAAGATGCCAAATAATGTTGGAGCTAGTACGCAGCCCTGTTTCATGCCGCACGTGACCGGGAAACCCTCGGAAAGGCTGTCATCAAACTGTACCCTCGCCTGCATAGAATCATGAAATTGTCGAACTATGTTCACGAATCTAGCGGGGCAGCCTGATCGCCTTAGGACTTCCCAAAGAGCCTCGCGAGGTACGCGGTCGAAGGCTTTTTCAAGGTCTATAAAACAAAGATATAGCGGTTGTTGCTGCTCGAGGCACTTCTCCTGTAACTGTTTCACGACAAAGATGGCATCGATGGTACCTCTATTCGGCCGGAACCCACACTGACTCTCGGGTAGGATCTTCTCGGCTAATGCGCTTAGACGTGTGTTCATTATATGGGCGAGTATTTTTCCTGCGACTGCCAAGAGAGATATTCCCCGGTAATTCCCGCATTCAGCGGCGTCGCCTTTACCCTTATAGAGCGTGCAAATCGACGCATCCCTCCATGCCTGCGGAATCTTCTCTTGCGCCCAGATTTCAAAAATCAGCTTGTATAAGTTATTGAAAATCGCCGTCAGAACCAGGTGCTTTGCCAGTCTGAAGGCGCTGAATGGATTTTTGTAGTTCAATTTCCGTAGGGGGGCTATCTAGGTCGCTCACTTCCGGTCTTCGAGCCATAATATCCAAAGAGATGGGATCAAATGAGGAACTGATGGGGTTAAAAACGGACTGGAAATGCTCCGCCCATCTGCATAAGATCACGTTTTTGCCAGTCAGGCGTTTGGATCCATCCAGTGTACGCATTGGTACAATCTTTTTCAGCCGAGGACCAAACACTGACTGAAGATTCTGATAAAACTTCCCCCACCGTTTGGTGTCGGCCGAGTGCTGGAGCTCATGAGCCCTTTCAAGCCACCAGGTATCCTTCAAACACCGAATTTTCTGCCGGAGTGCCTTTTGAACAGAGTGTTTACGTGGTGACGAGGCAGATGCAGTCTGCAAGAAACGTCGATGCTCCTTAAGAAGTTCTTGAATTTCAGCATCGTTCTCATCAAACCAGTCCTGGTGTTTTTAGGTGGTAATGGAAGGGATTTATAGACGGCGTGGGATAGATCACTGGAAAAAGCGGTCCATGCTGAGTCTACGCTGATATTGTCACCGATGTTTATTGAATGACGCTTGGCCGAAAGCTCTTGAACGCTGCCGGAATTGCCAAGGGGTCTAAGTGACAGGCTGATGACACTGCGCCTTCGTCTTGCAGGAAATAAATATACAACGTTTAGCAGTGTCTACGCTCCAACGCTCATGGCCTCGGATGAAAATAAGGGAAAGTTCTATTCCGACCTCCGAAATGTCCTTATAAGCATACCGCCTACGGACAAGATCGTGCTTCTAGGTGATTTTAACGCTCGCGTCGGTACGGACCATACGGCTTGGGTTAACGTGTTGGGACCTCATGGTATAGGTAGCTGTAATAGCAACGGTCTAGAATTCCTTACGCTCTGCTCCCAATTTGATCTATCGATTACTAATACGTTTTTCCGTCCTGCAACAAAGCACAAGACCACCAGGATGCGCCCGAGATCTAAACACTGGCATCTTATCGATTACGTCATAGTCCGCAGGAAGGATCTCAGGGATGTACTTATTACCCGTGCTATGAGAGGTGCGAATGGTTGGACTGATCACCGCCTCCTGAGATCTAAAATGCGCATGGTGCTTCAGAGGTCTCGTCGGTCATGTCATAAAATACCCATTAGAGCCTTATCTTCAGGGCTTATAACCAACCGTGACGCAAGGACTAATCTAGACCAAAATTTTCAAATCACGAATATCGTAATGGTAATACATCAAAATTTTCGTAAAAAATCAATCTCTTCTTTACTTCGGTAATTTTACATTATATACACTTACAGTACTATACACTAAGACCTTAATATAGTTAAGTGCCAAAATATTCCGAAGTAACTAAGTAAACAATCATTATATTTTCAAGTTAAGAACTCCTTTACATACTTTTAGTTTCTTTTTACTGTAATATCGCCACGGAATTGAACTAACACAAACTGACGCAAAAGTTTCATAATTTCAATTTAGCATCCGTAGCCAGGTTGGAATAGGCGCCGTTCACGGCACGTTTCCAGTGATGATAACAGATGGGTACGCATTTAGATAATTCGCGTACGGTTCGCCGAGGTCTTACTCTGCCCTCATGAATTCGGGCGGGCGTGAGCCACATCTCAATATCTGCGGGTGAGCCGCTAACACTAACACTCATTTCAAACGTTTACACGAGCCTCGAGCTTATTTGTTGCTATTGCTGCGATCCCTATTGAACGTTTATTTAAATAATGATTTGAATTTCTACAATATTTTGTGCTTAGGATTTGGGAATACGTTGCTTTTTGGCCGTTTGATATACAAAAACAATCTTGAATTTATATAAACAAAATAGTCAAATTAACTACATTTTATGAAGTCTAAAAACAAATAATATTGCAATAGGACAGCAATAAAATAATCATTTGAAGTTTGTAATTTCAATATTTTACGAGTATAAAGAAATACATTCAAATAGTTGTACACTTGTACTCAAATTAAACTTGGGCTTTATAACTTGTACACTGTTTTAATGTTAATTGATTCAATCGAGGTTCAAAAGAGATTCAAAAATATCGTCAGACCGCTTAGTTCGGTAGACAATAGTTGAACATAATTGAAGAATCAAAACTGTAACATAATTTATTACAGTATAATATTAGTAGTTTGCCACTTCCATAAACAATTCTATAAATTGTATACATACGTTACGCTATACTATACGTTATGTGACGTTACCTAAATAAAGTTTTATTGAATTCATGAAGTAGGTAATATCATTAACGTCGCTTTTATAGTCGCGCTGTTTGTTTATAATATCGCACCAGTTATCGATTCTGTTTAAAATAGCCAATACCTAACATCTGGCGGCCCACACTTAGACTATTCTAATAGATAATAGAACTGCCACATGTCTAGTGAACTAGGTCATAATTGTACTAAAAATAAATGGACTTAAGTATTTCAGTAACCAGCAATGGTATTTTTCGAGTTCGTTCAGGACGTAGATCTTTGCAATAAACTTTTGCTGTGGTGACCGCTCATATTATGTACTTACTGAAAGCATTTTTTTCCTACATATATAAAAGCCAAAGAGATACAGTCAGATGCATAAAATTATACTCGATTATTCGGTTCAAATATATTTTCGTTCAAATATAGACTCTTACCCATAAATCGAGTTGAGAGCCTAATCGTGTATATCTTTTTGCAGCTGACCGTACATACTACTACTCTTATATCTATAATTATAAAATTGTAAAAATGAAATGTCTGTACATTAAAGATATTTTCAAAAAATAATTGTAACGGACTATTTGGAGATCACTAAATTGAAAAATGTTTATATTTTATTTTTGTATGTTTGTTTGTGTCGTTGCGGCTTCATCACGCCAAATCGGCTAAACGGATTTCAACTATGTTTGGTACACGGGTAGCTGGGTGTCTCCAGATGGTTATAGGATACTTTTTACTCCACTACACTGAAGAAAAAGGAAGGTTTATAACTTTTTCTCCTCCGCAAACGAAGTTGCGGGCACCTTCTAGTATCGTATATAATTAATTAGTATATGTTGCTTGAAATTATGGTGGAAATAAACAGTTTTTAGGGTTCCGTACCAAAAATGATACCATAAATTAGAAAAAAGGAACCCTTATGGTACGACTCTGTCTGTCTGCTCGGCTATTAAAGCGCCATATCTCAAAAACTACTTATGATATCTATTTCAAATTTGGAATATTTATAAACATGGTTAGCCAACACGCATTGCTAAGGAAATATTCAAAAATGTATTTTTATTTTATAAAAAATACAAAGAATATGAGGGGTGGGGGGGGGGGGGGGGGCAAAATTCTAGCTGCCTCTAGCTGCTCTGAGTCAAGTAGTATATTATATGAAAGCACTTGATCTGCATTTTTTTTTATTGTGATTAGATTTTGTTTTATTAAGGAAAATTTGAAAAGAAATCACCATTCGGAGATAGAGCCCCCCCCCCCCCCCCCTTCATCGCCGAAGTTTTTTGTATAAATACACATAAATATTACACCAAAATTTTAACCATGTCTTTCATTTTTATTTTTAATGTTCAGAAAACCTATTTGAACAACCCGGTTGCGTTAAGTTTGCACCTCATTTGTATGCAATGCTATATATATCAGGTGCAAACTTAACTCAACCGCAACCGAGTGACATAATAATGTTAGGGTGAGTGAAAGTTTGTACGAAACCCTCGGTGCGTGAGTTCAACTCGTACTTGGCCGGTTTTTTTAACATAGATTGGCTTTATCATATTAAAAAAATCATAAATGAAAAGCATCATATTAATCTAGCGCTCATGTTATTTTGTCTCTCGTAATAATTTAAAAAGACATTAAAGCAAATCTAAACTCTGTTTATACTTACGGCAACTTGCGTTTCGTTGAACTTACTGGCGCCATAAATGACACCCCGGTCTGATGCAAACCGGTACCCATTTATAAAGGTGTTCCACTAAAAATAATGATAATTGGAACCTTCGGCCCGGAGTAGAGAGGAGGAAAGCGTTATATTTCAATCACTGTGACTGTCGTGCAAGTGCAAAAAAATCACTGTGACTTGTCACGTATGTTCCTCAGTCCGTGTTAAAGTCATTGACTGTATATTACCGTGATTTTGACTAACTTGTTGCTCACATGACTAATGTATTTCGAAAGGAGTAATTGACATACTTTTGCCTTAAAATACATTAATAAGTTACTGCCGTTTTGCGGCACACAGAACTGATATCATTAGAGACGGAGGAACTCGCTATGTATATGAGTTTGTAATTGTAACGTTGTTTCTTTGTGAAAAGTCATCGACGGCCGATCACTGTGATTTTTTCATCGTGACGTTGATAATCACCCACCTCTAGCCCAGAGGCTGCTACACTTATCGCAAGTTATGACCGTGGAGTATTGACCCTTTATCGCCAGAGCGATGCACGCGATGCTTGCACCTGACCGGTTTGAGTTTACCATAACTTTCCTTTACTTAGCCCGCTACTTAAACCTGGCTGTTTCCTGCCTGTACTCGTATTAGCTCAAGGAAGCAGGTGTTTAGATGTTTTAATTAGTGATGGAGATTACCTTATTATCGTAGTAATTACAGAGACTAGCAAATATCTGATATCCTGCCATTTGTTTCGTATTCTGTTTAAAACAAAACTCCCGACAAATAAAACGATGGAATAATTTATTTTTTCGTTTTTTTTCCCAAACTGGTTCAGTTCCCAACTGTTTCATTTCCCAAGTCACGCTTCACTCCAAATCCGAAAAAAAGATCCAGAGTTTTTTAAACCGTTTAAGTAGAACTCAATAACTAATATTAAAGACATTCTAAAATAAGTTTCTTTCAACAATTTTATTGTGACAAGCTTTTATTGCCGACTGTACTTTACTTTGAACATCCTTCAACTATCTACTCACCGAGATGATTCTAAAGAGCCCAAACTCGGTAGGATTGCATTATTTTCTTACAGAGTTCCTATGACCACCTTCGTGTTCCATCATCAGAACAGCTTGATGGTATCATACTATTGCATTGTCACCGAACTTACATACCTAACTATACCAAATTTCAGCTCAATTGAAAACAAAAACCGGGAAGTAGGTCCAATTTAACTTGGAAGATTACACTCGAACATACAGTATAAGTAGTTACATTGCAAGCATTGCAAGTAAAATAAAATCTTGTAAAAAATACGGTTTTCGAAGAACGTCCAAGGTCGGGAAATGAAATCCATACTAATATTATAAATGCGAAAGTGTGTCTGTCTGTCTGTCTGTCTGTCTGTCTGTCTGTCTGTTACCTCTTCACGCTTAAACCGCTGAACCGATTTGGATGAAATTTGGTATAGAGATAGTTTGAGTCCCGGGAAAGGACATAGGCTACTTTTTATCCCGGAAAAATACCCTTATCCGCGATAAATTAATTTAAGGCGGACGAAGTCGCGGGCAGAAGCTAGTATTTTATAAATGAAATACTTTGGGAAACATAATGTGCTCATTTATTTGGTACATACAATAATCTACACCTCACAAAGAAATGGACGGAAATCAATACTCTATTATAAAGTTGTAAAAATTAAATGTCTGTACATTGAAGATATTTTCATTTTTACAACTTTATAATACGAGTAGTATAGATAAGAATTGCTCCCTTATGGTAATAGGATATGTAAAAGTCATTTCGCTGAGCACAGGCCATAGGTAAATTAAATCGAATCAAGAATTGAAGAACTTTTTAACAGCTACCTATAAAGATATATATATAATCATGAAGCATAATCATTGTCGTTTTAGTAATTTCATCAAGATAACTTCACGTAAAGCTGAATCTTCTAAGACTAGTAAAATCATTCATATTTAAGTATCTGCAATCCGTATGAGACGGGAAGGCTAATCTGTTCAGATAAGAAACATTGGCAGGGAAATTGTTGAAGTATTATTTTGTAGGACCAAAGTGATATCATTTGTTAAGATTACCTTAAAATGGCAGGATTAGGGGCTCAGAATAATCAAATTGTTATCAAGGGGCCCCACGTCTCATGGATGTTGTTAGTCGTAATATCTGGGTACTAAATCACGCCCGCCGCAAAACTTGACGTATATGTTTTAAAGTTCTCTTTAAAAATAAATAAATTATTGTGAAAAAATTAAAAACTTCAAATACGACACGATGACATTAGAAGTCTGTAGCATCCAAAGTGTCATATATATCGTGACATATCTTTATTCAAACCACAGAGTTAGTAGAGAGAGTAGTAGAGACTGATTTAAAACATTGATCATAACTTGAATGCAGTTAAAACTACTATAGTTAGGTAATATAGTTTTCGAGATCGATTTTACGCATAAAAGTTGCCCAAATAGGTACATAAACAAATTGTTATCGAAACTTGAGGTTAATTTGTTTTTGACAAAAGGTATTTAAATAAAGCAATTTGTATGGATCAAGGCAAGTTCAATATGCGTCGACGCATTTATCGTTTTAGAAACCTCTGTTCAGAATACTATTGAGACTTGTTAACTAATAGCTCAAGCCTTATTTAGACATTTGTATGTATATGATGAACAATATGAAATAGAATAATGAAACTAGATACACTAATTAGCAATTTTTTTAGACCACTATCACGGACAAACGGATGCATCGTTTTTCATTCGAATGTAATTAAATTCCCATCAATAAGGCATATCCACACCAATCCATATATCCAAAAACTCCGAAAACATTTTTGTTTCTTTATAGGTTGCTTTGATATTTTATGCGACATTTGAATTGTCATTTTTCGCATATTCCGTTTGTATAGACATAGGGCTTCTATGCTACTGTATTTGAGAAAATACATACGAGTACAGCGACATAGGACCTCCTCAGTTTTTGTCGCCTGTTGAAAACGGTTCTCTAAGGATAACTGTACTACAAATTTATGCAAGTTCTTAATAAAAAAAACCAGGATCAACTCCATTTGGACACCAAATTATTAATCAAGCGAAAAACACTAAAAGGTGCCCGCAACTTGTGACCCTCTTTTTTATGTTCAGCGTAGTCAAGTAAAAACTATTCTGCTCAGCTACTCGTGTACCAAAAATAGTTGACATCCGTTCAGCCGTTTTGGCGAGATAAAGCCACAACGACACAAAAAATAAGAATAATAAAATCTATTTCGTGACCTTCCGATAGGTAGTCGGATAGTAATAGTAGCATTTATATTTTTGAAAATATCTTTAATGTACAGACATTTCATTTTTACAAATTCATAATAAATAGTATAGATTAGTGCTGGGAATTGGCAGTAACCGTTGTTCTGCAATAAATTGTGTACCGCAACCACTCTGCTAATAAACACCTGATTTAAGAACTCGTGTACGAAGTAACAGTTTTGCTCAAACATTATAAGGCCACGTATGCAAATGCTCGTAATATATTGAAACTCGCGCTCACACAGCATGGCAAATATTTCCAAGACCTGGTTTTGCATAAAATTCGTATAAGACCGGCATGGGTCGTTAACGGTAGACTATTTTGCATGACGTAGTTACCCCTTGGATTTAATCTACTACGTTTCCGCTTTAATAGCATGTCATAAATAGTCGGGTATTTAATTGAGTTTGTGCCTATGAATTATGCCGTTAAGATAAAACTTACCAGTAATGCTTTTTTTAATGAAATGGGACTTGATCTTAATCCAACCAAACTAGAATAAAATATATTCAGAGATCAATAGACGAAGAGAAAAAAAATTGACACTCGTTCAAGAAAAAAACAGCATTTAACTTATTGCATGTAATGATTATTTAGTAAAAAATATAAATTATACACAGTTATACCTACTCTGCTTCCCTCTTACAACTCAAAAAGATCGTGTAAGAGAAAACATGGAAATCAAAAATCGGGTTTGTAATTTTCATTTTTAATAAACTTTTATTCGAAGACAGAAATGCCATGACAATATTCTAATCTTGTTTAGACACGCTAACGTTCAAATTTAATCCCAACGGAAAGTCACTTGTTATCCCTTTTTATTTTAACGTATTAGAGGTCGGACCTGCTTAACTGGATTGTTTGTCCTAGATAGACGTATGCGTCGACAACTTCAAAGACCGAGTTACCAACCAATACTGGGGTGGGCGCTACATGGACATTCGACATGATCTTCGTCTTGTCCATGTTCATCTTAAGGCCCACCTGTTGGGATACTCTGTTGAGATCTTCGAGCATCATACCGAGATCCTCCAGCGTCTCTGCCATGACCACCACGATATCGTCGGCAAACCAAATATTACATAAAAATTCATAATACTTATAATGTAGCATACTAAGTCATGTACATTCGTGTAACTGCGTGTTAGGTCGACCCATTTCGCTCAGAAATATGACAGCAACAATAACTAACAATGTAGGTATGTAATGTATTGATTGTTTTCATATTATGATAACTGATCATATAGTATTAGCGATAACTATGTGGCGCAAGGAGTTGTTACGTTAATTTTGTTTCATACTAGCACTGCTCTTATAGGGCAACTAAACGGCTACTAACTCTCGCTTATGTTATGTCTAATAACTTCACTTGTATTTCCTGTAAACGTTGCATTATTTATTATTCAGTATACGAAGAAATCCATAGAAATTAATTCAGCTTGTATTGCAAGAGCTAGACTAAATTATTATTATTTGTGTTTATGTGTACGCTATACGAAAGGGTTATTGTATGTTGATTGTTTTTTTTGTGTATGCGTTTCATGCGCTGAAGAGTGATTATAGCCCACTTCTTAACTCGAAAATTATACGTTCTACAAGGGACAAATAAATCTGAGCATATAAGCTATTTACTTGTTTCTAATATGCCTGTTAGATGTACCATTACTCAGCAAAGGCCTCCCCTCAACCCTATTAAACTGAAATGGGACTGGGCTGGACACGTCTATCGCATGAATTCAGCGTGGTATACAAAAATATGTGGATACTAGATTTTATTGACGGCTTCGCCCCCGTGGTTTTCAAAATCATGTCAATCCGTTGCCGATTGTTGACTGAAAGAAGGACAAACTAACAAACACACTTTCGCATTTATCATATTAGTAGAATTACATCGAATACCTAAACTACTAGTGCAATCAGTTGAAACTGGGAGAAAGAAATAAGCTTTAGCGCCAGACTGTACTATTATATAGTATGCAAAAATAGCCATATGATTTAAATTGATTAGACTACTTTACTAATTAAAATAGTTTGTATTTTATGTTAATGTTACAATAGTTATTCTTTTTCAAGTTTTTATGATAAATTAAATGAAATCATAGACGAAAGAGTCAAAAAGAATTCGTACTTGCTTAAGTAATTAATTGCCCTCACTTAATTAAATTCGTTCTAATAATACATAAACATTTATAAAGAATACGAGTCTATGTAATTACAAGTTGTCTTTGAAACTATAAAAACCTATTATACATCTAGAAAAACGTTGATTATATTCTAATTACCGGGATTTGAACACAGGACCTTCAGCTTCGCTGACAACATTACTCCCGCTGCGCTAAACCGGTCCTCAAGATTAAAATAAACAGTTTCTTAACGAAAAATATGTAAATAAAGAGAGAGAAGAACCCAAACCCAGAAGGAGTGCGTTATTTTATTAGTTCCTATAACCACCTTCTAACTGCATTATCAGAACCATGGTGGCATATTATTGTACTGTCATGAAATTTACTTAGTTATATCTTTCAGGTCAATCGGTTACTAGTTGCAAGATTTGTTCGTTAAACATACATACATACAAATGTGAAGCTAAATAATAGCTTGCAAAAAGTGAGGTGTTATTAGTTTGACGAGTGTATTTGTATGTTTGTTGGTAGCGCTTGAACGGAGCGGTCGATTTTGATTTCGTTATTAGTGTAAAGATGAACTCATTGCGGATTTTTGTAGTTATACTCGTAGTTCTTATCTTATTGCTAGGGGTCCTTACGGATACACTTCGACCCAGTGGGATCTTTTGTGTAACTACCCCGTCTTGCTACTCAATGTTTTGTTCTACCATCTCTGGTTCAATTATCATATCAGTTATTTAAGGTTCCGTTTCCAAAAGGTAAAACGGGACCCAATTACTAAGTCTCCGCTGTCCGTCCGTCACCAGGCTTTATCTCATGAACCATGATAGCAGGACAGAATTTTCACAGATGATGTATTTCTGTTGCCGCTATAAGATCAAATACTAAAAACAGTATAATTTTATGTCTGTCTATCTATGTCAGTAACCAATATAAAATGAACGAATACCGCGTGGTCATTTTGCTTAGGAGTAGGGTTCTGCTAACACTAGACTTTCATAGATACGGCCGTTTGTAGCGTATATTTTGTACGGAACCCTCGGTGCGCAAGTCCCACTCGCACTTGGCCGGTTTCTAGCTATGTCTTAGGTTTTTCATCTGTTCACCAATTACCTACTTCGTAGATAGACTTAAATGCAAACCCAAAAACATTTCCACTATGTGATAGTAACGTGTTGTCTGTATTCTGTAGTAAAAGTAATAAAGCTGTAATACCAACAGCTCCAACGAATAATGGTATTTGATCTAAAGATACATTATTTGGTCGTATATTAATGATAGTTGTAATCAAATTAACACCTCCTAAAATTGATGAAATTCCAGCTAAATGTAAAGAAACCCCATTTCCACTGGCCTGTCTAGTTTAAGAACCGTTCGCTTGAAGAAAACTTTAAAGAAAGAGTAAGTACAGTCAACTGCAAAAATATGTATCGAATTAATCCTCTCGTAATTATGTACCACAACTTTAATTCGTTGACATAAGAGCGATGGGACATAATTTTGAAAAAGATTAGCCCACCCATATTTTTACACTTGACTGTACACCTTGCTCCGATTTTCCAACGCTTTAATTTAACGCCTCGCCACTGTTATGTTAATACCTATGCGCTTAAACCTAGTTTAGTTAACACAAGCCACTAAGAAAATTACTAATCAAGTAGTCAAGTAATATATATTCGCGTATGTAATGTCTGTATGTCGATAATCTATACTACTTTAAAGTTGTAAAATATAAATGTCTGTATATAGAAGATATTTAAAAAAATTAAGGTCACTGAATTGTTTTTTTTTGTACCTATATCTATGAATTGTGTTTACGTCCTCATCGACCTCATCACGCCAAAACAGCTTAAGTGAATTAAAATATTTTTGGTCCATAAGAAGCGCCACAGATAGTAGGATGTTTGTTGTATGACCCGACCATACTGAAGCAAAACAAGGGTTATGACTTTTTCTTCACGGCGAAGGTTCTCACCTACATACTAAAAACCTGCGCCTCTAGCAAAACTGCACCACTTAAATCTTTGTCGCGCGAAAAATCAGATGTAGTAAAGGCATTTAAATCAATTAATGTCAAAAAACCAATGACCTATGGGGGGTCTCAGTCCATGCTGTCAAATCCCTAATAGAAGTCATAGCGCCTGACTTGGCATATATATTTAATAACAGTGTTGACTGCGGTGAGTTTCCTGATCTGATGAAACATAGTAAAATAACTCCTTTATTTAAATCAGGTAGTACCTCTGACCCCACTAACTTTAGACCAATATCTGTACTACCTACATTTAGTAAAATTTTTGAAAAGCTAATTCTATATCAATTGTTAAAAAAAAATATATAATTTGATGCATAGTAAGCAATTCGGTTTTACGCGGGGTCGCTCAACATCCAACGCCGGAGTTGAGCTCGTAAAACACATTTTCGATGCCTGGGAGGAATCGCGAGATGCTTTAGGTATCTTCTGTGATTTATCTAAGGCCTTCGATTGCGTTAATCATGAGACCCTGATCAGGAAGGTACACCACTTCGGAGTTAAAGGATCAGCACTAAATTTATTAGAGTCTTATTTAAATGGTAGAATACAAAGGGTTGACGTGAATGGCAAGCGTTCACCGGGGTCATTAGTCTCTATGGGTGTGCCGCAGGGATCAATATTGGGACCTTTCCTGTTCCTTATCTATATAAACGACTTGCCACACCTCGTAAAGACCCACCATGAGATAGTTTTGTTTGCAGATGATACGTCTCTAATTTTCAAAGTCGTACGAAATGAACGATCCTACAATGATGTAAACAATGCTATCTGTGAAGTAGTAAATTGGTTTAATGTAAATAATTTATTGTTGAATGAGAAAAAGACTAAATGTGTTAAGTTTGTCACGAGTAACGTAAAACACGAGCAAGCAAGCGTTATGGACGTTATGGTTAAAGGTGAGGAACTGGAACTAGTTAATAGTACAGTCTTTCTCGGTATAACATTAGATTCTAAGCTCCAATGGGGTCCCCATATTGCTAATCTCTCGAATAGACCGAGTTTTGCAGCTTTTACAGTAAGTAAGATTCGCCAATTAACAGACGTGATAACGGCTTGATTAGTGTATTTCAGTTATTGCCACAGTATTATGTCGTATGGCATCTTACTATGCGGCAGTACTTCCGACATTAATACTATATTTGTTTTGCAGAAGCGGGCTGTTCTTGCGATATATAAAATGACCCATAGAGACTCGCTTAGAGATAAGTTTAAAGACATTAATATAATGACAGTGCATTGTCCATACATTTATGAGAATATTATGTATGCACATAAAAATATTACCCACTTTAAGAAGAACTGTGATATACATAATATTAATACTAGAAATAAGCATAAGCTCGCAGTGCCTTCTACTAGGCTCCATAAAATAAGGAGATCATTCATGGGTAACTGTGTGAGGTTTTATAATAAACTTCCTAGCAGCATAAGTGAGTTGTCTATTGGTAACTTCAAAAATATTGTGAAACGAAAATTATTTTCTAAAGGTTATTATAGCACATAAGACTACATGAATGATAAAGCCGCGTGGGATTAATGTAAATTATAGCGTCATGTAGGTATATCAATAATTATTTTAACGAATACCTAAGGTATTATTATTTGAATCTTAATTGTTTTATATACTCTGACATTTAGAATTTTATCCTAGACACATTCTAGATTATTATTTTTTTCTTTTTTATTGACAATCCTTTTGGGATTTATCTTATTGATTATTTTAATTTTAAAAATGATGATTTTATGAAAAATATTATACTTGAGTTAAATGATCTGATTAGTATTTTCTTCTGTTTCCGCGATTATTACTCATTGAAATAAAACAATTTAACGGATTATATCGCGTATATTATCTCATTTTAGTTCCCGACGTTTCGGAAGCTTTCCAGCTTTCCATGGTCACGGGAGGACTGAGAGAAGATGTATTTTCCTCTGTCAAAGTTACAATTTGTGCAAACTACCCATTTTTTTGAAAAAACACAAATAAAGGTGTACATACATGCCAGATGGGCCTAAGCTGTAAAGACGGTTACACATGTGCCAGAAGGGCTTAATTATTTTATTCTAATAATTTACCAAGCAGCATTTCACAAATGAGGCGTACTGAGGAGAAAAGAAACGCTGCAAAGAAAATGATCTGATTAGGTTTTTCTGGGTTTGCCCTAATAATTGCAGCAAATGTTGGATCATATTGTATGTCTCCCAGCAAACATTCACTCTCATGTAACTGACATTTCCATAGTGCTTGTAACTAGGCCTACTTGAATAAAGAATATTTCGATTGATTGATTGAAATAATACCTCTCTTTCTATCCAATACTGTGCGAGAGGGACGGGTGGTAATGTCACAAGCGCTTGTGACATTAACTATACTTGTGACGCTAACTGGCCACGCCTGCGCAGGCGTGGCCAGTTAGCGTTAGTAGTTATGGTAGCCCGGCTGGATTAAGTAACGGTATTCTAATTGAGTATAGTTTTTCAATACGGGTGTTAGGCCACATGTTAATAGATCCCCTTCATTACATAACACATTTCGGAAACCCTGCTTCTGAGAACCACGTATATGTTAACAGACACAATGTTTCAACTTACACGGTGTGGACGGTCTGCAAAACTTATATGCATCTGCAAAACAGTGGTGTTTACCGCAACAGTTTCTACTGTGTCAGAAAGTAAATTTGTTTCTGAAGCATATAGATTAGTTTCTGAAAGCGTGTTTGTAAGCAATTGTTTCTTTGTGAGTATGTAGCTTTAGATAGAGTACCGCAGCCGAGCACAACAGCGCAAGTACTGAAGTGGGATTAGCGGCTAAGAGGGTAGTATCGGTCCGGGAGAGCCCCGAGTCTACACTCTACACCTGTGCTTGTAGCTTGTAGACATGTGCACAGATTATACGATTCTCATGAGAACTATTTCCAGTACGTAAAATCTAGTTAGTGATAAACTGACTGACTATTTACCGTCGTAACGATTCTAGAATCATGAAATACTCCACGAAAGCTCCCTAAGGAGATCAGAGATACACAGACTAACTCTTGACGGATAGTTCCAGTACAGAATGAACAAACTGAACGGGTCAATATGAGGTAGCAAAAAACCGGCCAAGAGCATGTCGAACCATGCTCAATGTGGGGTTCCGCAGCCGTTACTATAAAAAAAGGCACTATAGATGAAAAAAATACTTTGTCACCAGCAAAAGAGCGTATCTTCATGGTTCTTATGTCTTTTTGTTGAGAAGGGCAGTTTATTTTAGACTTACGGTTTAAAATATAAAGTGCAGGGGGGACACAATTTCTGCAACTTCAGAAGCAATTATTTCCGAAAATATGCACTGAATAAAAAAAAACAGAGCTTAAAGTGTTTTTAGAAGAACTGTCGAAATATGTACGATGTTTGCTAAAAAAATATTTCTTCAGCTTCTTTTATATGTATGGAGTACCCCCTCTAGAAATATTTACTTTTGTTCTTTAAAACTTTTACTGTCCATGCATTACAAATAATGCACTGGTGAGCTACGAGTAGCTCGGCACTTCCACGTTTACATGTAAATCACTACCCAATCGTGTGCATTATATGTAATGCTTGGACGTGCTGCAGGTCATTGATAGAAGCGAGGGAAACGAGTTAAAGAGTTAAAACTACCAAACTAAGTAGCAGGCAGGAAGGGAGGACGGACGAAAGGACATGATAAGGTTTCCATTTTTGCCATTTTGGCTACGAAACCCTAAAAATAGTAAAAGTAGGGAGGTGGATAGCCCAAAAATTCCTTGAGGCTGAGCAGTATTTATTCAAACCAGTAGTATTTTTTTATTCAACCACGGCGAGTTATTGGAGTACATGCATAAAGTGACAACGTCACAAAGAAAAAACTTTTGGTAAATTCTACCTCAGATAGTGTGGATGAGTACAACAACCTACACACTGCAGTAGGATTAGTGACTAAAACGATGGTATGAACGGACAAGTTTGGGACCCGTACGGGTGAACCCTGTGTTTTCATGGAGGTTCTACATTTCAATTGCGTAAAATTTGCTTAATAGAATTGCGACAGACTACACGAAGTTTTAATTGTTAACTGATGACTCCAGAAGCACGAAATACTGCACGAAAGTTCCGTATACAAAATAAGCAATCCGAATTGGTCATTATAGTAAAGCCCGAAATCATAAAAAGTAAAAAATGTAATAATACCTACCCAAAATCTCCGTGGTATTATTCAAACAGTGGTATCTTAATATTCTTTGGTGTTTCTCGGGTAAGAAAACAAATGGTGTCGATCTATAGTTTGTGAAGTAAAAAGCTATCGTCTAATAACTACTGACTTTACACAAGTTTTATTTTTATGGTATTTGTATCTCTAACAGTTCCCTATACAGAATTAACAGTCCGAATGAAAGAAAATTTGCTCTAAGGAGGTCTAGGTAAAATATACCTTTAACTTGTGACAGTGTAGGCAAGTCAAGAAACTTTAACCACTAGATTAAAAGCCAATCGACCTCACGGCTACATTTTTTAAAACCTTCTGCAGGTCTGTTCATACGATAGGTACACCTTATTCAGTCTACGACAAATAGAAATATCAATGACTGAACCTCATGTAGCTTTAATAGTATCTGACATTAACTTTCACACCACAGTACAAACACAGTAAACTTATATTTTGGAAGTTAGCCGTACTGATGCGTATGTACCTACGCCACAATCCGCAAAGCAGAGCAATGCCCATTTAATGATCCTAAAATATAGAAGTTCCTTTACATATCGAATCCCACAATATGCGATCATAATACCATGTACACAGCTTTAGCTGAGGTCATAAATAATTCATAAAATAGACCCAAATGCATAATAAACACAAATGCTATAATTCAGCGCTGTCTCCCACGCGCTCCGTTGTTAAAAGTTACGACATCGTATCACCATGAAAGCATAAAAACAGAAATGTTACATTTCATACTTTTATGAAAATGATGCATTAGGGCCAGTGATTGCAGTGCTTCGCATTTCTGAAAAATTATGAAAATGAATCGATTTTTCCTAGTACTAATTTGATGTTTAGCGTAGAAGCTTTACAAGGTAACAGTTCAAACCAGTGTATAACTAAACTAATTTAGAACACTAAATTAAATTTGCTATACACTAAAGATATTTTGAAATAAATAAGTGTTACAGACTATTTATAGCTCACTGAATTAAAAAAAAAGATTTGTTGTGTCCGTTTGTATGTGTCGTTGTGGCTTCATCTCTCGCCAAAATGCCTTAATGGGTTTTAACTATTTTTGGTACACGGATAGCTGGGCATCCAATTCAGAGATAGGATACTTTTTGCTCGACTACGCTGAGTAAAGAAAAGTGAAGTTTGATTTTTTTCTCCTCCGCTGAAAAAGTTGAAGGGCACATTTTAGTTATTGATAATAAAACATAAAGACATTTTCAGAAATTTAATATTTAAATTAAATTTGCGTAAAAGCATTGAACAATTCGGTTTGGAATTTATAGTCTACAGTTACGAGCCCTTTCGTTTGCAATATCGCCTTAGTTAAATACTTATAAACCATATTTTTTTATGCCAAATGGCATTTTTTCCCCTTGTCGATATCTGCAATCGGTCGCCAGAATGATGTTGTAGGGACACTAATACCTATATTGATTTAACTAAATGCCAGAATGTTCATCGTAGTTATTAGGTTATGTCAGCCGAAGAAGAAGTAGCTCAACACTGTCTTGGTCTTGAAGAGCTGTTAGTTTAAGAACTTAAGTGGGAATGGAGTTGTAAGCACAAAAACCTCATGTATCTCAACATGATTGTTTATTATTTTTGTCAAGGCATAAGATAAATCATGGCATTGTAATTTTTTATAATAAAATAGCTACATGGTGAACCCTTACCATACGTATGTAACCTCTACATTGAGATATGGCATTATATTTTGGGGTAATTCCACATACCGAGAGATGGCTTTCAAAGCACAAAAAAATGTTTTCGAGCATTGTGTGAAATACCACCAATACAATCCTGTAGACCTCAATTTATAAAGCTTAACAATCTAACACTACCATGCCTCTATATATATGAGATAGCAACATGTGTAAAAACCAATAAAAATCAATTTTCCTCCCTCAACAGTGCACGTCAGCGTGATAAAATATATACAGGACCATTTAAAACCGCTCTGCTTGCTATGAGCATTTTCGGAATGGCACCAAAAATCTACAATAAATTATCTAAAAACATATCTACGCTAGAAGATTTAATACATTTTAAGAACAGCCTGTATAACTTTTTTGTACAAAAAGCATATTATTCAATACCAGAATACCTAGTGGACAGTATGTGAAAATTCTATTAAAATCAAATTAAATACAAAAAAAAGACTTGCATGATGACAATGAATTTAATTATTTTCTAATGTGAAAAATGGACATTGTGGGTATCAAACAAATAGCACACATATTTTCATCCTACCGCTCCCCGACTTCTCCTGATGCTGAGTATCTATCGCAGAAGGAAATTCTATGTGCGCCACAAGATATAGTTAGTAGGAGAAACAAAAAATCGTGGCAAGTAGCTTCTCTACAATTTCAATATAGCTCTTGGTAACAAATTGCAGCAGATTGCATGCGACGCGGCTCGGGCGAGACTGCGCGGCGGGCGGTGATTAATTGAAATATAATACCTATATCTAATTCTACTATTAGATACTACAGTCTTCATAATATTAATATATTCAGCACTTTAGTATTACATTAAGCAAGTATTACTGATGTTTAAAATTGTATTGGAGCAGTAAACGTCAAGAGCCGTTTGGAGATGCGGGATCGAATCACGCCCGAACTTCGCCCGAAGCTTTACATTTTTAACTTCAGCTTTGAACCTTTGGTAAGGTGACATTAGTATAAAATATACAGATTGACAAACGGTTGGACATAGTCATATGTTGGTATTACTAATTCAATATAATATTTTACAATTTAGTGACATTTACTCCAAATGATTTTTAACCGACGAGGGGGTTCTCAATTCGGTTGTATATATTTTTTTTTATGTTTGTTACCTCAGAACTCCGTCATTTACACGACGATTTATTTTTTTGTTCATGAGTAAAATTTTGGTGAAGATCTGATGCCGGTATCTATGAGGAATCGAAGGAATTCCTCGAATATTATGAGCACATCTAAGGCGATTTCGGTATTTATTACAGAAGTTTAAGCATTTACATTTGAAAATCACCATTTGGTGAAGATAAACCGATGATGAAGACAAGCCTTCAGTTACCACTGAGGGCTCTACCAGTGTTATTTAATTCGCGGATCGCAAGTCGATTTAGAAAATGATTTTTTCGGTTTAGAGTAGGAATCTCCAAGTTGATCCCATAAAATTTTGGTGAAGATCTGATGATGAGATCGATGAGGAATCGAAGGAATTCCTCAAATGTTATGGGCACATCTATGGCGATTTTGGTGTTTATTAAAGTAGAACAAGCATTTACACTCGAAAATTATCATTTAGTGAAGAAAAACTGATGATGAAGACACAAGCCACCAGTCACTAATTAGGGCTCAACCAATGTTATTTAAATTCACTAATCGCAATATAATTATTTATCATATTTTCCTTAAAGGCAGAAGTTGGTAAAGATCAGGGTAGCAAAGTGGAGAACCAGAGAACACTTCAACGGTTAACGGCCCTGATTCTGAAATAGCAACGTTCAGCTGAAGGTCGTGAGCAATTGACATTAGAATGCATTATGGCTGTAAGTGCCGTATAAAAGCTGTAGAAGTCATAAAAGTCGTGTATTATGTGTGACTTCGATCGTCAGAAGGCAGATTTCGTAGTCTTGTTATTTCCATTAACGATTTCTCATCATGTGGTCGATTTAATAATTTGTTGGCGTCCAAATCTAACAACGCTATGCCTTCCAAAGTTTTGACACGGCTTAGTGCAACATATATTTGCCCTTTAGCGAAATTATTTTTATCAAGGTCTATCACAGTTTTCTCTAGGGTACCTTGTGGCTTATGAACAGTAACAGCCCAACTTAATATTAAAGGTAAGATACGACGCTCCACGTCTCCGTATCCCCTTGTCGCTTGAAACGTAGTACATGATGGAGCTATGGGTATGCAACCGTTACTATCTTTTAACCTAAGACCAACAGTTTCATCGTCAAATTTTACGTACACGGCTTCAGGGAGCTCCACGTCCTCCAGCTGATCTCGTCTTAGGGCCGGCCATTTTTTTTATTATGCCCATAGCTCCATTCACTAGTCCATCAGAGACGGAAATATTCCGTCTCAACATCACTAGAGATTCTACGCCAATTTGAGTTGCGAGATAAATCTTTAAATATTATGAGTCAGTTAAGACTGTTAGTCGTATTCTTTTTAACCAGCAAGCTACTGGACTTAACCATTTTGACCTAGCCAATTCTTATAATTTAGATTTTATTTACAATAGTCTTATCTACAATTAGTCTTATTTATTTACAATAGGGCCTCCTCAATCTTCCCTCCCATTTTGAGCTCTAAAAATACTTTATATCACTAAAATCCATCACTAAAAAGCAAAAAATAAAAACATTTTAATAAAAAAAGAACCGACTTCAAAATAAACTAAAAAGCCAAAAATAATCTTTTATGTACGGTACCGATCACATTTGAATCACCCTTTGAAGACTGGCAGCCTTGAGCTTCTTGGTGTTCAGTTGACTTCCAATCTCAACTTCGGTCAATATATCGAGTCCAAAGCAAAGACTGCAGCCAAAAAACTCGGAATCCTCTCCAAGGTTAGGCGGTATTTCACTCCAGGACAGCTTTTAATGCTTTACCAAGCACAAATCCGGTCATGTATGGAGTACTGCTGTCACCTTTGGGACGGATCAGCTACATACCAACTGGCCACTTTGGACTCGATTGACAAACGAGCTAGGCGGCTTATTGGCGACCCTACTCTAACCGACACTAAGCTGCAGAGCCTTGAGCATCGACGTAGGGTCGCTCGTCTGTCGGTCTTTTACAGGTTACATTTCGGTGAGAGTGCGGGGGAATTACATGATTTAATTCCACCAGCCCCTTTCCATCATCGGGACACACGACGCTGCGTGCGTTCGTTCCATCCGCACGTGGTCAATATTCCGCGAATCCGCACGAAGCCCTATGGTGCAACTTTTATCATGCGTACCGCAAAGGAGTGGAACTCGTTGCCTGCGAGTGTGTTCCCCGACCATTATAATTTGGGCGTATTCAAGACAAGAGTGAGTAGGCTGTTTCTAGACGGGCATGATACATCCTTGACCGCATCGTCACTTAACAACAGGTGAAATTGCGGTCAAATGCCCATCTATTTTATAATAAAAAAAAAAGGTACTCCTGAGAAATCAGGTGCAGATGGCTCTTTAAGTCTTTCAACTTTGCCTCCGGAACTGGTTTTCCTGTAACCCAAAGAGGGTCCATTTTTTTTTAAATAGCTGGTTGAATCACACCAATTTTTTAAATGTCTAATTCCTTAAAATCTTCATGAAAGTTCGACCGCATGTAAATCTTGTACATATCATCTTTTTTATATCAATTTCTTTAGTACCCATGACACATTTTTCCCATCCGTAGTTTTTTTTTCTGTTTGTAATGCTGTTCTGTAATTTTAGAGAAGATAATAAAAAGTCGTTTTGGTTCATAAGGTGAACTATCATGGGCTTATTTTTCTTACATGTCTTCATAATACTCGTGTAATCTTCTAGTGTATATATTCTTTGTTGCCGTTTAAAACCAAATTTAAAACCTAATTTTGCCAAAAATCCCTATCATTGGGGAGAAAGATGTGTCCCTATTCAAGAAATCTCAAATTGATCTGTACCAGAGTTAGGTGGTCATTTAAGATGGCTTTGGGCATTAATACTAGTTTAATATTGCGATTTTGGCCACCGCAAGAATCACTCCATAAAATAAGATGTGTCACATTATTATCCAGTCTTTCTAATATATGTTTTATAAGACACGACCCCCCTCACCTTTTACCCATACATTGCAATGGGCGTCATCATTGGTCCCAGTGTGTATACCAAAGTTGTACACCCAGAGTTGTCTTTTGTAAAAAACTATATTTGTAGGTACAGCGGTTTTTCGAGGTGGAAGGTAATTGTTTCAACCGAGGCATCATCTTTAGCAAGCTGCATATACATTTGACTTTGCAAAGTTTGTGCAATTTCTTGATGCGATCTCCACTTCTGGTGGATTTCGACTTTCCGATGCAGACATAATTTTGGTGGATCCGATGCAGACATAATTTTGCTTTGAAAGTGGTAACAACTATTGCATGTGTCTTTCTTTAGAGGCTTGGTACGTAAATTACATTTCGTCAGATATACTTTGTGGACTTTCGAACGGGACAGTACTCTAATAGAAGCCGTCTTAGCTGTTTCTGTATATAAATCGTAAATTTTGGACTGTGTCATGTCTGCTCTTAGAAACTTCACCCCATCACATTGTTCTCGACGATAGTGGGAGATATATGTTGGTAATGTTTTTATGAAATTTATCACAAAGTGCTCGCATTCACGTGGTACTTTGAGTCCGCTTTGTAAGTCCCGTCTATCTACAACGCAGTCTTGTAAACGCAACTTGCAAAGCGAATCGTTAATTCTTTTTGGGGACGTTTGTAAAGTTTTGACAAACATGTTTTGACAATCTAACATTCTGTCCAGAGAGTACTCACGCGAAAAAGATTTTTTTTCGAAACTTTGCTTATATTTTCAGTAGCTATGTAATGACACTTGACGGGTTTTTCTTGCACAAAGTAAATGTTAGTATGGGAATCGGGCCGAATGGCATCACCTTAAAGACATATTATGTGCATCATAGGAACCTAAGGAGTAAACCTTTAAAAAAACAGCTTTCAAAGAACATGAACCTATATAGAAACATTACACTTAGTATTCTTTTATTTTGCAAACTAGATTGAAGAGACATGGTTTCTCAGACAATGTAAATTAATTCATTTTAACAAGTAACCATATTGTATGAATCTTTATGAAAGATTAGGCTTTGTCAATTTTTATTTTGCAAACAAGATCCATCCCGCAAGGTCCCTTGTGAAAATGTAGACTTTGTCAGTTTTTACTTTGCAAACGGGATCCAACCCGCATGGTCCCTTGTGAAAAAATATTAAGTTGTGATTATGGAGAACCAAGCGACATGGATTCATTTATAAAAAATAAAACATTAACATTTTGAAGAATACAGAGTCTGAAGAGTTTAAAGAGTACAGCATGAATCTTATTAGTTTATTATGAAGTTGTTGTTATCACGTTTGGTAACTTTGTCAACTTAATGTTTTGATATGAGAAGGTTGCCAGATCAAATTTAATGTTAAGTGGGTCGATAGAAGGTGCATTTTATAAGCTTTCTGTTTATTTAACTCAATTTTGACAGGAGTGTGGGTTGGATCCTGTTTGCATAAATAGGGCCATAATATGTACATCCTCGCCTGGTAACCATAGTACAAGCACAAATCGATTTGTCTAAGATTATCCCTGATATTCGTTTATTATTTATATTACACTTAACAGACTTAGGGAATGTATTTTGAAAAGTTCTCTTTGATCGTATAAAAATTAGATTATGACAATAAATGGATCATAGTTGTAATTTCTAGTTCGTCCTTCTTGTGTCTCATAGTTATGGACATAAGGTAATATACACAAACGCTTTCTATACATATGAGAAATATAGTATTTTAAAGCAAAAACCAACAATATCTTTCTAACACTAAAATTACCTTCACAATTTTATCCCTAAATGACCCGGCAATCTAAATTATGCAAATATGTACAAAACAAACCCTGATTCATCCACATCAAACCTAACCCAAACTTTTAGATCTAGAAAGCAGGCAAGTAGGTACCAAGAATAAGGACATCTTTTTTGAAGTTCCCATGAGAGCGAAGCCACAACTTAAATTAAATATTTACTTAAATTCTGCAAATCCTAGATGCTTATCTATCTGAACGTAGCAGAGGTGTCGCACTTCTATTGTTCTCGACTGATCGCGAAACGATAGAGTTAAACAGCTGTTGCATGCAGCTGAAAGTTAAACTTGACTGTTTTAGTCGATCGAAGGCTGACTTGAATTTGAAACCCGTTTTGGCACGAGTGCCTTTTACTCGTATCTTGACCTTTTTGTCACAGTTCGTGTACCGAGTGTCATATGTAAATGATTTTAAATGTAAGGCGGAAAACGTTGTCGATCTTGCGCAGGTGCACAGACGTTTATAGTCGTGATGTCGGGAGTTAAAAAAACTCTTTATTTCTAATCTACATATTTAATCATTACTCTGAATCATTCCTAATTGTAGAGGTTCAGTAGCATTAAAGTTAAAACGGCACACTTATAAGTTACTCTTTATATGCATTACGCTAAAACGTTGCACAGCGTAGGTACAAAAAGATACCTACGAAGCACATATGTAATTCCTTCCATCAGAAAATCCCGAGTCAACCGATGAGACAAATTTAAGTAATAAATTAAAACCGTCATTAGTGCCGCTATATCAATTAACGGATTTAATTATCGTGACTGCACGTCTGGGCAGGGCAGGCCGTAAATCAAGGGTAGTTGTGCATAGGTCCGAATGCGCGATCGCTTGTGACCGATCGTGATCAGCCCGTTTTTAATGGCCGACTGCAATGCCGAGTCGAACAATGGATGTTGAACCGACCGTTTTGCTGGGATCGGATTTTTATTTCAAAATGAGAGAAGGGTTTTAGCTAGCATAAATTGGCGTTATAATTTCAAGAACTTATACTGTTCGCTTGTCCGTTTAAAGGAACTTTTATTCACCAATATACCTAGGCCTCAGCCAACGATCACCACAACTGTCATGCGCCGCTCTCATCCAATAGGTTCCTGAATCTTGATTAGAAGGCATCAACTTATATTTTAGAGTTATAAAAGGGAAAGATTAGCAATACAATATCATAAACGCATATGAGACTAACCAAGCCATCTATCGGATGGTCGCGTCTATACTTCGGCAACGCACATTCGTTAGTCGGATAGATACGTTACCAACTCTGACAATGCGGTAAAGAGATGATAGATGGCGTTTTTATCAGTACTAAACTTCTAATGCGAATGAATTATGATAAATTACTAATTGTGTCAAGACCATGGAGTATTTTATTATCCTCCAGGATTGCATTTTCTCCATCTGCTACTTTTCAACTTTGTCGAACAAAATCGAATAAGTTCCTTTGAAAAAAAGACATTTTGGTGGCAAGCTTTATTTACGACTCTACTTTTTCACCGAGATAATTCTAAAGAGCCCAAACTCGGTAGGATTGCGTTATCCTAATATAGTGTTGTTCTTATGACCACCTTCCGGCTCCATTATTAGATCAGCTCGATGGTATCAATATCATCACCTAACTTACATACCTAAGTAAAGCCAAATTTTAGTTAAATCGGGAAGTGGGTTAAAATGTAACTTGCAAGATTAGTTTACATTAGTTACTGACATAGTTACAGGTGAACATAATAATTATAAAGCTTGTAAAAATAGGTAATAAACAGTCCCAAGTATGTACATCGACGTCAAAGATATGTTTACACTCGTCGCCTTATTACAATGGGATAAGGTGCAAAAATGTAAACATATTTTAGACGTCGACTGTACTTACCTCTACATTCTACAACAGCATTCAGATACATTTAATTCCGGAAACTGTAAACGAAACGATTTTGTAACAAACGGACTAACATCGAATTTTTAAGTTTCCGTAGCCAAAATGGCAAAAACGGATTTATAGTTTCATCATGTCCGTCCGTCCGTCCGTCCGTATGTCACAGGCATTTTACTTAAAAACTGCTAGATGTATATTGTTGAAATTTGGAGGATAGGTGTCTTGTACAAGCCGCTACTTAGTTTGATAGTTAAATAATAATAAAATATATTTCCAGAAGGGGGCACTCCATACATGTAAGCGAAACAGAAAAAAGAATCAGCAAATATCAACGTGTGGCACATATTTCGACAGTTCTTAGGAGTTCTCTGGAGATACGCTCTTTTGCTAGTGCACTTTTTCATATCGTATTTTGTCATCTATAGTGCATTTTTTTCTATGAACGGCTGCAGTACCCTACACTGAGCATGGTCTGACATGCTCTTGGCCGGTTTTTGATTTCATTGCGGAACCGTAGCAGCTAGACTTATACCTATACATCTAAAACAATATCGATACTTAAGATCTTATCAAATACATATCTACAACCTACACCTACAAGAATAAAACGTGTCAATATTATTATATCGATAGGTGAAACTTTTAAATCCGCGACGCGATGCTATCGTATATCTACTAAACACTGTTTACTCTCTACGTTAAAATTCGTTATTTGATATTTTATTAAAATGTATAATCTAACGAAACTCAATAAGGTATGACGAGATAGCAACATGCCGATGGGAAGCGTCTCGACCACATTGGGGCCACCACGTCCATTCGAGTTTCGTACCCATTGAGGCATGAACTAGGTATAAAGGAAACCCAATACCCCTTACTTGCGGAAGCCACCGCTAGTATAATCACCCTTACGCTGGGGCGACGACCGGATCTAGACTTGATTCATACATAAAATATATTTGACGATTACCCGCGGCGTAGTCCGCGTTACCAAGAATCTATTATATTTATTTTAATCGATGATCTATAATTATTATAGTTGTAAACATTAAATGTCTCGACATTGAAGATATTTTTGGAAAACAATATTGTAACGGACTTTTTGGAGATCACTGAATCCTTTTTTTTAGGTTTTTATGTATGTTTGTATGAAATTATAAAATACAAAAAATCTAAAATATTTTTTTTCGAGTCGGTGATCTTCATATAATCCGTATAACTTATTTAGCTACAACAGAAAAAATACAGATATTTCATTTTTGCAACTTTATAAAAGTATACATGTACCTAGATGTAGTGTCAAGAAATGGAAAGGTTCGTCACTCGTGATGGTATTAATGATTAATTGACGAATCTTTTTCTTTTACGGCTGTGCTTAGCTTATGTGTCTACTGTGTTTGTTTATACTCTGATTACATTAAAACTGCTTGACGAATTTCAACCATTTTTGGCACAAGGGTACCTTTATCCGTCTAAGCAGTCCAGTAACAAAAAAGAGGGTTATGAATTTACCTCTTCTGAACGAAGATGCAGGCACCTTCTAGTTATTATTCTACTTAGACATATAATTTTTGTGCCAATTAATTTCATTTTATTCCGTTTCACAGTATAGTTTATTCAGTAAGAAACATCCCAATATTCAATAATCTTGACAAAGGATAGGAATACACCTTCCCTCAAACTTAGGTTTTTAGTTTTTCTAAGCATCAAGTCCCGTCTGTAGACTTGTAAATCCCATTTCTAAAGGTTTTAAACAGAACCGTTTCCATTGCGTTAAGAAAAATATAACATTCTTGATGAAATCACGTTTCAAACAGAAAAAACGAAATCTACATCGTTCCATCAGTTCGAGCGCTACGTTGCCTCAGACAGACACACAGATACACAGATATATATACATCAAAACTTAAAACACCCTCTTTTTTTTCGATGGGATTAAAACAATGGAATTGTTTGCAGTTTGGTTTGGTTTGCCTCTATTTTATCTATATACAAAAAATCACATCAATCCGTTACCCCGTTATCGCATAAAAGAAGGGCACACCAACAAACACACTTTCTCATTTAAATTACTAAGAATAATAATAAGGATGTCTTGTGTTAAGGTCGGTTGGAAAAATATCACTTATGCTCGTATAGAAGTCAAATATATCTGCCCGTAATGGTAATCACTAATCAGTTATCCTTTATTGAACGACTGGCAGCTGTGCTTCCAGAAATAATACCCAGGTATGTAGAAAGACTAATATAATTTTAATTTAGGCATACCACTAAAACTAGCAGAAAAAATAAATTTAGGTTTTTTTTACTCAGCAGCTTTAAAACAGTTATGATTATGACCTACAATAGAACTTTCATTTTATTTGCACTTGCACTCAATGCATTATTGTATCTTCAGTTAATTCCAGATGTCAATTACAATTCGCTCATTCACCGACAGTAAGGATACGGATGGCTTCATATTCAATCGCCTATAAGTCTTCTTTGGCGACACACGCGCATCGCGGTTCCTAACTTTACGAGATAATTAATCATACTTACATGTATGAAAATCGACTTACTCGTCTTTTGTTTATGTTAGTGTATAATAAAAAGTGAAAGTGAAAAGTTATATAAAACAATAGGCTATCAAATATTAAGGTTGGATACAGTGTAGCAGATCGAAAGTGTGAGATACTAACGTGCTCCCAAATCGTCTTCAATAAATACTCTAGAACTTTTAATTACTCTTAAGAAAGGATGTGCTCTAAATATGGATCAACTGATGTTAACGAAACAATGGTGGAAAACGCGAAGGAGGCGGACGTTGAAATTGATTTAAGGTAATTTGCCGAGTCATTCGCTCTATCCAGAACATTATCTAATTCCGGGCATTATCCATTGCGATTTGACCAATTTCGCACATGAAAACGGACGGGTTCGTTAGTATATCAACGACAGTTATTTCATGAATACTATGTTATAAAAACTAAAACTGGTCATATGATTAGATTACTGACGAGTAGACGAGGCGCTCGATTGTATCTAAATCTTAATTCCCAGGTACCTAATACAACTGTTCTCAAAAAAAAAGTAAGCCAAATGTGTTGGGGCTTACCTAAGCCTACGCCTCGAAACGCCACTGTTCACTAGGTAATAGATGAACAGACCGTAATGTGCTATCTACCGCCTTTTAAAATAACCGAATTGACGCAGTTGTATTGAAATTGTGTAAGAATGTTGATGATATTAAAGTTTTTGGTTTAGGTGCGGAAAGTGTCATTTTGCACGAGTCCCGAAACTGACAAGCGATTATCAAGACTCGGGACAAGTGAAAATGACACTTCCGCACGTGTATCAAAACAAGGTTTTTTAATACAGTTACGAAACCCGTGCCAGCCATATGAGAAAGGCAAAAAGCACTAGTGCGTAAAAATCTAACTTTCCGCGCGATATACGAGTCGATTTTATTAGTGTATAAGTATTCCCAATCCCAAGGCTTCAAAACTAAATTGACATAGAAGGGTAGGAGTGCTTATACTGATTTAACAATAAAAATATATATAAACGTTTTAACTATCATATTTTTCTGAGCAAGCCTCTAAATAATATGTACTTACCTAAGAAACTAAAAGTAATAAATATCTGTACTTCAAATTTTCAAAATTATTTAAACAAGTAAAAAACATATAGGTATAATAACAAAACAGAAAAAATACTTATCAACTAACAAACCTAACTTAATTATTTTTTAAGCAAGTAGAAGCATTAATTTAAGTATTTATAAATGTGCAGGTATATATGCACATAAATATCGGCAGAAGGGTATTTTTTTCAAATACTTATTATTTCTTACAAGCACATAAATATGTGTACTAACGCTATCCAAATTTATGGCAACAAGAAGAAGTTCATAAATGTCCGTTTGTCTCATATATTAATTAGTTTTCAGTTGCTGCTTACACATTATTGAGAGGCTTGCTCCGATGAATATGACAGGTGAAACGTTTATATATTTTTCAACACACTTGCTCGTAAAGTGGCTCTTATTACACCGTTCTTATGGCTGTAATCCAGTCCATTACACACGCGTGCTTTTTACATTACATAAGCGCACTAGAGCCTTTTCATTACAGTTTTTTTTTAAACTTCAGCAAATAGGTTCTAGGTACAAGAAAAATTTTAGGTTATTTTAATAAATTGAAACTGGTACTTGTAAAAAGCAATTAATTTCAATAAACTTTAAAGTTTTCTAAACAAAATAACAATTTGATTGTATTAAATTGATATAATTGTTTAGTTTATTATATTTTAATGTTTAGCTGATTGGCCTATTGGCCTTTGCCTCAACGCTCGTGCGTGCGCATAGACAAATGCATCGGTCGCTGCGCGCCATTTTTATTTGATTTGACATATGTAATATTTCATATTGAAGTATGATTAGATTATTTAAAAAAAATGTCATGTAAATAGTCTCAAGCAATGATATTTAAAATATAATCATTATGTAGGTACGTAAATTTAAGGTAGGTACTGATGGCGGATTAATGTAAAACTTACGACTACAGGTTTGGTTATGCACGTATATACTAAACCAAATTGTAAGTAAGGTACAATTTCTTTTGCTTTTTTCCTCGCAAGTGTGTTGAAAAAGGTCGTATGAAACTCGTGTACATTGGTCATTACATTCTCGGCTTTATACAGCACTCGTCTACGACTCGTGCTGCAAGATATAGCCTCGAGTGTGATTACCAACGTACCACACTCGTATCATAATGTACTATTATTATTGATTGTTAAATCTTTACAGATGTATAACTAAACGATAAACAAGATGCCTATTAGTAGTAAATAAGAATTATACTTATTGTTAATTTAAGTTTAATTGTAAATATTCAATTCAATTCAAAATAATTTATTTCAGACAAAGTCTATACCGTGTTAGTAACATAGAACTACCTAAAACTAGGGTTAGTATTTATTATATTGCATACTCTAACAGGGCCCATGTTTAAAGCTTTGCCATCTATAACAACTGTATTTACAACATCAAGCAGCAATAAATAACTTTGACTTTGACTATAAGTAGGGGGGCGGGGGGGGAGAGCCGGGCCCAACCTACCAATTTTCATAAAATAAAAAAGTGAGCTATGAAAGTAGTGTATTACACACAAATTTAAAGAATTACGAGTACTATTGGCGTTTTTGAATAGCGATATTGTTTTGTGCATTGTTAAACTGTTTTCTTACGAAAACATTATGTATGATGTCGATCAGAACACACGTGGTTTTACGTTGCATAATTGCACTAGTGCCTTTTCATTACCGTTTTTTTAAACGTCAGTAAAGTCCTTAAATACCAAAAACAGGGAAGGTTTTTAAATGAATCTAACTTGGTACTTATAAAAAACAATCAATTCCAAAAAAATATTATTATTACTTCTGAACAAAATAAAATTTATTTGTATTAAACAGTTATAATTATTCAGTTTATTCTATTATCAATCTTTGGCTGATTGGCGACTTAGCCTTTACCTTGCTCCATAGCTTTTGCACGCGCATAGACAATGCATCGTGCGCGCTTGATTTCATTTGGACATATTTACAAACATTTCATATTGAATTATGATTACTTTCTAAAAAATACAATAAAATGTAAATAATTTCAAGTAACGAAATTAAAAATATATTAAATATTTAAATTTAAAAACATGGGATATCAACGTTTTGTTTTAATATTTCTATCATAGAAACTACCATTTCGCATAAAAGAGTGAACTGAGTACAGTCAATATCCCAATTCAGGTAATGATATGGTACCGATGACAATTAATTTATTCACGGACTAAGTATTAGGATTCCTTACCCAAGTATAACCTTCATATAATATCTTGGCTATATATATGCTTATCTTCCGAATTCTAGGAAGTGGAAAAAAATGCAAAAATCGAAGTACGTGTAACTAATCTAATCCGACGCGCATTTCAGGAATATATGAGTGAATCTGAATAATGCGTATCAATCGTTTACTCAAAAATATGAATTCAGAAATAAAGTTTCATTAACATTGTTTGGTTTCTTTATCGCGTTTATACTCTACTAGAACTTCTTTCGCGGAGCAGAAATAAGTCATAACCCTTTTTTTGCTTTAACGTAGTCCGGTAAAAAATTTCTATCCTATGACCATTTTGCTGATATCCAGCTTATCCTGTACCAAAAATGAGCACACCCCGTCCGGCCATTTTCACGTGATGGTGGTACAAAGACACAAAACATACAAAAAATATTCTGCTCGTGGCAACAAGTAAAAATAATTTACGCAATAAATTGGTGTATGATAAATGCCAATGATATTTTCAGCCGAGCATCGAAACGACGGCAATGGTGGCGGGACAACCAGAACATTCTCTTCGGCCTGGGCCACGTACAGAACGACCTTTGCGCCGCCATGTGGTTCTCCTATATGATGCTGTTCTTCCAAGCGGTGCTGGAAATGAGATCTGCTGTCGCAGGTTTTCTACTTATGTCAGGTTAGATCGCATTTTTATTTTGAAATGTATGTCGATATCTTAATTTATTTAATCGTATGGCGTAAGGTTAGCTGTAGGAATTTATAATTCTATATCCAGGTTTCGCATCCAGTCCAAAGCTTCTTGTGGCAAATTTTAATAGAGGTCATTCGCGTCACTCCAGAAGCGTCGTTTTGGACATATCTTAATAAAATCGTGATAGACTAACAGACCGACGACCGCTGGGGCAGAAAGGTTCTGAAGTGGCAATCACGTATCGGGGATCGTATAGCGTGGAAAAGCCTCTTTTAATGAGATAGAGTGACGATCTGATCAAGATCGCAGGATACCGTCAGATGGTTGTATACCATCAGCCAACATCTTCCGGCTGATATGATGATGATGATGACAGTCAAACAATGAAGATAGCCTAAACCGGTAATACTAGTCATGCACACAAGCGTCCCTTGTCTAACATTCGTGAGCACTAGAGTTAAGAGTGAGAGATCAGTTGAAATTCGTCACTACGTTGAAAAAATCGTAACACATTTTGCTTCAAGTAAAAATGCAGTAAGTGTATCTGGACCTAGTACCTACACACTTACGTCGTTTTTCCTGAAGTTGTTTAAAGATATAGGTTTTTTTTTCAAAGTAGTGACGAATTGTATTTTTCTAATTGAAAATTTGTGTTTTCTTCGGCAAATATTACATTGACGGTCATCTATGTATCTGTTATAGGCATCTATTCATATATATATATTAATAACAATTGAACCACCCAACAATAGTCCAAAGTCCCGTCTAGGGTCCAAATTAAATAGAACGTTATCTACTTGCCTTGATGTGTATTTTTTTCTACTCCTGTACTTCTTTCTGTCATTTAAAGGGTTACCAACTATAATATAAAGACATACATTACTTAAGGCTTGCAAAACTCTATAGTCTATGTCACAATGTCTCTATTATAGTCCGTTTTCTATTGGGAAGGCTTGTATGGAGAGGTATACAATTTTGAGTACAGCAATGCCATTTGGTATGGGTATTATACATGTCCACCTGAGCCCAAAACGCCCTGTAGCCAGTTTGAACTCCGCGACAGAGGGGGGGTCAAAGCACAGAGCTCCCAGCGCTTCAGGAAAAAAAAACTGGCGGATTATTTGGGACCTTTGAGTCAAGTTTGGTGTTTTTACCAACCAGGTTTTCCTCATATGACTTTTGAAAACACGGTTTTTTATGATTTAATCACAAATGTATAGTTTTCAGATTATTCCCTGTACTTATAGTAAAAGACGATATTACTTGCCAAATTTCATAGGTCAACGGAAAGTACCCTAAGTTGAGTGAAGTCCAGTTCCACGGCTATTTAGAGGGTAAGGCGAAATAAGCCTCTAAGAAGCTCGGCGTGCTCAACAGATCGAGACAGTATTTCAAGAAAGACATAGGTAAAGAGAGAAAAAAATAGTTGTACTTAATAAATAAAAGAATATCTATTACATTTGATAGTGCTGTAAGGACTTTAATTTATTGATTTATGAAAGCTATTGATATCTTAGTTTTAGGGTTCCATACCTCAATCGGCAAAAACGGAACCCTTAAATTATCACTTTGCTGCCCCGTCGGTCAGTCTGTCTGTCAAAACCCTCTATCTCGAGAACGCGTGGAGGTATCAAGTTGAACTGAAAACCATATACTCAGGTCTACAGTCCCTTGAAGCTGTAAAAATCAAACTTCTAAGTTAACGTAACAAAAGATATGGCCGGCTATGTATATTTCACCACTTTCAAGGGAATCAAAGTTTATAGGGTACTTTCCGTTGACCTAGAACCATGAAATTTGGCAAATAATATTTTCTTATACTACAAGTACAGGGAATTATCTGAAAACTATACATTTGTAATGAAATAATAAAAAATAATGTTTTCATAAGTCATATGAGGACAACCTGGTTGAGTTAAGATTACACCTCATTTGTTTGTGGCGCAATACATACTAGGTGCAAACTTAACTTAACCCGGCTGTACCAGTTAATTAGGAATGGAATAAGTAAAAATTTGTATGGAACCCTCAGTGCGCAAGTCAGACTTGCACTTCGCTGATTTGTGTTTGCTAGTTTTGTGTTAGTACTTCTTTTTCGGTTCTTTTTGCCTTCCCCTGCGCTGCGCTGACGGACGTCGCAGTACTTTCAATATTTTATTTTACAATGAAAATATTAAAATTTATATTTATTGTACTTTTTGTTTTACAAATATCATGATAATAATCACAATTTTTGCAATTTATTAGTGGATCACTCCACTAGTGTTATTATTATAAACAAAGATCTGAAACAAATGGAAAAATTTTTCGACGATACTGGACTTGAACCAGTGCCTTGAGCCAGACCGGGGCAGCACGCTCTACCATCTGAGCTAATCGTCCACACCAGTAGTCGACGAATTTTGTCATCTGTTCTTGCTTATGGATCTCTGTATGGTGCATCCGACTCTTTAGCCGTTAGCGCCGCCTAGTGAAGAACTGCAAAGTAACTTCATAGTTCCTTTGCAGTTCTTCACCGCCTGGTGAAAGTAACTTCATAGTTCTTCACTAGGCGGCGCTAACGGCTAAAGAGTCGGATGCACCATACAGAGATCCATAAGCAAGAACAGATGACAAAATTCGTCGACTACTGGTGTGGACGATTAGCTCAGATGGTAGAGCGTGCTGCCCCGGTCTGGCTCAAGGCACTGGTTCAAGTCCAGTATCGTCGAATTTTTTTTTATATTTATTGTTAATGTTTTTAAAATTTTCATTTAATTTTTTTAAATGGGCTTTTGGGCAGTATTTTTTATAAACCAAGTATAATATGAAAAACATGAAAATATGAGGGTTTGTTTGCATTTCGTTACTACCAAAAGAATATTATTTTAAGTTTTGCGTCATATTTTGCTACGAAACCCTAAAAAACTGGTATAAAGAATGAATTGGGCATCATCTAGTTACCTGATGACGATACCAAACTTGACTCAAAGGTCCAAACTGATTCGCTAGATTTTTTTTTCTGACCACTGGGAGCTCCGTACTTTCACCCGTCGCGGAGTTCAAACTGGCTACCGAGCGTTTTGGGCTTAACTGGACGTGTATAGCATTCGCACCAAATGGCATTGCTGTACTCCAAAATGTCATACTGTTTCCCAATAGAAAACGGACTATTAACGTATTCCTTGGTGCCACAGAGTACAAAATTTCAATCTAATAATTTATATTCAGTGAGTCTTTAACTAATGTTATTTGAAATAATTTGTATTAACAACTTAACAAACCGCCGAATTCATACAGTTTTAAATTAAGAAAATAATAATGTACGTAAATGCATTGCTGCCAACTTGTACTTACTACCGAAGAAATTTGTGTCGTGGCGCAAGAAGTGTCAAACAATTTGCTGCTAGAAAAATCTCGGTGCAAATATAAATATCTAGACTTTTTTGTTTTATTAGAAAGTGCTTAGGGGTCATTCATTAATTACGTAGGGATCCCTGGGGGGAAGGGGTTCAAAAAATCTGTCATTATGAATGAATGGCCCCTTAGTTGTAGAAAAACTATTGTATACAGACTTTTGTTTTAAAGTGAGCTAATTGGCTTAAAGAATACAATGGCCAATTCGCTCAGTTTAAAAACCAAAGACTATATATACAACGTTGTATAATGCGGGCATAAAACGCTCGGCTCGTGGCGTCTTCCTTTGCGATACTTGCGATTGTCCTTACGTAATTAAAGAATAGCCCTTTAGTCGTAGAAAAACTGTTGTTTGCAACGTTGTAGAATTCGGTCTAAAACGCTCGTGGCGTCTTTCTTTGCGATACTCGCTATTGTCCTTTCGTAATTAGTGAACGGCTTCTTAGTCGTTGAAAAACTATTGTATGCAACGTTGTATAATTTTGTCAAAAAACACTCGTGGCGTCTTTAGTTGCGATGCTCGCCAAGGCTCGCATTGCAACATACGCCACTCCTCTTTTTTGACCCCTATTATACAACAGTTGTATAAAATACTATTATTAATACGGTCATATTTAGACAAAACATTTTGTTGTGATTATGATTGTAGAGTATTTTTTGTCAAAATCCCTAATAATTTAGTTATTAAAATTTTATTGCACAAAATAAAAGTAAGTACAAATGGCGGACTTAATGCCAAATGACATTCTCTACCAATCATCCAATAAGCCAAACAGAGACGCATGAAATTAGTGCAACGGGAAAAATATAATAACTTTATGGACCATAGCTGGGGCGCCTGGACTCTTAGTTGGGTGGTTTTACGGAACTTGTTTTGTTTAACAATTCATTTTGTTTTTTCTTTTCAGGGCAAATAGTGGACGCAATTGCCACTCCGGTAGTAGGCATTTTGGCAGATAGGTACGGCACTAAGAAGTCCTGGCATTTAATAGGTAAGTAAGATAACTAGTGGCAAGCCTTACGCATATTAGAAATGCAAGTGTTTGTAAGGACAACGCGTAGATGCATATTATAATATCACGCGTTTTATTTCTGAATAACTTTCTTCGAATTCCACTACATGAAAAACTTTTTGAAGTGTTAAATTGAACTTAATTGCTAATTGTGTCATTTCAGTAGTATCGCTGATGCTGATACTGTATGCATCTACAGGTTAAGGGTCTGTCCTTTATTTACGGAACAATGGAGCAATTATGAACGCAAGTTTTTGCTTACCTCGAGATATTTTATTTACCAGAAAAATGCATAGTTCCCGGAGAATATAAACAAAATATTAAAATTATGTTTGCGACGTGAGCGAAATTGCGTTGCAAAAAAAATACACAAAGACGGCCTTTAATGTTGGTACCTATACCTACATCCTGGCAGAGATAACATTTAAGGCAGATAAGTAAAATAATCGAAACAAATTCAACACTGGCATAACAATGATCTCCTATTCTTTAAAATAATTGACAGTAGGGGACAGGTGATAACTTATTTAGGCACTGGTGCTTGTGATTTTGGTTTGAACTGTATTTATATCTATAGATACTATTATAAAGTTGAAAAAATTAAATGTCTGTACATTGAAGATATTTAAAAAATAAGAATTGAAATGGAGTATTTGAACGTTACTGGATCGGAAAATATATATTTATTATTTTTTGTTTGTTTGTATGTGTAGTTCCGGCTTCATCACGCCAGAATGGCAAAACCGATTTAAAATATATTTGGTACGCGGGTAGCTGGGCATCCAAAGGTGATGAAGATGAAGTAAAAAAGAGTGTTATGACTTTTTTGCCTTACATGAACGAAGTTGCGGGCACCTTCTGGTTTGAAATAAGAATGGTGACGTGCAACTAAGTTGCGGAAAGCACTCGAGTGGAAAATAAACTGTTTCAGGTAGTATCCTGGTAACTTGCACCTTCCCCATGCTGTTCATACGATGCTGGGGCTGCTGGATTGGCGCGGACCCGGACTACCTCTCATGGTGGATGCCGCTCTACTACACGGTGCTCATCACCTTTTTCCAGATCGGTTGGGCCATAGTCCAAATATCCCATCTAGCCATGATCCCGAGCATTTCAGACAGCTTACAAGTTCGTTCTGAACTCACTTCCATAAGGTATAATGCTTACTCGTCGCTATTAGAACCGCATAATTATTTTAAAATGTATCGTTTTATTTTACAAGCTCTTATTTAGTTTCACTTGTCCGAATGTCTGCTATCATAATTCTGACCTAAACCCCGGTTTTCGATTGAGCTAAATTTTCTTTCTTCTTAATTGTTTTTGTATTTGATAATTGTGTTGATGATTCCTAAAATATTTTTCTATTACACAGTAAATAATTCCTAAAGTAAATATATTGATCTGTTACTAATTATTAATTCGTTAATTAATGTGCGTTTACTTACCCAATACGGGTGCACGCAGCTACTAACGTGGATCAACTGAGAGCATCTCGACTTTGCTTAGTAAAAATTATAATATTAAAAAATCAATAATAATGTCCAGCATTGTCTTCATTTCGATTGAGAGCCTAATAAAATGCCTAGTTAGTGGTTGAAACTATTAATGAAAAATGCTACCAATGTGCCCGGGTATGTTTATGATTGTATATGTAGGTACAATATGTATTTCAAACCAAAATAAAACATATCGGGTCCTAATATAAGAAAATGAATTTATCACAATCACTTTTATTTAACTTCCTAATGGGCTATGAGCTGACTATGAGTCCCAATAACCTCTATTAAATGCATAATGTAATTCTGTTGAATGAATGTTTCAGATATATGGCTTCAGTGACGTCGAGCATCACAGTGTACCTCATTACTTGGGTAGTGTTAAGAGCAACAAACTACAGTACATTCATTGGGCCTTCGGACGATTATAAATTACGTGTAAGTTTGCTATACGATATCTATACAACGTTATAGTAATAACTAATAAGTAGTAAAAAATATCCGCCCTAACCATTTAAATTCTTGTAAAAAAAATATAATGTGTGAAATGCTGCTTGGTAAATTATTAAAATAAAATAATTAAGCCTTTCTGGCACATGTGTAACTGTCTTTACAGCTTAGGCCCATCTGGCGTGTATGTACACCTTTATTTGTTTGTTTTTTCAAAAATGGGTAGTTTGCACAAATTGTAATTTTGACAGAGGAAAATACATCTTTTCTCAGTCCACCCGTGACCATGGAAAGCTGAAAAGCTTCCGAAACGTCGGGAACTAAAATGAGATAATATACGCGATATAATCCGTTAAATTGTTTTATTTCAGTGAGTAATAATCGCGTAAACAGAAGAAAACATTTAAAAAAATATAATTAATCAGCCTGTATAACAAGTTCAGCTCTTGGTATACACACCATTTTTTTTCCAAATATGAACCAATTTATATTCTACATCATACAAAAGTTTCATCGACCTAGCCCAGAAGGAACATTATATTACAGGCTATCCTGCCCTTTATTAATTACCATATTGTATCCATAACAGGGTGAAGGGAAGTCCGCTTAGAACTCACTCCATCAGAAACCAAGCCACTGTATAAAGCCCGCCACAGACGGAGCGATAATATATATTAAGATATCTTATATTAAGGTATCTTACGATATATCTTGCCTACTATTTGACAGAGTCTCCACACGCAGCGATAATATATATTATAGCTGGGTATCTTAAGATACCGTAAGATATCTTACGATATATTTGAGTATATTTTGGCGCAACTACAGAATGTTATTTTTTTGACGTGCGATTGGGCTCAAATTTATTAATCTTCGATGACAATGCAACAATATGGTACCAAGGAGCTGGCCTGACGATAGAGTCCGAAGGTAGACGATGACATTGAGGATATGAACTCCTAAAGTACCTAAACTTCTTTGTCGTGTGAAAGGCATAGCTATACTGTATGATATCGTTCGGTATATTAATATATATTATCGCTGCGTGTATGACGGGCTTAATTGTGGTAATGTGTAACGGGTGTGGTGTAGTGCGGGTCAGTCCCAATTCCCAACTCCATCCCACGCTCGATAGGGGACAGCCTTTACCTACTGCCCCTACACGAGGCACGTGTCTAAAATAAGCACGTGTCAAAAAGTGTGTATTTTGTGTTAATGTTTGTATTTACTAACATTTTAGGTGTAGGTATTCTATTTTACCAAAAAACTAATATGAGTCCTGGTTGCTCAAAATAAATAAATAAATAAATAAAAATAAAATAAAATAATTTTATTTCAGACAGCGTCCATATTTATGTTATTATATAATTGTACTTATGAAAAACTATGTTAGTAGGCAACAGATAATTACTTAATTTAGGTATCTGCCTCCTGGAACACCAGGCACATGTGTGTGTACTCGTGCCCAGTGTCTCTGATTGGGGCAGTCTGGCTTCTCGCTAATGACCTTTAGGATGGTGTTGGTACTCTGCGCATGAGTAGCGCAACTCGGCGTCTGACTACGGTACTGAACCCGTCCGTGCGCGTATGCGCAAACGTCGCAGAGGCGCTGCAGTAGCGTAGAAGCCCCAGCAACACCCTGAAGGCAATGTTTTTCATTTTATTCATTGCAATAATGATATCGTTTTTTTTTTCAGGACGTTGCAATTATAATAACAGGATTGGGTGTAACATCATTCACACTGTTTCACGTATTGTTTAAGCTGAGACCACCGAAGCCTTCGAAGAACAACGGCCATGCCATAACCAACGGCTCATCTGGTTTATTAACGAAAGAGGAACACAATATGGAACAACAAAAAGATGACCGCATATCCAAGTCCAAAATTTACCACTTTTTGCGCATGCCCCTGTTATATCAAACCAGTTTATTGTAAGTCATAGTCATACGCCAAACAACCACGTGATATTCAGGAGTAACGGTCGTAAAGACTAGATTGCAGAATGGAAAAGCCATTAGCTATTCAGCAGTCTATTTTTCATGGGGTCTTATTTGTAAAATGCCCAAACATGTAAAATGACATATTAATATTAAAAAGCCGGTATAAAATTGGACTAAGTTGTATGACGTCTTGTTTGCAAAACGGCTGAATAAGCAAAATAACCTAATAGCAAACTGACTATAAGTAGCAGAACTTACTGAGTGTAAAATGACAAGCTAGGTATACTCGTATTTGGCCGAATATTTATAAGTCTTGGTTGCAAAACGGCCAAATGACAAGGAAAGAAGACGTGATATGGCCACTTACAAGTAAAAACCAATTGAAGATAATGTAAATTTTCAGGGACAAATTGTATTTTATGCTGCGGTTTTATAGCTGCTCTTGGACAGACATTACATTCATCATCAGTTATAACTTAGGTAGCCGTTATGCAACAACGTTTTAAATCCAAGACCTTGTACTACCGAGACAAAATATCTAATATGTAATTTTACTAATAATAAAATCTGGTCCTACATCAATTAGTCACCGTGCAACTAAGGGTTCATCCTGTTATAATTGACGATTGTGCGACCAAGGCAGTTTGCTCACCAGGTCATTATTCAAAAAATTCAGTGGTTACTATGCTGCATGCTGCAATTGCGACGTGTTTTTTAGTAAGGATTTATATGCAATGTGGTCCTTTACGACCCTAACCCATATTCGGATGGGATGCGAAGGGACAAGAGCTTTAAATATGAACGTGGATGGTTATATAAGAAAAGGTGAAGTGAATGGATTGTCTGAGACATAATTAGATTACATTAGCGGTTACTCACGTCGAAAAAGCCGATTAGTACTCAACATTTTTCGGCCCATTCCGTGGACCTTAGTCATGAGACAAGAGTGGACCCCGGCGCTGTTCATTTTCGCACACAGTCTGAGACATGATGGATAATCAGATGTGATGGGTAGGGTGGGCTGGAAAAAATACATGTGCTGATCTCAAAATCTCAAAGAAATGGGTTAAATGAGAGCATGAAAATCAAATACTCTAAATAAAAGTCTGACATCTAGACACCGCAACGTCTAGACGCATGGGTTAAGCCTGCGTGCACGGATTTGTGCAAAGGGATTCAATTCAATAAAGTGTTATTTATAATTTATACATTGTAATAGAAATCGTCGCACTATTGTCGACTTATCGTATCTGTTCTAATAATTAGATGAAAATGTCGCTTTTTTGCACTCGGGAAACGATTTATTCCCATCATAGTACTATTGGGGTGACACGACGTCAAGAAAGCAAAGGGACAATATCACATCGGACACGTATATTTCTTTTTCATATAGAGACCCAGTTAGCTCAATAAGATTTATTTTATCATGCGACAACCACGCATCCGTCCTGCTAGTAGCATTGTCACTTATATTATTACGCTTATCTACAATAGATATTAACACATTTGTACAAAGTCACCAACCCGGAATCGAAAAAAATATCTTTTTTTATTTATTTATTCGGGGAACCAATAGTGAAAAATAATACATTCGTATAGGTATCAGAAAGCCAATTATTAGGTTACCACCGGTAGTAACAGTAACATGATACTAAGGGCGACCCTTCATAGCGCACACGCTGCCCAAGCTTTGCACGAATGTCCCGCTCCCGGGGAAGTGCGGGGTGTGGGGAGTTGGGAGCGGGAGATTTCATGCGTAGCTCGGGCACCGTGTGCCGCTATGGAGGGTCGCCCTAATAGACACTCACATATTGCACGCACGACATCGCACAACCTCCTAGTGAATACTAAGTAAATTACAACAAATTTAAACTATTAAACTCAATAAACAATGTTCCGGTCAAGGCACGCTCATTCAAAGAAACCGTCCGTTATCCTACGCCGCACAGTTGGGATATTTGATTACTATTGAAAATATCGATATCCAACTCTTTAATAACAGTAAAATAACTTATTATTCAAACTGTTTTTTAAATTACATTTGTAATATGTATTATGTTTGTAGCCACGTAGCAAGTCAACAAAGCTGAACGGATTGGATTTAGAGGAATAATGGTAAAGCAAGAAAGAAGATTGAGATTGTCTTAAGAGTCCCCGGCAAGCTCGGCCGATTTTCACCTTCCCATGCAAATGGAGTTTCGTTCTCATTTTAAAACTACGTGTTGGATTGTAACGAAATTTTGCATACCGAATGATATGTGATATATCTAGGCTTGTAATCCATACTAATATTATAAATGCGAAAGTGTGTCTGTCTGCCTGTCTGTCTGTTACATCTTCACGCTTAAACCGCTGAACCGATTTGGATGAAATTAGGTATGGAGATAGTTTGAGTCCCGGCGAAGGACATAGGGTAGTTTTTTATCCCGGAAAAGTACCCTTATCCGCGGTAAACGAATTTAAGGCGGACGAAGTCGCAGGCAGAAGCTAATTAGTTTATATGGCTCCAGTTTATAAAATAAACGAAACACAGCAAAAACAAGTTTTGTATGAAAAACTTAAATTCGCTGTATTTTTTTACTATGGTATCTGACGCTACATAAACTAATTACAGGCCTGCATATACCTTAACTTATTCTAAGTACAAAGTTACAGAGCAAACTAGCTAGTCGTTTTAAATTGAGAGCGTATCTACGTCTGTATGGAGAACCGAGCTTACCGGAGACTCTTAATCCCCCTAACGGACGAAATTGCCGGCACCTTCTATTTTTTTATTTCGAATAATAATACATAAATTTATAATAAATTGAATTTAATGTAATAAAGAAATGTAAACTAGGTACATTGAAATTGTAAACGACTACTAAATTGTAAACGTTTAAAGCTTTGACGATAAACCAAATGTAGGGTTTGTACTCCTACAGTGTCTAAAATGGCTAACATTTAACATTTATTTAGTGATGAGCACTTTACTTTAACATTACACACAAAAGTAGGTACCTAATGTACTTTAATTCGTATAACAGGTGTGGAAGAGAAACAAGTCAGCTCATAAAATTAGGCCAACGTAGATTTGACATTACACGCATGCCTGAGAAACTTTACTCTATGTAAAACTGAGTTAGTTTACTCTATACAAACAGTTCAAAATTTTATTAATTTACATTGTAGTAGGACTTGTACTGCGTCCTTTTAAAGTTTGAGAGATAGACAGTCAGTAGATAATAAGAATTATCTGGTGCTATTGCTAAATAGAGTATTTTCGTTTACGAGTAACATCGGACACAAATTGTACTTATAACGTTCAATGAACAAGAAAGGTCAGCAGTAAGTCTGCCACATCAGTACTTAGGTAAAATTAAGTCAAGAGCTGAGTAAAATCATGTACGGCAATTATATGGTTCACCTTACAAATTAAATTTTCCATTTCAGATACGTCTTTTCTCGTCTCTACTGGGCACTGACTTTGGTGTACGTGCCCCTGTTCTTGGAAGAGAGATTATCGGTCAACCCCATTGCTGGGTCCGAGCTAGTAGCTAGCGTACCTTTGGTCCTCTACATATCATCTTTTTTCTCGTCTCTCTTACTCAAAAGCAAGATCACTAGCTGCGGCAACCAGGTAACAGAACTAACGCAATTGCCAACAGCCCAACAGGAATATATCATACGATGGTATTTAGCTATTAAAAATTTGTAGGCGCAACTCTGTTGCCATGCGCTAATTAACAAACTACCTCTATGGTAACAGTCTCATTCCCATCGCAGATCGAATCAGTCTATGCATTTCATCACAATCCTATCAGCATCATAAGTACGTATGGCGATTCTTTTGTAAATTTGGCGACATTAAACACAAAATATACCTACTTACACCTTTCTTCCAGGTAGCATACATTATAGGTAGTTTTTTGAGTTTCATCAGCTGCCTATGGATCGCCCTTGGAATTAATCCAGAAGCCAATATAGTCCAAATATATCTGGTGGCAGCGTTAATGGGCGAGTATTATATTCAGTTGAAAATATACTTGAAAGTATCATAATATTAGTAAATGTTCATTTAACATCAATAATATGAGTATTTAAGCTCCCTGGTTACAACTATCACATATTTCTAAACCTTATAATTATATCACTACACGACGACTAGATAGTATAAACACATTCATTTGATACTTACTAATTGCGAAATAACAATAATACCATATAATTCGTCAGCAAATAATACCACAGTATGTAAGGGAGTAATAAACTGACACTGTTTTAGAAAGAAAGCCAGTATAGTTTAGCTGCATCACTAGATGGCGTTCCTATATTCCGTCATTCTAGTGGCTCTATTCGCCCCATGCTGTTTTATAATAGTTATACAAATATTTTTCCAGGCGCAGGCAGCTCAATCACATTGATATCCAGCCTTTGCGTTACTGCGGACCTCATAGGCCCTCACTCACACCAGGGTGCTGCCATTTATTCCATTGTCACGTTTGCTGACAAGTTGGTTACCGGAATAGCTGTTGTAGCTATCGAAAATTAGTAAGTACATACATACTTAACATTTACAATGTTGCTTTATACGAAATTGTTAAATAAGTATTTATACAATAAGTCAGACATCTTTCACAGAGAGCTTACGATCTTCTAAACATTTACTTACAGCAATGTCTATTATGTAGATAAAGTATTTGTTTAATAGGTACTAAACATTTGTAGCTAAACTGCTACATTAATTATTACAATATATTAACACACATACATAGGTAGTTGACATATATAGTTGGGGTCAAACGAAAACCTACCTGTAAAATGTCAATACACATGTAATGATGCTTTGTTGGAATTTCATTCCCTGGCCTGCAATGCCTCAGGCACGGAAATAGAACACAATTTCTATTCTATACCTGTATTATATATTGAGCCACATTTTAATTTTTTTTTCAGTAAATGCCAAAATGCAGAAGACTGCCCTGAATACTACAGAGGAGTCCTCACCTATGCCTGTGGAAGCAGCGCCATGTTAGGATCTCTCTCATTAATTTTCACCCACATAACATCAAGGCTAAAAGCTACAACATAAATCTTAAGTCTACTTGTTAGCTAGTAAATGCTTAGTTTTTATTTGATGCATTTTATGGTGTAATAAATATAAATTATATAGCATTTAAATAAAACAGATCAATTTCCTTATGCCACTTGTAAAACATCAGCAGATCCTTCAATATCTACTAAATCAACTACTTTTTAATCAACCTAATAAAAAAAACAATGAAAAACAATTTTAAGTCTATCATAAAACTATGTATTAAAAAAATCTTACTAAGTATACTGAGATTCAGTTCATAATACGATAAAATTGATTTATTCAATAAAAGTTTCGTAAAATTTGTTAAACCTATTTAAAGTGGCTTTATAGGACTGAGATCAAAAACCCCAATAAACGGATCATAACTATACTGGCTGTAATTATGGGAATGTATTTCTATGTGAAGATGAAACCTTTTATATTCTAATCTAAGTTTATTTAAGATCTTAAGTTTTCGAGCTCGAGCATCTGGAGGCATTTCCATGGTTATAACATAACTATACAAATTGTCACAATTTTCAAATATAGCTCTTGATAGAGACAGAGGTTGGGGAGCACTACATAAGTCAACAATTTGAATATTATGAAGGTTTTTACATTTACTCATACTCATCAATATTGACTGCATTTCCAGATATGGGGACACAAGCCTAAAATTTTTTAAACTTTTACTCATTGGTAATGCCTCAGTCAAATTAGATAATACAGCTGTAGAATATTGTTCAAATGCGAAATTCGCTGTATCCAATTTAACACAACTTGCAAATAACAGAGAAAAAAAATTCTTACCATAACATAACACACCATTTAAACTGACGTAAGTTAATTTTTCAAAGTACTTTTTATCAGCAGGCAATGATATGCAGGTTTGAGGATTATTGGGAGTGGAGACGGTCAATTTCAGCTTCTCTTTCCCAGCACTCACAGCATCTAAATTCAGTACATGGTCACACAAACTTGTTTGACAATACTGACTGATGTAAAGCCAATCACATCTCTGAGGCATTACTGATGTATCACTGAGAGACTCATGGTAGTGTGGAAAGCAAGTCTTCAAGCGATTAAATAATGACTTATAAAAAAAATCATCAAACACTGTTTTCTTCTTATTCCAAACCATGAAAATGACATTTCCGCTAAAAGGAACTCTGAGTGCAGTCCTCTTCAAGCATAAAGGAGATATATTAAATTTTTCTTTGAAAAAGTTTTGAAATATTGGTGTGCAAGATACATTACGTTCAATTGGACTTAACCATACAATGCATATACATTCACATTGGGTAATATCCAGCATTGACCCAAGATAAAAGTCACTTATGTCTGGGTTCACCATTCTGTGGGGTGTCCAATTTAAGAAGTACACTACAATCTGACCAAATTCTCCCATTGAATCGACTCTCTCGGAACTTTCGTATGCAGGGAGATTGCAGCTTGTAATGGTGAGCTGCAGTTTGTTTAGCTTGGCTCTTTGCAGCAGTATCACTGGTAGATTAGAACAGTAAAGGCTTTCAAAATTCCCAACAAAATGTACATTTTTAAAACTTTCAAACAGTGCCTTGCACTCTTCCAGTGTTTCTGGTGGTATTTTTATCCAGGGTGTTATGCCAAAGTCAAAATTAATACTAATATCAGTTATAGTTGGACATATTAGGTGAATTTCTATCAAATCCATAATGTTTATTGTAGTGTATGAAACATCTAATACCTTCAGGACTCTCATAGTCATCAAGGTGTCCAGTAACAAAGTCATATGCAAATTAGGAACACAGCTCATGTCAAGTTCTTGTAAGTGATCTTCCAAATCCTTAAATAACTGAAATGTTAAATTATGAGCAGAGGCCATACTATTAAGAGATAACTTACATACTTTTATTACACCTGGCATGCTAACAATATATCTCAAATATGAGCATGTTTTATGTATATTAAACAAACATTTCGTATCCAAGCTCCTTATGATTTTTATTAATATTTCTTCTGGAAGATCAAGAAGGTTCATGGCTGTAAATCCTGAAATAAATGAATGTTTACAAGAGTTGAAGTAAGTAAATTAAAATTTACATGATTATTTACGTAAACTTATCAACATTTACCACTAGTCTCCGTGAACACGCTTGTTAACTTAATTCTTCATGAGTAATTGTCAATTTCAACAGACTGAATAAAAGTACGCAAGCAATCACCGCATTCGCAATCCCACAAACCCAAACTACTAAGACTAAGAGATACTGCGCTATCCATTCGGGCAAAGAGAATATAAACACTCCGCTTTCAGGCTTAGAGAGTGAGATGAGCCCAAGAGCGGGCGGAGCGGGGCGGCCCCCGAGATGTATATAGTATAATCTTTAGCCCCGAGAGGGAGACGTCAGTGTCAGTGTCAAACAAGTACTCTGTGGTGTCAAGTCCGTCAAGTGTCTTAATTTTTTTTTTTTGGCACAATCTGCGAGCTGCCATTTTTTAATAACTAATTTTTTTTTGTTAGCGAAGCGATGTTACGATTCAGCATCGTAATTCGGTTCAAACCGAGTAAAGCGAACGAACCGGTTTTAATGTATCTCAAATTGACTAGACAATCTGATCAAATTGCCATAATTTTCTAATGGCGAACACAATGTGACTTATTGCCAAATTAAACTTAAATTTTCTAATCAAGTTAGTGGACTCTAGTATCTCTTATTAGTCTGTGGTGGAATCCAACTAAATGACTGTCGATATTTAGATATATATTTTTTTTAACATCGATCGAATCCATGTTGATCAACTAATTGTTTTAATATAAACCTGTACTTTGGTTGTATAACCCTGACATGGGTAAAATTGAAGTTCGTAACGTGCTGTCCGTTTCGCTGTCAAGTTATGCTGTATTTGAGTGAGCGGGATGGCGCCAAATGACCTTCGTTTTCCGGATTTCGGAGTAGCTCCTCTGACACATTCTAACAGCCCTAGAAATAGTCATGTCAGATATTAATACGCGTTTTGTTGTGGTACATATTATTGCTGGTGACTGTACATATACGAACAATAATCATGTCGATAAAACAAGAGTACAGTGTGTGTGTTTTCTTGTTTGTAGTTTTTTTGTCATGAAATTTTCCGTTAAGTGTTGTGCGTGTTTAACTCGTCTCCCGCTAAAAGTACACGAAAAAATAGAGTTTTGCTAGAGAAACATGATATTGACCTTGAAAGGGAATTCTTTGTATGCAACAATTTTACATATTAAAAAAGCTGTCAAACTATGAAACCTACTTTGTTTTTTTTTGACCTTCCAACATACTTGATTTTTTCTTATAACCGTTTTTTGACATCCGTCATCCCAGTACAATGGCATATAGCGCGAAGGCGTAAATGTATTGGGAATGACGGCAGTCAAAAAACGGTTATACGAAAAATTTAAGTTTAACTGACCTATGAAACATGCACCTAAATGCAGTGAAGGTGTGTTCATTTTAAGATTGATTGGTTTTACTTAAATGATACGACTTTCCATCTCCTGTTGTTTAACGCTCTGAAAAATCAATTTAAGTGAAATCAGTATTGATATACAAGGTGTATGCCGTCTATGGTAGATCGTGTGCCAAAAAAATACTAGGGTAGGTAGGTATCAACACTTGAATGCAACACATTTTGGGCCAATTGACACTTATCCCGCCCATGGTGTTTTATTATTTAATTTTTTCTCGGTATTTCCCAAAAGTTCATGTTGTACGTATGTATTTCAACACTTTATTGTACATATTAACCAATTACAAGTGCAGTAATAGTTACAAGTTTAGTGTTTTTACCTATTTTTTTAAATGTGACAGCACAATAGTACCTATTTGTATTTCTTTCTCTGATGTATTCCATTAGTGTGAGTATTCCATTGAAATCTTATTTTCATTCGGCTAGTAAACAAAAAAAATGATCCAGCAAACGCAGCTACATACTTCACTGTTCCCTGACACGACATTATCGGCACTCTATAAGGGAACTAAATGAATGAAGCCAATCGATTATACATTTCCTTTTACGATCTCCATATGTTGTGCAAGATAATGATAACGTGTCGTCATCCCAACGCACCTAAGCTCTACCGTTAATGAGGTGCATGGCAACAATAAAACGTAGTTATGGATGTACATCCAAACATTGCTAAAATACACGACTTCTACACTGTCTTTAATCGAAAACCACAATTACAAAAGTGACATTCAAGAGCGACACTAAACTACCACAGTATACCTTAGACAAAATCCTGTCGTGTTGGAGAACGATAAAGCCTATGAAAGTGCTCAAAAGTGGCGGCATACATTTCCAAACATTTAGCTGATTTAGCACCCTCGTTGTGTCGTGCCGATAATGTAGTGTCGGCAAACGATAAACTATAAAAGCGCCTATTTCCTTTCCGGCGCTAAATTTAAATTACTTAATTTTGTTATGGTTTCGTATAATGGAATTCGTCGTTGAGGTGCATGACAATATTAAAACGTAGTAAAGAACAATAATTTACGAAAATGGATAAAAAACATTCTAGAATAGCAGTTATGTAAATTTCATCAACTCCGTTAACCAGTTCGCTTAGGTATATCCCAAATTTTAAGATCCTTAACTATAACATACAATGTTGTTCGTCCATTTTTATCACAACAAAGCGGTACTGGATCGGACGTATCGCTTCAAGACAGTGGGCCTAATGGCTCGAGTGAAAATCGTGTGAAATTAAAAATATTCCTTTGTTTTTTGTTTTGACTTCGGTTCGTTTCGAAAAATAAATTTATATGAAATTATCTGCAGCGGAAGTGGCGTACCCAGGAATATATGGCCACACTGAATCCTTTTTTTCAACATTTTCCAGCCAGCCAGGCGGACAGATGGCAATATGGCTGTAGCTTTCAAGTTTTGCTGGTAGTGTGCGGTGCTCACATCATTTCCAGTGTAGTCGAAGCAAATCCGACGCCTCTAAAGTTTCTGTTTTAATTTTTTTAGCTGTCTTTGCTTGTGTTTACATTGTTTTAACTAAATTTGTGCATATAAATTTCTGGTTTTTCAACTCCTTCGTCATCAGATTCACGCGACGACAAAATGGCGTCGCTTGACGAGATTTTACTGCAAATTTATTTTTCATATTTTATAAGTTTAACGTAGTAGAATGTTTGAAAACAACGTATCATAATATTTTTTGTGGTTTTTCTTAATGAAATATCCAATTGAAATTTATTTCATTCATCAATTTTCTTAGTAATAGTGAAATCAACGTATTTTCTTCAAAATGCACCTGGTAAGTGTTATTTAGGCTTATTTTATTAATGTTTTGGTGTATTTCATTACTTTTTTCAAGTTTTCGACTTTCCAATATTCGTGGAAACGTCTAGAAGTCTTGGGTGTGGCCCTGATTGAGGGTGAATTTTTAAGACGTAATTTCAGTTTTTAGGGGTTTTGTGATTGTTTACAATAGATTTCCTTGTTTTTATGTATGAAAATGTTGTTATTTAGCTGAATAATGTACCACCATTCATTCTTTGTTACGTAACCTTTCAATACAGAGCAATGAAAATGGAATTGGAAAAGGACCCCTTTTTGCAATTTGCCTTTGAAAATTGGTCTTAGAATTGTGTGCCCATGTAAATATAGACCATTGAGGTTATGTTCTAATAGTTTGTTCTATATTGATTTCAGTAGGATACTTAAAACACCTTAAATTGTATGCTATAGTTTGCAAATAAATTTGTTTAATTAGACCATGATAATATTCAAATTCTTTATTTTTTTGACCAAAACATGAATATTTTGAGGTTATACTTTCTTCTATTATGTTTATTTACTGCAATTTTGTGTCTTTTTTGTGTTCTTTAGGTGCTAACAATAAAATAATGAATTTTATGAGAGACAGAGGACTTTCAATGTTTCTCCTGGCCTCATTCCCTTTTCTGAAAGCAGCGGACACTCCCTTACTGTCTAATGTTTTAGTATTTTCTTCATTCTTAAGGATTTTTTTGTAAATATTGGTGATATGATAGCTTTTCAAGCACCTTGTATCATTAACAGCAGTTTCTGTGTGTTTATTTAACTTTTCTGGCAATTATCAACTAATTAAAATAATTTGGCTAGTGAAGTTTTACATAACTTTAAATGTCACTGTTAGGTATTACTTCTCTGTAAATCATAGTTTTTTTCTAATATACTTAATGAGGTGCTCTTGGTTATAAACAATCCATTACTACAAATAGCACAATGATAACAGCAGTTGGAAGGAAGAGTTACAGAGCAACATGGTTGCCGTTACTTGGTATATTTTTTTTCTTTACACTGGCATATATCATGAAAGTTTATTAATTAAAAAAATTCTTGTAGAATGGCTCCATGAAAGAATCCGGGAGTGAATCAACAAGTGAAAAAGGTGACAAAAGTGATTCTAGTGGATCTGGTTCAGGAAGTGAAAGGTATGGTAATATTTTTTTTATACTGTTATATAATATAGCAATCTCACTTAGAAATATTGTGAACTTATTAATCAACTATTGTTTTAATTAACAGTGATAGTGGATCCAGTTCTTCTGGATCAGGGGAAAGGTCTGGATCTGAGAAGTCATCGGCACATGATGGACATCATAGTGATTATTCCAAATCATCACCAAAAACCAGTAATGCAAATTCTTCTAAATCAGACCACCATACAGACAAAGAGTCTTCAGATGATTTCCACTCTAAATCAAAATCATCTAATAGTCACAGTAAAGTGAATTCTGAATTTTGGGAAGACAACCCTGACATTTATGGCATTAGACGATCAGGCAGATCTCGGAAGAAACCTGATAGACTTAAAGTAGCAGATAGTGACTCTAGTGATAAAGGGCGAAGTCAGAATAGAAAGAGCAGAAAAAGAAGGTAAGTTTTTGAAAACATATCTATGTTAGTGTACATAACTACAGTTAGTAGTGTGAATTAAGTCTGACATAGTAAAATTAATATTTATGTAATGATGCTTTAATTTTGTTTCTCAGTGACTCATGGAATTCAGACTCATCTGATAGTGACAGTGATATGAAAGGTTCCCCTCCCCCACCTTCTAAACGACCAGGCCAAAGAAGTGTACCTCTCAGAAAAAAAAAGCCAGCCAGGCGAAGAAGATTGTCTAGTGAAGACGAAGAAAGTACAGAAGGCTCAGATGAAGAATCACAGAGGTAAAAAAAAACAAGTAAATCTTTCATCTACTTACTTTACGTTTTCTGGCGATTAATATTCTGATTCTGGAACAGTCGGTTGGCAACACGTCGCGCTGGTGCAGCAGTTAGTTATAAGGAGGCTAGTGATGAACAAACTGACTCTTCAGATCTTTTGGAAGTTGAAGCTGGTGATGGTGATGCTGAGGCTGAACCGGAGATAGAAGATCATAGTGAAACTATTGAAAGAGTTTTAGGTCATCGAAGAGGGAAAAAAGGAGGTAAGATATATTGAAAAAATATTAAATAAATTGGTGAGTTATAATTTGCATTTAGGTGCAAATATCCATGTTCAATTTTAGCTAATGTCTTCTTATCATTGTGCAGTCACTGGGAATGTGACTACAATATACTATATAGAAGAGAATGGTGATCCTAATGAAGGGTGTGATCCCACTGATGAAGATAACACAGAACCACAGTACCTGATCAAATGGAAGGGTTGGTCTCATATACACAATACATGGGAGTCTGAAAAAACAATAGCAGAACAAAAAGTTAAAGGCCTTAAAAAATTAGAAAATTATATTAAAAAAGAGACCGATTTATCATGGTGGAGGAAACAAGCGGGACCTGAAGATATTGACTACTTTGAATGCCAAGCTGAATTGCAACAGGAATTAGTGAAGACTTATAACAATGTAGAACGAATTATAGGTAATTATGAAATATAATAGCTTTACTTCTATTACTTGGCATTAATTTTAATATGTAGCAGGTTTCTAAACCACCTTATTTTTCTTTTCAAACATATTTGACTAAAATTTTACTTAGTTTTAAATTGACAGTTTTCATAAACAAACAACTTGTGCCTCACAGCATATGATTTTGCGTTTAAATAATATGGTCATGCCTCTATTCATGTATATGGGTTGTAGCTGAGCAGACAAGGGACTTAGAAGGTGGCGGCACTGCTCGCGAATATTTTTGCAAATGGGAGTCTCTTCCTTATGCTGATGCGACTTGGGAGGATTCTGCACTGATTGAGCGAAAGTGGCCAATCCAAGTGGAACAGTTCAAGGCTAGAGAAGGGGCTAATACTACTCCCTCAAGACATTGTCCTGTTCTAAGGAGAAGGCCTAAATTTCATCAAGTTAAAGAACAACCCGAGTATTTGGGTTCTGATAAGGTATTATTTTGGTAATCTATTAAGTTAATGGACAATTTTGTAAAAGTTTTACATTTAATCAGACCTTAATTAAAAATAATAATTTCTGGGTATTATGAATTAACGATAGAAACTATTCGATTCTAAAGCTTATTTTTTTACACTTTACACAGTTCAAATTACAACTATACTATAAATTTAAGTGAAATTATGGGGATATAATTAGGTATATTCATAACTCTACATAGAATAATAAGATGTTGATTATATTTTTACAAATTAGCCCCAAATTGAACCTGTTCTCTGATTACATTCCTATGACTAATGTGATATTTTTTCATTTACAGTCATATGTTTTAAGAGATTATCAAATGGATGGGTTAAATTGGTTAATACATTCCTGGTGTAAAGAAAACTCCGTAATTTTAGCTGATGAGATGGGCTTGGGAAAAACTATTCAGGTAAGAAACATTTTTCTTACTTTTTTGTATTTTTACATTTTGTTTAATTTATAACGCTGTAAACTAATTCTGAAAACAAATACAATACAAATACTTTTATTTAATATCTCACAAATATACTAAAAATTACAGATAATGAAAAAAACAGAGGTAACAGGCGATCTTATCGCTAACGCGCGATATCTTTCAGACCATCTTTGGGGAGTAGTATGGGTAGTGATTGAAGCAAATTTATATGTAAGAATTACATTGCTTATTTTATATTTCAGACAATATCTTTCCTGTATTACCTGTTTAAATCTCAACAACTGTATGGGCCATTCCTCTGTGTTGTACCATTAAGTACCATGACGGCATGGCAGAGAGAGTTTCAACAGTGGGCCCCTGATATCAATGTTGTCGTTTATATTGGCGACGTCGGAAGCAGAGACATTGTAAGAATCCATGGATAATTTATGAAAATTAAATGTTCTTAGATAATACATAATAATTTGAATTTATTTAGGTTATTATTGTTTGTAGATCAGGCAGTTCGAATGGAGTTTTCACCCTTCAAAACGATTAAAGTTCAATGCCATTTTAACCACCTATGAAATATTGCTTAAAGATAGGCAGTTCTTGAGATCGTTCAGTTGGGCATGCTTGTTGGTAGATGAAGCTCACAGATTAAAAAACGACGACTCCTTATTGTACAAAGCACTAAAGGAATTCGACACAAATCATAGACTGCTGGTCACTGGTACTCCATTACAAAATTCTCTAAAGGAGCTATGGGCCCTTCTACACTTCATTATGCCTTACAAGTAAGTAAATTCGTACTTATATTACATCTATATTGATGATATTTCCAAAGAAATAAGTGAAATTTTATTATATTTTTATTCTCCTTCACGAAGTATATATTACAGTTCACTCTAGCTCCTATAAGAGTGTATAACATTTAACTTTTTGAGCAACACAGTCGGCAAATCCCGTCATCGAAAATTTGTGCCACTGACGCCAGCTTGACCAAATTTCTTGGTTCAAAAACAAATATAATATCAATGCCTCGTTCTGCAATCACTATTTTATTTTTGAAGTTTCATTTTATTTTATTGCTGTGGCGTCTGGGCCACGTTTTACTTCGCTGGTTGGCGGTCAAAAGGTTAATAAAAAGCAATTCTAAAATTATCTCTGGTGTATTTAGGTTTGAAACATGGGAAGATTTTGAAAAGGACCATGAAGATGCCGCAACAAAGGGTTATGAAAAGTTACATAAGCAGTTGGAACCATTTATTCTCAGAAGGCAAAAGAAAGACGTGGAGAAATCGTTGCCTGCAAAGGTAGAACAGATATTGAGAGTAGAAATGACTTCAATACAAAAACAATACTATAAGTGGATCCTTACGAAGAATTACAGCGCGTTGCGCAAAGGCGTAAAGGGTTCTATAAACACGTTCATCAATATCGTGATAGAACTGAAGAAATGTTGCAATCATGCTCTTTTAACGAAACCCGAAGATTTCGAGTCTAGAGCTTCACTTGCTACCACGGATGCAGTAGAGGTAAGAAATAACTTGTCACTTAATAGAGAATCTTGTGTCCTTGCATCAGCATGAAAAAGTATTATTAAATTAATTAATGTGTTTACTTCTTTTCAGAAACTCTTGAGAGGATCTGGAAAACTTCTTCTTCTCGATAAATTGCTCTGTAGATTGAAAGAGACTGGGCACAGGGTGTTAATATTTTCCCAAATGGTGCGAATGTTGGATATCTTGGCAGAATATTTACAAAGGAGACACTTTCCCTTTCAACGCTTGGACGGCAGCATAAAAGGAGAAATCAGAAAGCAGGCTCTTGATCACTTCAACGCAGAGGGTTCACAAGATTTCTGTTTCCTGCTTTCAACACGAGCTGGAGGCTTAGGTATTAATTTGGCTACGGCTGACACTGTGATAATATTTGATTCTGACTGGAATCCCCAAAATGACTTGCAAGCTCAAGCACGTGCACATCGAATTGGTCAAAAGAATCAGGTAATTCTATTTTTCAGATGTTGATTACAATATTGCTTCTATTTTTCTTTCACGAAATAACTTGGGGATCTCGTAATAAGAATTTAAACTATTTATTCAAATAATATGGTGTGTACACAGGTAAATATTTACCGGTTGGTGACTGCGCGGTCTGTGGAAGAAGATATCGTAGAACGTGCGAAGCGGAAAATGGTGCTAGATCATCTTGTCATCCAGAGAATGGACACTACTGGCAGAACCGTCCTCAATAAACGCGATTCTTCTGGTACGACGGCAAATAATCCATTCAATAAGGAGGATTTGAATGCAATATTGAAGTTCGGCGCCGAGGAATTGTTCAAGAATGATGATGATGAAAATGATGAGGAGCCTGTCGTAAGTTTACAATTTGCTAAGTTAAATCGTTAGGAAATATTGCTACTTCGAGACTTTAATGGTAATTTTTTTGATTTTGTTTCAGTGTGATATTGATGAAATTTTGCAACGCGCCGAAACTCGTGACGAGGGACCCGCCATGGTCGGAGATGAACTTTTATCGGCATTCAAAGTCGCTAGTTTTGCGTTTGATGAAGAGAAAGCAGTCATGGAAGTTAAAAAAGAAGCTACGGAAGAGGAAAGCAGAGATTGGGTGTGTATGAAATACATTATGTATTATTTGAACATGAAAATGTGACTGTCTATTATAATTCGTGGTAACCCAAGACAATTCTATAAAACAATTGTTTTTAGGATGATATCATTCCCGAAAATGTAAGAAAAACCATTGCTGACGAAGAAAAAAACAAAGAAATGGAAGATCTGTACTTACCACCAAGAAGAAAGAATTTGCAAAACAATAGTGCTGAAAGTAGTAAGTTACAGAACTAGTTCTCCCTCATTACTCGTGGATCGATATACGTATACGTATGATACATACGAGTTGATTAGTTGAGTAAGTATGTTTCCTTTTTACAGGACGTAATAGAAAACGAGGCGGGCGAACTTCTGGCGAGGGCGGCGAAGGGGATGGTGATGGAGAGGCCGATGACAGTTACGCTTCTGAAGGCGATGCCAGCGCCGACGACGATCGGCCACGGAAGCGTGGTCGCCCGCCAGCTTCACACAGGGAGAAGATCAAGGGATTCACAGACCAAGAGGTATATATTCTACTCATATTTTTTTCTCATCTGTATTTCCTTTTACTTAAAAGATAACTAATATCACCATCAGGCCCCAACAGAAGCTTAGCTACCGCCGTAATAATGTCATGGTGTATCGGGGCTTTGCCTATTCAAAGTAATACTGCGTAATAGGGTTTAGCGGCCCTGCCCCAAATTTCTACATGTCTTCCTCCATTGATGCAGAAACGACAAACATACAGATACTTTTTTTTTGTACAGATAAGGAGATTTGTTAAGAGTTACAAGAAGTTCTCTGCGCCTCTAAAACATCTTGATAGTATAGCATGTGATGCGGAACTACAAGAAAAGCCATTAGCTGAATTAAAGAAACTAGGCGAGATACTACAAGAGAGATGTAAGGCTGTGTTAAATGATACTTCAGAACCTGCAAGTAAGTAAAATGAATGAATTTACAGATGTTAATGTTTTGCCATTGGTAAAATTTGGACTCTGATAGGTTCCGAAGTGTTAATTAGTTATCATATTAAATTGTGGACGTGTGTATATCTATACTATTACAAACTTGCAATAATAAAATGTATGTGTCGTTGTGGCTTCATCACGCGAAATCTGCTAAACGGATTTCAACTATTTTTGGTACACGAGTAGCTGGGTATCTCCAGATGGTTATAGGATACTTTTTACCCGACTATGCGAAAAAAAAAGGGGGGTTATGACTTTCTCCTCCGCGAACAAAGTTGCGAGCGCCTTCTAGTCCATGAATAAAATACTTTATTAGTCAAATGTCAAAAGCCAGGACCATTAAAACAAGAAGACTGTCAATCTCCATACAAAAAGCCGATCTCCGATATGTACAAAGCCGTCTAGGTATATATAAGAATTATTATGTACAATTATTCAACTTTACAAGCGTGAGACGTTCCTTTGTTCAATTATAACATCGGTAAATGTTTAGATCTAGTTTTGCCAGAATATCTCCTTGCGATCTGGGCAGAATCCTGAATGGCAATTGACAGTCCACTTGTTTTTATGGTCCTTTGTCAAAAGTAAAGTGAAGATTGACATTTCACATCGATTAGTAAAGATTCGATTAAGAAATATGAATATATACGTCGAACATTATAAAACGATAATTGATACTTCGGGTTTTGTTGCGTTTCCGAGTTTTCCTGATGGCATTAGGTTATATACATGATTTTTTTTATCGTTTTTCTGAACAAAATATCAAAATACCGTAAAAATTATTTCAAAAAGTGGAATTAAAATTAAAATCCGCCAGGAAATACGTATGACATAGGCGTTTTAAAGTACTAATTAGACAGCAATTTGACAGAGAGGTCCGACATGTACTGTTACGTCATAGTTTACACGGACCATATAAACTCCATATTAAATACTGTTTTTTACTAGAAAGAGATAGAATGAAATGTTTGATGGCTTATATCTTGTTAATTTTATAGTTATTCGAAAAATTATTTTTGTCTACCGTTTGTCACATGAATGAGTTTTTAATAAAGCAAAAATTAAAATCCATGCATATTCCCTATTTCTTATACACTATTTGTGGGCCTATCATATATTTATATGGCCATGTTGCCTGAAATTACCGATTTCATTCATTCATTCATAAACTGAATTTACTATTCAGTTATTGATAAATTGTATGTAATTTCGTTACAGATGAACAAAATGATGGGCGTAAGAATGCTCGAAAAACGTTTAAACTGGGAGGTGTTCCTGTAAATGCGAAAACCATGGCAGCTTGCCAAGATGAACTTGCTCCTTTGGACGGATTTTTACCTGAAACTAAAGAAGAGAGGTTAAAATGGCAATTAGATTTTAGGTCAGTACTTCTTACTAACATTTTGTACTAATGTAAACGCAAATGATTGACCTATTTTTTTTATTGTCTTTATGCGTGTTTTTATCTTTATATATAGGACAAGGCCGGCTAATTTCGATGTTGAATGGACGGTAGCAGATGACTCGAAATTACTCGCGGGAATTTATCAATACGGAATGGGTTCTTGGGAGGCTATCAAAATGGATTCTTCTTTTGAAATTGGCGAAAAGATCTTGACGAATGAAGACAAAAAACCTCAAGCGAAGCATTTACAGTCTAGGGCCGAATATCTGTTAAAACTTATTAAAAAACTTCTTGATCAGAAAAACGGCAAGCAAAAACAAAGAAAGCCACGAATGAAGCGAGGCAACAAAGAACCCGTTACTAAAGATATAATAGAGGATGACATTAGTTCTGCAGATGAGAAGAATAAACCGAATAAAACTAAGAATGATAAACCAGATAAGGTTTGTATAGTTTTTGTTAATATTTTAACGACTGTCCCAAGTAGGTATTAGAGTCGGACCTGCAAGGTCTCAAATTTATACCTTTATTCTTATTGGTATAAAGTATGTGACGATATATATCGCGGTTTGGGTGCTACAGGCAATTCTATGCTGATTGTACAAATTTTGTTAAAATTTGAGTGTTGATATTTTTAAGATCCGACCCTGATATTCATGGCGTCTTGCAGACATACTTGCGATAAAAAAAGATATCCATTACATACATAGATGAATGAGCAAATAAATACTTTATGCCAATAGGACACAATAATCAGTGGGTCCATATTGACTCACATGAAATCGAAACTCCGATTTTTTCTTCTACTACTGATTTGTAGCCAGACTCATCACTCTTCCGAATTATTTATTTCATAATTTCTTACTACTGCCAACCGAGCGAATAATTAACAGTTTCCAGGACATCGTAATTCATAATGTCGTCACTAAGATTTTGCTTGTACTCATAATGCTGGTTGTGTCATATTGCTTTCATTTATAACCATAATTTTCAATGAACTTGTCAATCCCATATTGACTCACATAAAATTGATCCTTCGAATCTTTTACTATCGAGTCTAGCCAGAATTATCGCAGCCAAAATTTTAAATGTATCGTTAGGATTCATCATTGTGGGTACCTATCGTTTCGCACTGACGTAACGTCGTTACAACTTTGCCGGCAAGGACAAGACTCGATATAGACTTCCGCGGTTCGTTCGCTTCGCTCGCTCGTTAGGATCGCAGTATTCGCAGTTCAACCTAACACTCCTCGCTTCACTCGTCGTCGTACCTAACCTAACCCAATTACCTGCCTGGTGAAATAGATAAGCTGACTTTATGGTTAATGAAAGATATATAAATAATTATTAGCCTAAACAATAATATGCCAACAACCGAACTTATCTACTCCGCGTAAGCAAAATGTACATACTTTATTACGATCAAAAGTCATAAGACGATTGAGGGTAATATTCATTTAAATTGATTTGTTCATGAAATGTTTATTTTTTGTTACTTACATCTATCGTGGTTTATGTTTGTTCTAATAACATTCAACAGATGGTCATAACTTCGGCCATTGACGCCGGGGTCATCGGGATTCCGCGGTAGGTATTTTATTCACATTGACTGTCAAATAAGTCACATTACTGAAATAAAACAATTTAACGGATCATATCGCGTATATTATCTCATGTCTCACGGGTGGACAGACGGGTGGTCCACCCGTGACCATGGAAAGCTGAAAAGCTTCCGAAACGTCGGGAACTAAAATGAGATAATATACGCGATTATAATCCGTTAAATTGTTTTATTTCAATTAGTAATAATAGCGGAAACAGAAAAAAATATTAAGTCACATTATTTTTCACCGAATGTCAATGTCAAATCAATGTTAGGCGAAATAAACTATAATGCACAGCTGGTAATCTTCGTACAACAAAACGCGTACGTTAGCGCCATGTTGTTTTTAATGTTGACTGACGTTTTTCTCTGCTGTGATTGGCTGTTGCTTTGTCAATACACTCGTCTTCTCATCTAAATATTATTTGTCGAAATTAATTTTGTCACTGTCACTTGATGTCCTTGTGTTTATCCGGTCTTGCTTTTTGCAAAATGGTTTATGAGTGCTGTGTTTGTAGAACTTTGCGAAAGGACGCAATTTTACACCATTGCCCGTGCTCTGAGGAAATACTTATTAAGTGGTTGAAGTGAAGTGAAGTTTAAATCGTGATGATCTTACAAAATTATCGCCCGCAGAACTAGCAAACATTATGTCCAAGAATTCATTTTGTTTCTTTGACTGCGCCGAGCACAAAACTATTCTCAGTCATTTCATTGCTCTGACTGTCCGATTTACAATTATGAATTTGCAAATTTAAAAAGAATATGAAAAATAAATCTTAACAAATAATGTGTTTATTTTTTTCTGCCACTGAGGTATAAATCTCAGCATAGAATTTGATCACAATATACATATACAATTACTGAAGTTACGTGTTCAATGTTCAATTAACGTGCCGGGAATTATTCATTCTAAATATTAGACCTCGTTCAATGAACCTAGACCGCTTTGGCTGAATACGTTACGATCATTTGCCATATAGCAATCTCGAATAGAAAAAAAAATAGACGTCAGTCAACACTAATCGTACAGATTAAATATAGTTGCATAGTGCAAATAATATTTATTTCTGAGTTGGCAGTCTGATACTTAGTATCTCTTATTAGTCTGTGACTATGATTTTGGAATGTATACGTAAAAACAGTTTATAAACACGACTGCTTAAAAAAATTATGACAGTGTAAAATGGGATCAAAAACAGTTATGATGAATAAATGTCTGATACTAAAAATTAGTATTAGTGATAGTTATGATAACTGACATTATGGTTTTAAATGGTTCGGAGTTATGATCGGCAGTAATAGTGACTAAGTATATTAGTGCCTATTAGGATGGATAATTGTATGAGAAACATTTTCGGAGTTTCAATATTCAGGGTTGAAAAATGATGTGAACTTTGGCGCATCCTATTTTTGGCTTCATATTTTCGTATTTTTCAGAACAAACCGAAAGAAGAAGCATCACATGATGAAGGCATTGACAAAAAGGATAAAAATAAGAAACGATCGAAGAAAGGAGAAAAAGATCGGATAAAAACTGAAAAACCCAACAAGGGCCGTAAAAAGCCTGCGGGACCCATGCATTTTACTGCTAATCACGAACCACGTGCGTTGGAAGTACTAGGTGATCTCGACCCTGCAGTCTTCGAAGAGGTATAGTTTTCAAATATTACATATACTGTAATATTGCATATTGAAATAATATCATCATTATAAATGGTAAAAATGCCATTTATAACTTGAGTATCAGACATTTATTTCTTTTTCAGTGTAAAGAAAAAATGAGGCCGGTAAAGAAAGCTCTAAGAGCATTAGATAATCCAGACCAAACATTATCTGAATCAGAACAAGTTACTAAAACCAGAACGTGTTTGACTCAAATAGGTACACAAATAGATATTTGTTTAGAAGAGTATCCGGATCCTGAAAAAAAAGTTGAATGGAGAAGTAATCTCTGGTATTTTGTTTCGAAATTTACAAATTTTGATGCAAAACAGCTGTATAAGTTGTATAAATATGGTCTCAAGAAATCCGATTCCCCTACTAAACAGAAGAAAGATGCAAAGCACAAAGAAAACATGAAGGTAAGAAGCCGTTGATTATAAATTTAAGCTTACACATTTCGTAATTTCAGTTTTTAATTGTTGTTGTAACATGTTCTTTTTAGATAAAAAATAATCAAAATGCCAATAACCACGTGAAGAACAATAAAGAC